>LR738711.1:280486331-280530853 GCA_902687465.1 Secale cereale | reverse complement strand
CCGCCGCACCCCTGCTTCCCCCGCACCACCCCTCCATAGCTTCCCCCTCTGCCACCCTCCTCAGAACCGCCACCGCCGCACCGGTCAGGGCTGTGCTCGCCCCCCACCCTGCGCCGCCTCCTACCTCCCACCGCACCTCCCTTGCGGCCGTCGACCCACTCCACCGCCAGCCTGGGCTCATGCTGCCCCTGCTCGGCGTCGCACATCCTCCACGCCCCAGGTCCGCCCTCGTCCCCGATCTGGATCGAGCACCCATCGGTCCACTTCTCCTGGCCCACCTTCCCTTCTCCTCTGCCTCGGTACGGCGATCACCTTAGCGACAACGGGTTCCACTGCTCCGGCTTGAGATGTGTGACACCCCGAGACGGGTGCGCCAGGTGTCAGCCAGTCAGTCGTCGTCGTGCTATGTCATCTGCTTGCGTGTTGCATCTTGCCATGTCATCATGTGTGTTGCATCAGCATGTTTTGAAAACTTGCATCCGCCCAAGTTCCCTCGTCCTCTCCGTTGTCCGTTCTGAGCCCAGACACACTTGCACGCGCCCGCGGTGCCTCCGAATATTTATTTTATAAGTGGGCGAAAAACATTCTCGGAATGGGATGAAACTTGGCGTGTGGTCTTATTATAGTGTAGACAGGCCGCCTGCCAAATTTCATCGCAGTCGGAGCTTGTTTGATAGCCCAACGGATATTTATAGCGGCACTAGTCGCCGGTTAAAACGTCGGACGTTTTCGGTCTCCGAAAACCTCCGCGTGCCTCTTTCTCTCTCCTCTCATCTCAGCCCAATGCATCTACACAGCACACGAGGCCTCTCCTAGTCCCTCTCCGTTCTGGTGCCGTCCGATTGCGATCGGAGGGACCGAAAATGGACTAAAAGCCCCTCTCCTAGCCCTTCTTGCCTATATATGGACGCCCTAGCCTTCCTATTCTGGAAACCCTAGCCATTGCCTCGTTTTCCGCGCCACACCTCTCTCCAGCCGCCACCCAGTCCCGTCCCTCTCTCCTCCTGCGCCAGGCCCACCAGGCCCGATCGCGGCCCGCCGCCAGCCGCCCCAGGGCCCGACCGCCCCGCGCTCGCAGGCGCCCGAGCATCGCCGCCTGCTCCTTCCGTTCAATCCCGAGTGGAACGGAAGCGCAGGACCCCGTCGCCGTGGATTCTGTCGCCGGCAACCTCCCCACCTCGCCTCTCTCTCCGGCCGCCGCCGCTCCGCCAGGACCACTGCTCCGCCGCCGCAGCCACAGGAGCCGCTGCCCCGCCATGGCCGTCTCCCTCCTCCTCTGCGCCAGCAACCGCCGCCCGAGCCCCGCGCCACCTCGCCGGCGGCCAGGAGCTCGCCGCCGGATCTCCCGTGCTCTGTCTCCTGCAGATCCGACGGCCGGAGGCCCGATCCGGACCTCACCGGCGACGCCCGTCTCCCTCCGGCCGCCTGGCATCGCCGGTTGCTTCGTCCCATCGTCGTGTGTCTGCCGGTGGACCCGACCGCCGCTGCAGCCCCGGACGTGTGCGGGAGGAGACCAGGACATGTCTGCCACCTCCCTGAGACGTTGCCATGTGGACCCCAGCCCCGGACGTGTCCGATTGGTCTGGACATGTCCGTTCCCGAGGTGTTGTTTTTTTGCTAAGTCCCCTAAAAACTATTATAATGTAGCATCTTTGACTGGTGATATCTTTTTGTGTGCTGATCCAAATTGAGTGTATGATATGTCAAAATGATCGTGGTGATGTGCTCTACACTTTGTTCCATTGTGCCATGCTCATTTGAGTTCATCTAGATGCTCTAATATCTGTTGCAAGGGTGCTACTTGTTATAAACTGCTGCTACTTGTTATTTTCATGCCATGTTTGAGATGTGATAACTTGATGCATGTTTATCCAAATGATGCATATGATATGTCAAAATGTTCATCATGAGATGCTCTACATGTTGGTTGCTATAGCATGCATGTTAGAGTTCATATTGCCATGTTTATCTCTGTTGCCAAAGTGTATGTGGCTGTTAGGTTTTGTAACTTGTTACGAGATGCCTAGTTGAGGAGCTCGTTGCTATTGATGTGTTTGTCCCCATGTCGCATGCCTAGATGTTTTAAAATCTCCATGATGTGTTCTTTGCTGTGGTGCAAACCATTTGCCATGTTATGCTTTAAGATGACTTAAGCATGCTCGCAAACATGCCATGATAATGTTACTGTTTTAACACTTAGTGAAATTTCACTAAGTCTGGAATCTGTCATATCCTGATTCTATGTTTGCTTGATGCCCTAGGAAAATCCATGTTAGTTTTGGGGTGGCCATTGATCATTCCTTGTTGTATATGTTGTTGTCTATCCATTCATGCCTTCACCTTCTCATTTGGCCTGCTGTAGCTTATTTATTTCTTGCTCTCAAGTTGCTATAAAATATTGCTGTCAGGTTTTTAGTGTCATGATCAAAATGTTGTAGCTTGTTGCTATTCATTCATGCCTCCTATGGAGTTGCTCCAATGGACTTGTTTGCTATAGGATATGTCTACTTCATGTCCATGCTTCTTGTTATCATGTTTGAGTGATGTAGCTTATATTTACCTTGCTCCAAAGTTGCTATGTGGCTGTTAACTTCAGCTTGTTGTTATATCTTGCTTCATGTGTATCTTTTAGCCCGTTGCTCCGTTTTGGGTGTGCCTTATATGAAACTTCTGTGATTTTGCATGTAGAATCATAATATCATATTGTTTTCATGTTTGGAGTGAGTTTTCTTGATGTTTGGGTGCATCTTGCACCGTTGCCATGTTTGTCTTGTTTTGCTCATATCTTCTAGGCCGTAGCTCCGAATTAAACCAACTTTATATAAAAACTTGACTAGAATTTCATGTAGATCATCTTGGTGCATGTTAACCTGTTGTTTAACAACTTTAACTTAAGGTTTGTTCAGATCTGGACACTAATTTCAAATTATTCATATGAGAGCTTACCGGTTTTATTTATATGTAGTTTCCGGCCTCTTTTAAACTTGTTGACTTGTGTTGTTTTTCTGTGCTTCCTACCTTGCCATGTATTGCTTCATGTATAGACTTGCCTTGCATCATACCTTGCCATTTATTGCATCATATATAAACTTGTGTTGTTTTTCTGTGCTTCCTACCTTGCCATGTTTTGCTTCCTGTATAGACTTGCTGTGCATCATATGTAGACTTGTTTTGCATCATACTTGGTTGAGTATATTGTTATGTTCTTGTGTTGTGTGTTTACCATATTACTTGCTTCTTCTCGTTAGTGCTTGTTCCGTTGCGTTGGTGAGGATTTGTTCGTCTACCCGTGGTTCTTCTTCAAGGCTTCTTCTTTGTCTTCTTCATGGATCCGTTCTTCTTCCTTGCGGGATCTCAGGCAAGATGACCATACCCTTGGATACCTTTACTATCATTGCTTTTGCTTAGTTGTCTCGATGCTATCGTTATATGTCGCGCTACCCATCTTATTGTCAGCCCCTCTCCTTGTTGCCATGAAACCTCTAACCTTTGACACCTTCCTAGCAAAACCATTGTTTGGCTATGTTACCCACTTGCTCAGCCCCTCTTATAGCGTTGTTAGTTGCAGGTGAAGATGAAGATCGTTCCAGGAGGGAATTTGTTGTTGGAATATCACAATATCTATTATTATTATTAACACACCTATATATTGGGCATGGGTGGAAGGCTTGGCCTTTTGCTCGGTGTTTTGTTCCACTCATGCCACCTTAGGCGCCGATAAACCGACATTATGTTCCTTGATTTTGCGTTCCTTACATGGTTGGGTATATGGGGACCCCTTGACACTTCGTCTTTGAATAAAACTCCTCCAGCAAGGCCCAACTTTGGTTTTAATTTGCTCATAATAACAACTTAATTAATTAATTAAATTGCATAGGGAGTTAGCGCTACCCGTGGATTCTTCTACATATAGGGGGGCCAGTGCCGATGGTGTTGGTCCCAAATAGAGCACTGTGCGGGACCGCCCCTTGGCAACTTGGGGTATCTGGCTCATGTACGCTTCGCTCATCCGGACGTGGCCTAAGACGAGATACACGCGGCTACTATCAGGGTGTCGGCACGCCGGGAGGTCTTGCTGGACTTGATTTACCATTGTCGAATGTCTTGTGCACCGGGATACCGAGCCTGATCGGATTTCCCTAAAATAAGGGGTGATAATATTATATTTATCACTTCAGCTGATCGTGAGAGCTTGTGATGGGCTAAGTTGGAACACCCCTGCAGGGTTATGATCTTTCGAAAGCCGTGCCCGTGGTTATGTGGCAGATTGGAATTTGTTAATGTCCGGTTGTAGAAAACTTGACAGAGGATCTGAAGTAAAACACACAACTTTGTGAGTAACTGTGACTGTCTCTTTTCACTTTGAGAAGAGAACACGGTGGGGTTATGTTTGACTCGTAGGTAGTTCAGGATCTTTAGCGATCATTACTAGTTGCGACCGCTTGCGTAGATGCTCATCTTATTCTTGTACTCGTAAGTTAGCCACCATATATTTTTTGCTTAGCCGCTGCGGCAACCTCACCACTTTACCTCTTCCTTCCCATTAAGCTTTGATAGTCTTGTTACCCATGGTTATGGGATTGCTGAGTCCTCGTGGCTCACAGATACTACAACATCAGTTGCAGGTGCAGGTTTCCGATGTCTTGACGTGACAGCGTTGATCGTCGTGTTGGAGTTCTTTCTTCTTCTTCTTCTTCTTCAGTCTTGGGTTAGGTTCCGGTTCGGTAGCCTAGGATAGCAGATGGATGTCGTTGTTCTTTTCATGTTTGCATCCGTAGTCAGATGCCTTGTATTGATGTTGTTGTATTCATGTGACTTGTATGTATTGTTATATCCCCCATGTATGTATGTATTGGTACGATGTGATGATATCCATCTTGCTAAGCGCCCGAAATGCGGTTGTGCCCCAATCACGTAAGTGTCAAGTGATCGGGATAGAATCGCATCTTGGGCCTGACAAGATGGCAGCTGAGGCGCACCTCCTCCCCAGCATAGCCGTCACGCCTCCTTCCTCCACCCTTTCTCCATCTTGCAGTTCAGCGGTGGCGGGAGTTCAACTCCGTCGGGCGTCCATGAAGTTCAGTTGTGCATCACGTGCGGCCCGAACAACTCGTTCGTGCATTCACTAGGATGCGTTTTTCGTGTGCTCCCAACGCAATCCATGATTTCTTTTTCATGTGCAGTGCCCCCCGAGGTGCAGTGCGCCGTGCGTGCGTGCAGTCCAAAAATCAAAGGCGTGAAGCGCAGTAGAGCACCAGACGCAGTGGCCAACAGCCCCCTCGATCCGGTCTCTCTGCTGATGACAACTGCTCGCATGTCGCTACTTCCCGTATATGCCATGCAGTTGGGCGGCATGGTCGTGCAGTCCGCAACATGTGGAGTCGCGGACCGTGGGCGTGGGCGTGTAGTGTGGTGCGTGGGTGCATGCAGTGTGGCGCGTGGTTGTGTGCAGTGCTCAAGGATGACCATGGAGCACCACGGCCTCGCCACTGTGTCGATGGCCAAAGTAGGAGGAAACCCCCTCCAGTGCGGCGCTAGTTGTTCTTCTTCCGCGGGTCAAAAGGGTGAAGCAAAAGTCGGGGTCAATGCCACTCTGCGGCATGCAGTGCACTTCATCTGATGAGTGGTTGCAGAGCGCGTGTGCTTGCTGTTGCGAGCGTGTCTACGTGTAGTGCATCTGTTTTGGATTTCTTATTCGTTTTTTTGATGTGGTTCACTTTGTAAAACAGACAAAAACAAAACCATCAGAAGTTCGTTTACTTTTCATACACTTCGTCCCATCTGCACCACTGATGTCTTGAATAAATTTGTCAGCTCATTACATTACCGATGTCTTGAATAAATTTGTCAGCTCATTACCACTCTGTATGAAGTGCAAAAAATGTTTCGTGTGTCTCAAAATTTAGTCGACTACATCGACACTTGCAGTGTGTTTGGTCCTCGGATGTGGTTCACTTTTAAGAGTGATGGTGTTCATTTGCGCTCGATCATGAAAAGTGTGAAAATTTTAGCGAAAAAACAAAATAGTAATGCGGTACACTTCGATATATGTCACGGTTCGTTTGCCCTTGTCTCTGTGGTCCACTCTCGTTCTTACAAAATATTGATAAAAAGACAACAAAAACTCAAAAAAAAAACTCGTGTGCGAAAGTTTACGTTCGACAAAAGAATTCATGAAGTTCACTTGACTGTTTGATGCAGTGTGCTTTTCAATTCAAAGTAGTGCGCTTTTCTGCCCGATGCAGGGCACGCGTCAATTTTGGTGTCGCGGAAAACAGAGTGTCCGCATTTTGGTAAAATCAAAACTGCTCTTAAACCGTAAGGAATTAGAGAGAGCATTCTACATGAAAAAGTTGCGTCTCGATGATATATATAAACACACACACACACACACACACTTATAAGGACATGGTTGCATAAATAAATTAAACATCCACTTACATAGGTGGCTACTATACAACCATGGCATTTGCACACACCAAAGTAAATTATTACATGCATAATTACATATGTGGCTACTACACACATGACATTTTCACACACCAATAAAGTAAACTATATATTACATGCATGATCAACTAGCATAAATGATCATCTGATCATCATTTACTTCTTGGGTCACGTGCTCTGCTTGTGGCTCGATCCGGGCTCGTCGATTTGGGTAACAAGGCACTTCCCCATGTCAACGATCCACCTGGGCATCTCGTAGAATGTGTACACACTCTTGGCCGCGAACCTGAGGTGACGTTCATCCAGTTGCCGCATCCAGGCCCTGTGCCAGGATACGGGACTTGTTCTCTTGGCCTCCTGCTTCAACTTTTCGTAGTAGGGGTCGATGATGGCCGAGGAGAGTTCGACCAGGGAGTCCTTCTTCGTACTACCCCAGATCCTGTAGTGCTCACGGATTTCGACAAGGTTCTGGCAGGCCAAGCCCGTAACCCTGAGCGCTTTTACATCATCGGTGGTTTCCACCGTGGCGAACTTGTAGTCGGTGCTGTTGACAAACCTATTACAATGGTCGCAAGGCTCTATGGCCATGTAGTAGTGGTAGATGAGGACATGATGGTGCACTCACAATTGGGCGATGGAAACCTTCTGATCTGTGTCTGGACGACCGGCCGTGTACTGGAGGTCGTTGCCGACCACCTTGTACTTGTCTCCAGCAAGCAACTACTCAACGGTGTTGATGTAGTCATCCACCACGAATGACTCAATGGGGTACACCACCGAGAGATTCCTCTCCCTTGCGTGGGTCTCTACTCTATGCTCGATGAACTCCATTGGAGCGCCACTGGACATCCCCTCTCTTTGTGTCGTCATGGGTGTGCTTGTTGTGTTGTGGGGCGCAATCGAAAGGTTGAAGAGACTAAGGTTATAATGGCCGTGGGAATTAAAGGGGAAGCCGGACGGCCAAGAATATCGGCATGCCCTTGATGGCAGCTCTAAATTGCAGCGCATAACTCCATCGTGCCACAGGTAACTACATCGTGTGGCAACGCGTGCGGCGCAACCGCATGCATACGGGGCTCCCGACGTGATCGTGTGCACGCCCAACCGTGGGCAGAGCGCGCGCGGAGGGACGCGAGTAGAGCGCGCCAACGGACGCGAGCAGAGCTCGCCGCGGCGCCTAACGGTAGGATAGACCTTCATTCAAGCCAATCAAAATAAGACTGGAATGGACATGTCTGTATTGAGCAAATTAAAGGGATCACACATGTCTGTATTGACTGGAATGAGAATGCAATCGCAAAATAAGAATTAAGGCCACGATGATGTGATCGCAGTGGTGGTTACAGGAGGCAAGAAGAAAGATGCATCCATCAACGTACGACCTCCTCCTCCTCAACTCAGTGCGCCGGCCGTGCCACCGACCGGCGGCTAAGGAGCGGTGGCTTGTGTTGCGAGGTCAAGGTGCTTCTCAGCAAAGGCATCCAAGGCTTCCAGCTGGCTGAAGAAGGCCAATATCGTAACATCCTCACTTGCCTTGTAGATACCTATGTGCACAATTTGCTCATACACATGGATGTGTAGGTCGACGGTTTCTTGCCGGGCGAGGCGCCTCGCGGCGAGCGCGACCTCCAGGTGGACATTCTTCGTGGCGTCGGCGGGCAGTCGCAGGGCCACCAGTGCTTGAAAGAGGTTCCGACCATGGAGGCCGATTAGGGTGGCAGGCCATGAGGAGCCCGGGCGCGCGGGCTAGAGGAGTACGGCGATTTTGTCCGCAAGCTTCTTGACAACCTTGAACCTGTTGGTGGTGAGACCGATCATCTAGTCCAACTGAGAGTCGTAGCTAGCGTCGACGGCGGCCATCCACCAACACGGTATGGAGACGATCCACGATGCCATGCCGCAGGCCGGCGTCGTGGACCATCTGGCACAGCCGCTGGCTGCTCGCGTGCATCGCCACCATGGGTCTGGAGTGGGCACTGTTGTGCTTATTAGTATAGGTGCTTAGGCAAATTCTTAGGTGCATACGATGTGGTAGATGCATTGGAATGGAGGGGCGCCTTTATATGAGTGCAAACTGTGTTGCTTTCACATCGTGCTGCCTCATTTCCCGGTCCTCCCATTACTTCCCGCATGCATTCACAAAATGCTAATTGAAGGAGGATGCATCATTGGCCGTTCAACATTTCGGGAACCGCTACCCTCTCCCTCGCCTGCATTAAAGCCATATCGGGAACTGCGCCGCCTGCTATCAAATCGAATAGTACTGCGTCGCCCGATGCACGCCTGGCTGAACACGCCTCCTCGCCTCCGTCTATGCTTAATTACTGAATTTTAGTTGCAAAATATAGATATTGCTAGTGATTTTTAGCTTCATATTTTGACAAATCGCAGTGTTACAAGGTTGGCAAATGGCAATGTTACTAGATCAAAAAATGTGAATCTTTCTAGTTTTACAAATGGCAACATACGCAATATGACATATGCAAATCTTACCAAATTGTTTGTAAGTGGTTCACACGGGTCATCCAAAAGAACCATTTGAGATCAAGAGATGTAGTTCAAATATGAATAATGCACATAAATGCATTGAAAACTCACTAAATGCATAAAAATGTCCAAACGAACCCCGAAAAATCACAAAACATAACACAACACTCTTGTTGTTTTAAGTTGACACGAGAAAAAAATTGACAGCAATAAGAGGCAATGGATATCATTTCGCCCCCAAAGTTGGGGCGGTCCCTACCGAAACCATCATGCTTATTGTGAGAAGCTCTGGTCTGTGAGAAGCATATAACCAAACCTGCCCCGAATGGGACGAAAAATTTACCACGGCATGTTGATGCCGCTCCATGATAGCATGCCAAGTTTCATGAATTTCAGACGAGTTTTGGATTTACTAGAATTTAAAAACCATGTATCTCAATGTTTGCCGCCGAGTGACGGTGGCAGGGTGTTTGACATTCATCCCCATTTCTTGCATGGGACCTAAGCATGAACCCAAGGACTAAGATTTGATTTTTCAACCAATTTTTATGCACGAGAGCAGGTGCATGTAGTTCAAATTTGAATTATGCACATAAATGCATTGAAAACTCACTAAATGCATAAAAAATGTCCAAACGAACCCCGAAAAATCACAAAAAATAACACAACACTCCTGTTGTTCTATGTTGACACGAGAAAAAAATTGAAAACAATTTAGAGGCAATGGATATCGTTTCGCCCCCAAAGTTGGGGCGGTCCCTACCGAAACCATCATGCTTGTTGTGAGAAGCTCTGGTCTGTGAGAAGCATATAACCAAACCTGCCCCAAATGGACAAAAAAAAACCACGGCATGTTGATGCCGCTCCATGATAGCATGCCAAGTTTCATGAATTTCAGACGAGTTTTGGATTTACTAGAATTTAAAAACCAGGTATCTCAATGTTTGCGGCCGAGTGACGGTGGCAGGGTGTTTGACATTCATTCCCATTTCTTGCATGGGACCTAAGCATGCACTCAAGGACAAAGATTTGATTTTTCAACCAATTTATATGCACGGGAGCATGTAGTTCAAATTTGAATTATGCACATAAATGCATTGAGAACTCACTTAGTGCATAAAAATGTCCAAACGAACCCCGAAAAAACACAAAAAATAACACAACAATCCTGTTGTTCTATGTTAACATGAGAAAAAAAATTGAAAGCAATAAGAGGCAATGGATATCGTTTCGCCCCCAAAGTTGGGACGGTCCCTACCGAAACCATCATGCTTGTTGTGAGAAGCTCTGGTTTGTGAAAAGCATATACCCAAACCTGCCCCAAATGGGACAAAAAATTTACCACGGCATGTTGATGACGCTCCATGATAGCATGCCAAGTTTCATGAATTTAAGACAAGTTTTAGATTTACTAGAATTTATAAACTAGGTATCTCAATGTTTGCGGCCGAGTGACGGTGGCAGGGTGTTTGACATTCATTCCCATTTCTTGCATGGGACCTAAGCATGCACCCAAGGATAAAGATTCGATTTTTCAACCAATATATATGCATGGAAGCATGTCATGTAGTTCAAATTTGAATTATGCACATAAATGCATTGAAATCTCACTAAATGCATAAAAATGTCCAAACGAACCCCGAAAAATCAAAAAAATAACACAACACTCCTATTGTTCTATGTTGACACGAGAAAATATTTGGAAGCAATAAGAGGCAATGGATATAGTTTTGCCCCCAAAGTTGGGCGGTCCCTACCGAAACCATCATGCTTGTAGTGAGAAGCCCTGGTCTGTGAGAAGCATATACCCAAACCTCCCCCAAATGGGACAAAAATATTACCACGGCATGTTGATGCTGCTCCATGATAGCATGCCAATTTTCATGAATTTCAGACGAGTTTTGGATTTACTAGAATTTAAAAACCCGGTATCTCAATGTGTGCGGCTGAGTGACGGTGGCATGGTGTTTGACATTCATTCCCATTTCTTGCATGGGACCTAAGCATGCACCCATGGACAAAGATTTGATTTTTCAACCAATTTATATGCACGGGGGCATGTGCATGTAGTTCAAATTTGAATTATGCACATAAATGCATTGAAAACTCACTTAATGCATAAAAATGTGCAATCGAACCCCGAAAAATCACAAAAAATAACACAACACTCCTGTTGTTCTATGTTGACACGAGAAAAAATTGAAAGCAATAAGAGGCAATGGATACTGTTTCGCCCTAAAGTTGGGGCGGTCCCTACCGAAACCATCTTGCTTGTTGTGAGAAGCTCTGGTTTGTGAGATGCATATACCCAAACCTGCCCCAAATGGGACAAAAAGATACCACGGCATGTTGATGCCGCTCCATGATAGCATGCCAAGTTTCATGAATTTCAGACGAGTTTTGGATTTACTAGAATTTAAAAACCAGGTATCTAAATGTTTGCGGTCGAGTGACGGTGGTAGGGTGTTTGACATTCATTCCCATTTCTTACACGGGACCTAAGCATGCACCCAAGGACAAAGATTTGATATTTCAACCAATTTATATGCACGGGAGCATGTGCATGTAGTTCAAATGTGAATTATGCACATAAATGCATTGAAAACTCACTTAATGCATAAAAATGTCCAAACGAACCCTGAATAATTTTAGTTCTTCTATGATCACCGCAGATATAAGGTCTAGAAATTCAAACACCGTCCATGGACGTTGTGACCCCATTATGTAATTCAAATCAAGAAGAAAAATCAAGTACATCCCACACAATTTATTATAACCAACCGTGTGAGATGCAGCACAAAATATCTTGGAGCACCATCGGAGTATAGTACGCATACGGCTTACGCGAGAAGGTGCGAAGGCTATAGTCCACAGCACGCTCTGAATAAGGGACCATGTCTGATGACACTTTATGCGTCAGTTTTTTGGCTGAAGTGATTCCAAATTTTTGGCTTCCGTGGAAATATCTACCTCCCCGCCCCCTCCCCCTTACCAAAATCCATATTTCCCCTCTTTCCGCCTTCCTTTCCAAGTTGAAACCTTCACTCCTTGCTTGTAGAGTCGCCGCCTCCTCACCGGCGACCCTCCTTCATGCTACTCGGCCTGGCCTATCCAGGCATGTAATCCACACCCGCCCCCCATCCGCGTCCTCCTTCCACATCCCACATGCCCCGACCACCGACTCGAGCTTGACACCTACCACCCAAATCAACGACCCCTCCACCAAATAAGCGCCGGCCTAAGCCATGGTTCACGAAGTATAGCCAGGACCTCAAGGAGCATTTGGCAGCGGAGAAGCAAATCGTGACCGCATGCACGGATGAGGTCGCGATGGCTGCCATTCATGCCGACCCCCAGATCTTGGAGGAGCACCTCGCCGTCGAGGCCACCGTTGATGCCTCGCCCGCCGATGTCGCGACGTGGTTGGATGCTTTAAATGATAGTTTGTGGCATTTTTCAAGGCCACCGTCGGTGCCTTCGACGAAGACTACGAGGTGTTTTTTCGGCGTGCACGTGCTTACCTCATCTCGAGAGCCAGTAGGTTGGTGCCCGGAGCGACTCGGGCAACTCACCACTACAACGAGGGCACCCATGATGTGGAGTCCTCGACCTCTTCCATGTCCAAGGAGCCAATCGTCATCGATATCCCCGACAATGGGGAATAGCTTGTCTTATTAGCTCACTATAAGGACCCATGTTTAGTTTGCTAGCTACTGCCTTTCCTCAACAAATTCCAATTAATTGTGCTATCTACTTTTACCATGCATTCTTCTCCTATAGTTTATATGTACAATATGTCATGCAATGTGGTGTTCAATTAACTGCTTGGTTCAATTCTACAAATGTGATGTTCAATTCTTCAGGGTGCAATATTTCCAAGTTGTTAAGCATGATTGGTTTAGTTAACTGTCTGATCTTCTATTAGGAGTATGTTATATTGTTCAATTGGTTTTTAGTTAACTTCCTGGTTCATTTGTTGTGGCTTGGTTCACTTGTTGTGGTGTTTAGTTGACTGCTTGGTTCAATTTTGCAATGCGATGTTCAATTGTTGTGGCTGCGTTCTGTTATTGTATACCATGAGAGGAATAAATCAAATTTGGCTGTACTAAATACATTAGAAACAAATACAATTCCTATATTTTCAAGTTGTTAGGCATGCTTGGTTTGGTTAACTGTCTGATCTTCTATTATGAGTATGTTATATTGTGCAATGTGGTACTCAGTTAACGTTTGGTTCATTTGTTGTGGTGCTTAGTTAACTGCTTGGTTCAGTTATGCAATGCGATGTTCAATTGATGTGGCTGCATTCTCTTATTGTATACCATGTGAGGAATAAATTGAATTTGGCTGCACTTAATACATGAGAAACATATACAAGTGCTATATTTCCTAGTTCTTAATCATGCTTGGTTTGGATAAATAGATTTTCCATGTGGTTTGAATTAATCTGATGAATCTGCAATGTGCTTTTTATTCATCAACATATTTTACTGATAGAATGTGAACCCTTACTTAACCTGATGACTAACTACCTTATATGTGTTGCAGGGAAACAATGGGAAGCACTAAGGTTTACAAGATGGTACTAACTATTATACCTTGCCTTTTTGTATTCCTTTGCCCCATTCCCAATATAGAGAAGATATTTATCCACATCCTTATTTTTAGGCTTCATTGGTGATTACCTCTCAAACCACCTCAGTGGTCAGGAGGCGAGGAAATTTTTCATACAACACCCACGGTTCAATATTGAAGTGTTCCTGAAGAGGTCAAAGGATGGCACTGGCCTAAAGTTGCAAAGACCTTCAACATGAATGAAGGCTCAATATTCGCCTTCCGCTTCAGCAGTTTTCCAGATGAGATGCATCTCTCTATGTACCGTCTATGATGCTAATTCCGAAAGGTTCTAAATGTTGCATGTGAAACTTGATGCTGGTGCAGTTGTGTAATGGGGTGGCTGAGAGCTGAAGCTATATCATGTTGTACTACGAAGTATTTCAATTATGAAATCCTACTTCCTTAATATGGAAATGGAATATATTACGTGCTTAATATGAATGTCAATTAGATTAGTAAATGAGTTATTAATAATAGGGCAATTAGCTTGCTAATTGGGTTTTCCCATTGCAAACGGTTAATGAGAAAACACCGTGGGCGATGACCTCAGGCAACGCACACAGTTTCTAGGAATAAACCGTGTTGGATCAATGAACAATCACACACGACATTCTCTTGAAAACTGTTTGCGTTACGCCACCTTGCGCAAATGTTTTCCTTGGAGTGGTTGTGGGGGATGTATATACGAACGGAAACGTTTAGCGGTGACTGACTGTGTGGGATGTACTTACGACCGGAAATGATTTTGCCTGTATAATTGTATTTTTAGCACTATTGTACGTATTTATGTATTTGAGTGCTCGCCGGTCGCACATGACCTCATTTTGTCGACCAGGACGGCATATCCCCGACGGTTTCTGAGTCGTGTGGGAAGGACCCCCTATCGCCCACACTCACTTGGCGACGGTTCCGAATGCATTGCAGAAAGGGGTTTAAAACCGTTTGCTTAGGACCGACGCGTACCAGTGACATATGAAGCAAAATGAGTGAATCCACACTCTAAAATATGTATACATACATCCGTATGTTGTAGTCCATTTGAAAAGTCTAAAAAGACTCATTATTTAGGAACGGAGGGAGTAGTACTTACCATCAAATGTTTGGATTTCGAGGTGCATTAAATCACCCTATGCAAGCAGTATCAAAAGAAAACTCACCAATGCATGTAGAAATTCATGGAAATTTAGTGGTCATGCATCCATTCGTTGTAATTAATGCATCAGTAAACATAACTTTTTGAGAAAATCAAGCATACTAGTTAAGTACTTGTGCAAACTATGAAATTAATTCCAATACTCACTGTCTACTCGTGGTTGGAGAGATTTTGAAATTGAGCCTAAACCGGAATGGGGGAGTAGTAACATAGCCTAAGGTAGCTTGCTGCAACACGGACTCCAATGAAATTGATGTAGTACTACTCCTACCACTGAACTACCCCTACTCCCTCTATCTAGGTGCATAAGGCATCTAAGGCTCTGCACTGTGATTTAGGCGCATGAAGATTGGCCGCTAAAACTCATGTGACTGGAGCTGGAAAATCACGTCAGTTTAATCACTTAATTACTAATCCTTCGTCGCCTGGATCAATCAATTTCCAACCAACGTCCTATAGTTTAATGTATGTATGTGATTGGTGCATGCAAACTGCTCATCATGTGGTGGTTCCTCTCGAAGAGATAAAGGAGTCGATGGTTGGCGCATGCAAATGCTTTTACTAAACGGGCTGGTATGGCTACTATGGTGCATGCAGTGCGGGAATGGAACGAGGCTAATGTAAATGTACTCCCTCCGTCTAGGTGAATAATTCATCTTGTGCATCGCGACCAAGGTGGAGAGGAAAACAAGAAAACTTACTGTTTATTTTCTAATTAATATCATTGCATGCAACAAACTAACCACTTCATGTCATGTTTGGTTGTCTCAAATCATTAATAGCATACACGCCTCACATCTCTTATTGGTTGATTTCTTTCTTTATGTCAAAAGAAAGAAACAACGTGAGAGTTAATGCACCACGCCTATGTGTTTTGGGACAATTTGATTTTGACAAAGTGACTTATACACTTAGATGGAGGGAGTATACTTGACTAAAATTCTTGGAAAATCCAAATTCCTTTAAGTGTCCTATGTACCTAGATGGAGGAAGTACTACTAAAAGACATATAGTATTTCAAACAATATGATAATCTCTCTAACCAAGGTAGGGGAGTATATGTCTAACAGAGGGGGTAGTAAAATTTTATCCTCGTCGTGTGACCCACCGCATGCGTGGGCGAGGTATTAGGCGTAGGCGTAGTAATAAGCAAGCTTCTCCTCGTCAGGCGATTCCGTGAGCCACCACACCCGTGGGCGTGGGAGATGGCGTACTAAGCAAGCTTCTCCTCATTATGCGAGTTGACGGGACACATCAAAAGTAGTACTACAGAGCACCTCCAGTGTATAGAGCCTTGCCTCTAAGGTAGGCCCCACATGGTCCATGTATGCCTCTTATCAAATGAAAAAACCACAATGTATAGAGACTCTAGCCAACCTCTACGGTGGTCCCTAGCAGAAATTTAAAAAGTATTGATGAGCACCACATCTGTCAAATAAGTAATATTTCTCTTGTACTTTCTTATGCTTCCTAAGGCTGATAGGTGGGCTGGAAGGGGCTGTTTGGTCTTGCCTGGGGTAGCCAAATTATTGGCGACCCTTTTCTCCACCCGTGCCTTTGCCACTGATGAACGAGGAAGAGCTCGGGTGCTCATGCATCCTCCAGCGCGCGCATTGGGGAGGAGCTCGCACGAGCTGTGCTTTTTTTGACCCACCTTGCCGCCCGAGCCAATGGCCGCTGACCCACCAGCGACCCGCAAATTATGACATCCAACCATATCCGCACACATTCTGACAGCAACTCAATCAACCGGACGAAATTCATGCAAACACGGTGATATTTCATATAAACAATGACGGAATATATATAAAATATAGGATTTTCATATAAACATGATGGATTTCATTACATTAAAATCAACTAAGCGGTGCTACTCCTGAACAGCACAGGTAAAATAATACGCCGAAATGGTCGCCCGCGGATCCATTTGTCATCCTCATGTCAGGCAGCACGATCACCTGACTGCCGAGAGCCCCGGAGGTATATGCTTTAGCGCAAAGGATGGCCCACTTCCCCAACGCTTAACTGACATCGTTAGCTGATGCCCAAGATGGAGACTGAAGGGGGCTTCTCCACTTTCGTGGAGCCCATGCGGGGTCAACGAAGGTCCTCGCAATAGAAGGATCCGGCAAGACACCTGATGTGTACGCCGGCGTCGCTTCAGCGGTGGCTTTCATGGGACCCAAGCGGCAGTGGTCTTCCGTGTTCTGCTGCTCCTTGATGATGGCAGCAGACGCGGAGGTGCTGGCCACCGACTCGCACTACAAAAAATAGACACATCCATGACATTTTGGGCCAAATGAAACTTTTTCTGTCATACTTATGACACTTCTATGACGACAATTGTGACAAAACATGGTATCATCATAGATGTGGTGGGGTCCTACTTCTATGAAAAAAAATCATGACAAAAAATGGGCTTTTCGTCCTGGGCGGGCCGGAGACGTGGCTGCATGACATTCTTTGGGCCGTCCATGACAGAAAAAACCGTGGTAGAAGCCAGGGCGAGGAAAATATTGAGGTGTTCCCGGTTACGGTGGGTGGTCGGGGCCGAGCAATGTGCGTTTCTCTCGTACACGCACGCACGTGGGTGCGAGGCGTTGGCTCTAACTGAACCCGAGCGAGGTGTTGGGCTCTAACTGAACCCGTGCGATTGAACTGCAGGCTACGCGTTGCTGAACCCGAGCGATCGATCGATGGCTGTTAACTGAACCCGAGCGAGCGATTCCTTCGCTACTGCTGCTAACTGAAGCCGATGTTGCCTCTGCATGAACAGTGAGCGTTGCTGGGTGGTTCGGATGAATAGTTCCCGTTGGGGCTGGCTGAACAGGACCATGTGGTGTTGAACAGGACCCTGATCGATCGAGCCAGTTGGGCCTGCATGAATAGGACCCCGTGGAGGGCTGGATGAACAGGACCACCCCGTGGAGGGCTAGATGAACAGTAGATGGTGGAGGGCTGGAGAAACAGTAGCCCGTGGAGGGGTGGTTGAAGAGGAGCCCGTGGAGAGGGCTAGTTGAACAGTATCCGATGGAGTAGCGCGCGGTGGAGGCTGAACAGTCACAGGTGGAGGCAGGAGGAGGTCGATGGTGGATGAACAGTAGCCCGTGGAGGCTGGAGGGGGTCGACGGTGGAGATGAACAGTATCCCATGGAGTCCCGTTTTGCGGTACGCCACACCCCTCCCGATGAATAGGACCCCCGTTTCGACCCTAGCGCTCCAACACAAGTCCGTTTCCTCCGTTTTGCGGTACGCCACACCCCTTCCGATGAACAGGACCCCCGTTTCGACCGTAGCACTCCAACACAAGTCTGTTGCCTCCGTTTTGTGGTACGCCACACCACTCCGGATCAACATGACCCCCGTTTCGACCGTAGGAGGTCCGTTTCCTCCATTTTGCGGCAGGCCAGACCCCTCCCGATGAACAGGATCCCGTTTCGAACGTGGCCGGTCGAACACAAGGCCGTTTCCTCCATTCTACGGTACGCCAGGCCTCGCTTCCATCGGCTGTTCCGTCCAAGCCCTCCGGATGAACACGGCGACGCATTCTGTTTAGACCCAGCCGGTTGGCTCCCCATGAACACGGTGATGACGCTGTTTCTCCGTTCTGACCCAGCCATGTACACGAGCGTTGGCCGTACGTGCGCGCGAGTAGGCGTTCGAGACCCCGCCCGTATGTACGTATGTGGTCGTATATACTTTCTTGCACCCTGGCCGATGTACGTACGTGTACATGCTACGTGCGCGCCTCTGCTACAACACGTGCGCGCCTCTACATCGACTAGTATGTACGTATACGTTTGCCACCAGAATGACAACGCTATGTACGCTTCAACCAGGTGGGTCCCGACTGTCAGGCACTTCCTTGCGTGTGAAGATGTAGCTGGTGGGTCCCAACAGTCAGGGGGGCGAATCGTTTTTTTTGTCCAGACGCACTTCCTTACGTGTGAAGATGTAGCTGGTGGGTCCTAGCAGTCAGGGGGAAACATTTTTTTCGCGAAATATGGTGGCCCGTCCAGTGGGTCCCCGCTGTCAGGTGGAGGATTAATTATTTGGCGCGGAATAAGGAGGCACTTCATTGCTGCGGCCGTGGACCCAGCTGTCAGCCTCTCCACGTACAGTCCACGTCCGATGGAAGCCGCTCCTTGACCATGTTGACCACGCCGCGCCGAGAGCACCACGGCGGTGGATGACGGCGAGGCCTAGGAAGGGGAGGACGCGGAGCCGGGGAAGACGCGGCAGTGGATGCCCACGCGTAGAGGAGTACGAGGGTTCACTGCTTCGCTGCGGTGTGAGGCTGCCGTTGACGCAGAATAACAGGGGTTGTGGGTGAGTAGAGGGATGGCCTGGCCAGCGGTGGGAATAGTAGGGGGCGGTGAGGCCTCCGCGGCAGCAAAACCGGCCATGGGAGGCAGGAGCATGCGGCACGACCGGCGCTGCTTTGGGCGGCTGGAGCAACAAGATCAGAGGTTGAAGAAGCACTACGGCCATTGGATGGACATCGTACGGTCACTAGAGCTAGAATCATTCATATTGACTAAGTTGACAAAGCACACCGTCCCCGTCAACTTAGTAGGCCCACAAGTCAGCCTCCCACCAAGCTGAGTCCCATCCAGCAGGGGGAGTATTCATTTTTTGTGCGTAATAAGGAGGCACTTCCAGTGGGTCCGAGCTGACAGCGGGGGGAACGTTTTTTTCGCGCAATACGGTGGCCCGTCCGGTGGGTCCCAACAGTCAGGGCGGAAACGTTTTTTCACGAAATCCGGTGGCCCGTCCGATGGGTCCCTACTGTCAGGTGGAGGAATCATTATTTTCCGCATAATAAGGAGGCACTTCCGTGCTGTCGTCATGGACCCAGCTGTCAGCCTCTCCACGTACAGTCCACATCCGATGGAAGCCGTTCCTTGACCACGTTGACCATGCCGCATCGAGAGCACCAGGGCGGTGGACGACGGCGAGGCCTAGGAAGGGGACAACGCGGAGCCGGGGAAGACGCGGCAGTTGAAGCCCCCGCGGAGAGGAGTACGAGGGTTCACTGGTTCGGCTGCGGTGTGAGGCTGCGGTCGCCGCGGAATAACAGGGGGTGTGGGTGAGTAGATGGATGGCCTGGCCAGCGGTGGGAGTAGTAGGGGGTGAGGCCTGACCGGCAGCACAGCCGGCCACGGGAGGCAGGATCAGGCGGCACGACCGACGCTGCTTTGGGTGGCTGGAGCAAGAAGACCAGAGGTTGAAGAAGCACGACGGCCATTGGATGGACATCATACGGTCTCTGCAGCTAGGATCGTTTATATTGACTAAGTTGACAAAGCCCTTGGTACGCATCAACTTAGTAGGCCCACAGGTCAGCTTCCGAAACAGTGCGCCCCAGATGTCAGGGGTAGGAATCATTTTTGGGCGGGTGAAGCTAGAATATCCGAAATTGAAGAAGAAGCACGGCATCCGTTGGATGGACATCCAACGGCCACTGCTGCTAGAACCGTGTATTGACTATAAGTTGACAAAGCCTTGCATACGCGTGAACTCTCTTTTTTTTAGGGGACGCGTCAACTAGTAAGGCCACAAGTGTGTGGCAGAGAACTTATAGCCCATTTGAGATTTGTAAGAATGTGCAGCCAATTTTTGAATTCTAATGGAATTTACTACAGCCCATTTACAGTTTGTTAAAAGTACAGCCCATTCCAACCAACCGTTCAAAACAGAATTCAATAAAATTGCCCACATTTTGATGGTATCCGAAATATTTTTATCCCGAAATTTCTAGTCAGATGAAATACAATTTCAATATAAATTTATATTACGTAAAAATCCAACGAAACATTGCGCTCGCAACAATTAATGAATTAAAATTTTCAATATCCAAAAATAATATTTTATAAAATAATTACGTGTTTGGTGCATTTTTTATAGTTATTGCCCAGTTTTTATAATTACATCCCATTTATTATTTCGTAAAGCCCATTTTATTGTTAAGCCTAATGCATCCCTCCTAGGAAAGATTTGCAGCCCAGCGGGGCCGAGAAGAACAACTTGACCGTGCCTAGGTATTCCTAAAAAACGTATAGCTGCGCTTGCCATTTTCAGCTTGAAAAAAAATCTGGCCTGGGCTAGACGGGTCACAGCCCGCCCAGTTAATAGCTTCAGCAATGTTTTCGTTGTTGTTCATAGGAGAAAAAATAATATCTGGGCTAAACATCGCTCAAGAAAAACTCTGAAGTGCTCACACCTCAAAAACACAAATACTGCTCGAGCTGCTTGGTCCCAGCTGTCGGCCGCTTCTTGTGCAATTCTCTTGTTTATTGACTACATAGGTTGATAATGGTGTGGGACCGTGATGTCAGGAAACCAGGAGGAAGCAAAAAAAATTATAGTTTTATATACTAATAAGGAGGCACTTGCGTACGTGCGGCTATGGCCCTGGTGGGTCCCAACTGTCATCCTCTCTAAGTAAAGTCATCTCCTCATCCTCATGTCCGTTGACCATGTTGACAACGTGAGACGGCGGCATCATGGCGAGCGCAACAACTCGAAGGACGACGGAGAGGGCCTCACGGGCCCTACAGATGGTCTGATACAGCGCCCACTGCTCATTCGGGAAGCCAGGATCATAGGGCCACATGTCCGCGATGGCATTATTGTTCGCTTGTTCACCGGTGCTCGTTGAGGAGACGGAGGTTGCAGCACAGGTCCTCCTGCGCTGGTAGCTCTTCCGCCATTAGGGTGTCGAAGGGCGGCCGCACCTGCTCCATGGTGAACACGGCATGAACCGGCTAGGACAGTGGCGCCGGCTCCTGGTCGGAAGCTATGTCCATCGTCTGATTGTCGTCGCTCAGCTCGGCGAGGTAGCTGGCGAGACAGCTTGTCCGGCTCCTGGACAGACCCGCTGCCAAGCACGAGTCTGACTGCCCTAGCCCACCCAGACCGCCTCCCTCGCCCGCGCATGCTTTCCGCCCGAAACGGTCAGCACCGCTTGCCCCGCTTCCCAGTGCATGTGATTGCTCCGCCTCCGTCCGTCCTTCTGCCGCCCACATTAATGATACGCGGTTGCCAAGGCGGCTACTCCGGCGTCACACATCCATCCCACCGCCGCCCACCATTGCTATATAAACTGTTGCGCCGGCCATAGCCGCAGTCATCCGCATACATTCCTATTCTCCTGTCCACACCACTACTGCCCACCATGGGTTCCTCGCGCTCCAGCGCTCATCGGGACGGGCGGACGATGGGCCACAAGGAGATGACAGCCATTGCTGCCGACTAGCTGGCCGGCAGGCAACCGTAGGACGACGATGTCCCAATGGAGAACATGGTAGTCGATGATCCGGCGCCAAACCCCTCCTCCGTGCCATCCTAGCTGATGCATTGCACCATGACCATCGGCAAGGCCCGTTCCCAATATATGGACATGGTGAGGCAGAAGCGTGAGGAGCAGTTCCAGGAGGCGCAGGCCGACGCTGCCTACAACCACCATCTCCTCCAGGAGCACATGCAGGCAGAGGAGCAGATCGCCGCGGAGCGTGCGGAGCAGGAGGCGCTGCTCGAATCGTACCGTTCCGCCCGCGAGGGCCACCTTGAGCACTGGCGGTACCGCATGCGGGTGGCGGAGGCTGCGGCCGCCTACAAAGGGGGCGATGAAGCCTGCGAAGCGCTGTTTGGCGAGACCGAGGATGAGGCAGAGGACAATGTCGGCTCCGACGAGTCCCCGCTCCGCTGGAGTCGACGAGGCCCTGCTCCGCCGAGGCCCCGTGGCGCCAACAACGAGGCAGAGGACACCGCCGGCTCTGCCGAGGCCCCGCGGCGCCAACAACGAGGCAGAGGACACTGCCGGCTCCGCTGGGGCCCCACTATGCCGGCAACGAGGGGGGGATTTCCCCCGCTCCGCCGACAACAGGACAGAGGACATCGCCGGATACGTCGAGGCCCCGCCCTGTTGCCAACGAGGCCGCGCCACATAGAAAACGAGGAAGAGTAGAACACGGTAGGTCACCGCTCGGGTCCAATTAAGGCCACCGCTGCTACCCTCCGGCCGGTTAGCTTCTTGGCGGCGAGTGGAGTCGGAGAGCTATGTTGGAGACGGACGCTGCTACTACTTAACTGCTGGTGCAGTTGGCTGACTAACACATGGGCCCAACACGCATCTGGGCCACATGTCAGTTACGCAACTGCACATGCAGTTAAGTCACTGAAGCTTCTGTTCGGCTGAGCCAGACACGGGTGGGTAGCTTCGGTTAATTAATTTCACCTCCAGCGCACCCCTTTTTAGTTTAAGAATGTATGAAATGTAATGAAATCTGACATGTTTATATGAAATCCGACCATGTATGAATGAATTTATTTTGATTAGTTCGAATTCTTGTATCACTGGCATAGGATGAACATGCAAAACAATACGTACTAGCATTATTCCCAGGGTGATCACCTCGTTTGCAGCAGTTTCACATGTACTCCCTCCGGTCCTTTTTAGTCTGCATACAAGTTATGTCTGCAGTCAAAGTATCTCTACCTTGACCAATCTTATAGAAAAAAGTATGCACTTTCACAATGTGTGAAGTAAAAAGGAACAGAAGGAGTACAAAGAGTTTGAGTAGCTTTTTAGCGTTCCTATACATTGCAATCAAACACACATGCCTGGCAATTCATAGAGAACATTCAAAACAATCGATTATTATGCATCTCAACGATTCACATGTCAGAGCCAATATTTACTTCACAACTAAAGAATAAAAAAATGGATCAACGCTACTGACAGCAAAGGGCGTCCCATTCGAAAATATCAAACGCATGTCTTCTTGCTAAAATTGATGAGCAAAATTTCACAAGGTTTTCCCATTCCAAAATATCAAATGCCTACGATTGTGGAATGGGCGGGGTTTGCCATCACTTTGGACATTGACATGGCACCTCGTGCTAAATAAACCAGCTGTTCTTTTTGTGCAGTTCCACCAAATTCAACCAAATTCACGCGTAGCTTGGATGATTTCGCCCTTATATGTTGCAATGCCTTGAACTTATCGGCACCTCCTTTCTTGTGGTGGAAATGAATGATTCGATGTATTCATGAATATTTTGTGCATTTCCCATTGAAATCAAGATGAGCACCCCTGGTTGCACAAATACAAAAAAGTGATTAGTATAAAGCAAACTGTACTATGAATTGATAGTTTAAACAGGCACCTACATGGTCCATGTAGAGCACACTTTTAGAAAAATGGAACTCACCGGAAAGAATCCTAGAACAACATTGTACTCGTGCATCACAGCAAGAAAATGGAGATTGGTCAGTCCTTCTGAGCTGAAGTTAGTTTGGTCTTGTGGGGGGTAATGCAACCATCCTTCAACTGCTCCTTCTGATGAGAAGATAGACAGGGTTTCTTCATCCTGGCATAATCGGAACTAGTCACTTCACGTACTCCATATTCTTCTTCAGAGGAGGATGATCCTGTTGTCCAAAGACAAGAGGATAATTAAATGCTAGCATCCCTGTTTGCTCGAAAAAAAAGGAAAGGAAATATTTAAAACAACACAGATGAAGCACTTCTCAAGGGCAATACCATTTTTTGATGACAGTATCAAAACAGTAGCACAACACCAATAGAGATGACAAAGCTCAATCATATGGATGAAATCAGTGGGCGAGTACCAACCTTTGTCAGGAGGCTTATTGTGTAGAGCATACAGATGAAGCACTTCTCCGGAACCATCTGTTGCTATCTACTGTGGTGGCCGTGCTTACTATATACTGCTCGATTAGATTAATGTTTCCAACATCTTCTTGTGTAGTTCCACTAAAATATATGGTATCTTCAAAGAAGATCCCTATTTGCACACATGGAGATAATTACGTATTACATTAAGAGTGGCATCAAATCAGTGGCAAAACAATTGTTCGTTCCAGCCATTGGCAATAAATTAAGATGCAAAACTATATCATTACTTGTGTCATCACAGTTACAGTGCCTCTTTACAGCACCAGGAGTTGATTTTTGTTTTTCTTCCGCTTGTTCTTCCCCTTCATCACTTGGTTCAATAACAGACAAGCTTCTCCTTCAATGTGAAAGAAGGCTAGTACTAACCTCTCATGACGCAGAATTCAAACAACTGACAAGAAGAAGATCTGAACCAAATTTGCCAACACGGATAGGCAGTAAGATCTCCTCTTGTGCAGTTCCACTAAGATCAAGCAATCAAGCAACATTGTCGGTGTGACATTTTGGTTGAACTGCACAAAACACTCTTAAAACAAAAGTGTTTTGTGCAGTGCAACAAAAGGTCACAATGGCAACGAGGTGACATAGATAACCCTGTTTACACAGAGGTGCAAAGGAAACAACTACTGGTCAATAACGGTGGATGACACAGGAGCCAACAAAAAGAAGCATCTACCTTATCTAAATGGGAAAGAAAGCAAGACAGTCGCATTTCTCAAATGGTGGCATTGATTAATATTAATAGAGAGATTATATTAACAATAAAATTCGTTAAACATGTAATTTTCTTTTAACTATGGCATTGCATCAATTTTCCTGCGACATTATTAGAGGGTGCTTGTTTACAGGGACATTTTGGTGGAGGGACTAAAAAAACTCCGTGTCGGTCCCATCTAAACCAAACAGGAGGGACTTTTAGGGACTAAAAGTGGGCATTTGGGACTAAAGAAAGAAGACCCCGAGGGAGAGCCTTTTTGGGACTTTTTCCAACAGTTGCCCCTGCCACGCATGGAACCTTGTCTCTATTAGTTCATTACTAGGGGTAACATGGTCTTTTAGCATGTCATTTAATAACCTCTAGTCCATGTTTAGTCCCTGGAACCAAGCAAGTAGGGACTAGGAAGTTTTTAACCAAACAGGGCCTTAGATTAACAACAGCTAAAGAGTTGCACGAGACAGTGGATGCACCAGCACCATGTGCATCTACCGATGTACTAGGGTGATGCACAGTTTGTTGCAACAAAGAATAAACAACTGAGGAGCATATTTGTGTTGGTCCCAGTTTTGTTAACTTTAGACACCTTTCCCTATGTGAGCGCAGCCAATCTAGTAATGCTCAAACTCTATAGCCTTGTCCCTGAAAGTGCAACTAATCCCCGGGTGGTTTTGGTAATTAATAACAACATATATATCATTGAACTAATAGTTACTTGAGAATCATTTCAGAGAAGTTCGATGATATGGGTATGGAAATGTCTGAAGAAGTGGACCCCTCAAAATGCTAAGGCAAGCATTGGCAAAAGCTCAAGACTCCATTTTTGGTTTAGTGATCAAAGATCACATTGAGTCCATAGGAAAAGCCAATACTATTAAAAGGGGATGAGGTTGTGTTGATGATCTGGTTGCTCAAGTGCTTAGTGATTTAGCTCCTTTAACTATCAGCAACTTTCACTTCTAAACACACTCATAAGTAATCTCGGACAAACCGATTCTTCCAGCTCAGTCCCACCGAGATGAACCACCTCAGCTATTTTCCAAACCCTAGAAATTTCGGTCTATCCAATTTTGAGTTCGGTCTCACCGAAACTGGACTGCCAACCTTCTGTAACCGTTTGTCATCACTTCGGAATATCCGAGTTGTTGATTTCGGTCCCACCGAAAATGGCAAGCTCCTATCTTTGACTCATATCGGACATACCGAGATGGTATTTTCGGTCCCACCGAAAATCCCAACGTTCACTATATTTGAACTTTCGGTCTGACCGAGTTTCACTTCGGTCTCATCGGGATTGTTCAATTATGTGTGTAACGGTTGGATTTTGTGTGGAGGCTATATATACCCCTCCACCCCCTCTTCACTCGTGGAGAGAGCCATCAGAAAGTACTACCACTCCTACCTTACACTTTCTGAGAAGAGAACCACCTACCCTTGTGTTGAGATCAAGTTGCTCCATTCCTACCATATGAAACTTGATTTCTAACCTTCCCAAGTTGCTTTCCACTCAATCCTTTCTTCCACCAAAGCCAAATCAGTGAGGAGAGTTGAGTGTTGGGGAGATTATCATTTGAAGCACAAGAGCAAGGAGTTCATCATCATCTACAACATCTATTACCTTTTGGAGGGTGGTGCCTCCTAGATTGGTTAGGTGTCGCTTGGGAGCCTCCGTCATCGAGATGTAGAGTTGAACCAAGAAGTTTGTAAGGGCAAGGAGATCGCCTACTTCGTGAAGATCTACCCCGAGTAAGGCTAGTCCTCCGTGGGCGTAGGCCATGATGGAATAGACAAGGTTGCTTCTTCGTGGACCCTTCGTGGGTGGAGCCCTCCGTGGACTCGCGCAGCCGTTACCCTCCGTGGGTTGAAGTCTCCATCAACGTGGATGTACGATAGCACCACCTATCGGAACCACGAGAAAAATCTCCGTGTCTCCAAATTGCGTTTGATCTTCTCCACCTCTCTTTACTACATGTGCAATTTACTTTCCGCTGCTTACACTCTAGAATTGCATGTGTAGGGTGATACTTGAATTGATCATAATTGTGAAACTGCCAAAAACTGTTCATGATCAAAAGGCAGAATTTTTATATTGTCAAGTAGTCTAATCACCCCCCCCTCTAGACATACTTTCGATCCTACAAGTGGTATCAGAGCTTTGGTCTCCATTGTTTTGGTTTCCATTGCATTGGACTCCATAAGCTTGGTTTCACAACCTAGGAGAGTATGGCGTCTAGTGAGGGTAATTATCGTAGAGGTCCTTACTTTGATGGTACAAATTTTGCTAGTTGGAAGCATAAAATGAAAATGCATATTCTTGGTCATAACCCAGCCGCATGGGGCATTATTTGTGTTGGTATGCAAGGTGAATTCTTCGAGGAAGGAAAAGTTCCGGATCGCGAAGCTACACCGGAAGAGTTGCGGATGTTGCAAAACAATGCTCAAGCTTGTGACATTCTCTTCAATGCCTTGTGTCCCGAGGAGTTCAATAAAATCAGCCGTCTTGAGAATGCTAAAGAGATTTGGGATACTTTGGTTGAAATGCACGAAGGTACTGAATCTGTGAAGGAATCAAAGCTAGATATTCTTCAAGGTCAACTTGACAAGTTCAAGATGAAGGATGGTGAAGGAGTCGCTGAAATGTACTCTAGGCTTGCTCTCATCACAAATGAGATTGCCGGCTTAGGAAGCGAAGAAATGACCGACCGATTCATCATCAAGAAGATTCTAAGAGCTTTGGATGGAAAATATGACACCGTGTGCACTTTGATCCAAATGATGCCAAACTACAAGACTCTCAAGCCAACTGAAGTCATTGGAAGAATTGTTGCTCATGAGATGACACTTAAGGATAAGGAAGAGCTTCACAACAAGTCAAGTGGTGCTTACAAAGCTACAAGTGATGCTCCCACAACCTCAAGTGACAAGTTAATTTCCAATGAAGAGATAAGCCTAATGGTTAAGAACTTCAACAAGTTCTACAAGAATAGAGGCAAAGAAAGAAGCTCAAAGTCTAGATCATATGATGAAAAGATATCTTCTAGTCGTGATCGAAACTTCTACAATTGTGGAAGACCCGGACACTTCTCAAATGAGTGTACGGCTCCCCACAAGAGAAGAGAAGAATCTCCAAGAAGAAGAGCAAGAGATGAGTCACCTCGGAGAGAGAGAAGGAGTAGAGATGATCGTTATGAACGAAGACCCTCTCGGAGAAGCAAAGATTCGGAGAGGAAAGACAAGTCATCAAGGAGCTACACAAGAAGAAGACATCAAGCTCATGTAGGTGAATGGGTCTCCGGCTCCGACTCCGACAATCAATCCGATGGAAGCTATCACTCCGACTCCGACTACAGTCAAGATGAAGGTGTTGCCGGACTTGCACTCGTATCCTCCAACCCCAACTCCTACGACTTATTTGATTCACCAAATGAGGGAATTGGAAGATGCTTCATGGCTAAAGGCCCCAAGGTAACACACCCTGAATTCATTGACTTTGATAGTGATGAGGATGACTTGCTTGGTGAAGATGAGCTCTTGCATGATAAATCTAGTGAGCTTAGTAATGATGAAAATGCTAGTAGTCTTTATAGTCGAGAAGAGTCGAATGACAATGCTATGAAGGAGATTGAGAGACTAACTAAAGAACTAAACACTCTTAAGTTAGCTCATGAAACAACTCAAGAAGATCATAGAGAGCTCCTAAGATCTCATGAGAAGCTACGCTTCGAGAAGCTCACTCTAGAGCAAGAACATGAGTTTCTAAAAGCGATCAATGACGATCTTCGAAAGAAGAGTTCTTCATATCTTGCCAAACGACTTCTCTTGTCTAATTTCTTGCCACCTATTAAGACTAAGCATGACAAGCATAAGAAAAATTCTTCCTCTAGTAGTAACAATAACAATGTCAAATCTAATGTTGTTACTTCTAGTAGTTCTCTTGATTCCACTAACAATGTTTCAAGCCAAGTTACACTTGAGCAAGAAAATAGCTTATTGAAGGAAATCATAGAGAAAGGTGTCTACAAAAGTCTTGCCGGAAGCAAGAACTTTGAGGAAATTGTTCGCAAACAAGGAAGGCACCGGAAGAATCAAGGGATTGGTTTTGAGCGAAAGTTCAACGCCGAAGGTGTTGAGTGGGAAGAAGGTCAATACCCTACTCCACAGTTTGTTTCTCAAAAGGAGAAGTATGATCCTACTTCTTCCAATGGGGAACAAGCTCAAGATGACCTTCCACCACAAGACCACAAGCTAAAGGCCAAGGACAAGCTTCAAGAGGAGATTGATGCATTTATTGAAGCACCTCAAGCCATGGTCAAGTGGGTTCCCAAGGACACGTCAAGTTCTACTTCGTCAAGCTCAACTACAACCCCAAGGATTCCCATCAAGATGATGTGGATCCCGAAGAAGAAGAACTAGAAGGTTCTTGAGGGTGACTCCGCCAACATACTTCACTCACATTCATTTTGGCAAGAACTTGTGCAATCAACTTCCACATCATGCACTAGTTCATGGAGTCACAAACCCTCTTGTTGGTAAGTCAAGGGACAAGGTAATCATTGCTTTCATGGACATCATCTTTTGTGTACTTCAATCTATGTCTATGGATACTCTTGTTTGTTCCTTGTGGGACTAACCCATGTAGGTATTGAAAGTGCCCTAATCCAAAGGATAGCTCCCAACTCTTGATGATCTACATCAAAATTGAGCATCCACATCTTCAACATCTACATGAAGTCTTCTACGACAACCCAAGGTTAGTTTGACCCTTTAAAAGGGGTTCTCACATCTAGGGGGAGCTTTGCTCTAAAAATTGAGCTAAAGCATCTCCAAATGATGTGAACACATCAATGCTTTATGTAAAAGTAGTAACCCCACTTGTGCTTAAACGATGAGTATGACCTATGATCAAATGTTCTCATTTGGCTCCTAAGTCAAAATACTCATATATAGATGACCTAGTCATCGACAAATTGTGTGCTAGTAGCTAGAGTGTTGGTTGTGCATGTTTGACACATATTTCATTTGCTATCTTATTGTGTGAGCATGTTGAATGCATGATTTTATCCATTCGAGGACATCCATTTGTTGTTTTGGTTGTTTTGATTTTTCTGGCCAAATGGATGGACAAGAATGCCTAAGCACCTCCCCTAGCTATCTATGCTTTCTTGTCTCAAATTCTATTCATGCTCATATCACAACTTTGAACAAGTCATTTTCGGACCCTCCGAGTGAGGAGCACTCGGAGCCACCGATCCGTCTAAGGCTGACTTCCAAAACCTTCTAAGTCATTTTCGGTCTGACCAACTTTTCCCACTCGGTCCAACCGAAACGCTTAGACTGATCTAGGTTTCATCTCGGTGAAACCGAGTTCAAAATCTCGGCGTGACCGATATGCGTAACTGCACAGCAGTTATACATTTCGGTGTCACCGAGTTTTTCAACTCGGTCCCACCGACACCAAGGGGATATATATACTGAGGGCAGCGCGCGATTATTTCTTCAAACCGTTTCGCCCCCAAGTCCCCTGCTGCCGTCGCCCTGGTCTTCGGATCGTCGCCGTCATCGCCTGTGCGCCCTCGCCGCAGGTCTCCGCCGCCGTCAACGGTTTTCTTCTCCGCGCTGTTGCCGTCGTAGAGGGACTTCACCAAGTTAGGGTGAGTCTCGATCCCTCTCGTGCTCCCCATCTGATTCTTGCAAGATTGGTTTGCCATGTATCTAGCCACGATTGGAAAATTCCTTAACATCAGATCAGATCGCTTTAGTTTCGAGCGAAATTCTTAGGTTTAGGTTTCCACGGAATACATCTCGGTGAAACCGATTTTGAAAACTCGGAATGACCGATTTGGCCTCTGGCCATTGCACTGCACCTTTCGGTCTAACCGAGTCGTGCAAATCGGTGTGACCGATGTAGAGTCTTAGTGAAACCCTAGTGTTTCGGCAGGACCGAAACCCACTTCGGTCTGACCGAAAGTGGTGTGATAAGCCTCTGTATACACTTCGGATTCACCGAAACAGAAATTCGGTTTGACCGAAATGCATTCTGTGAAAACTCAAAACTAAGATTTGAACTCATTTTTTTTGCAAAAACCTCTGCGGTTGTGATAACTCTTCTACTCTGCCTATACCTTATCTTTTCACAGGTTGTCAGTCATGTCAGATGCCAGTGACAGCCAGAACAGGTCTGAGTCACCGTTTGCAGAGATTCCTGAGGCAGATACTAGTCCTGAGGCTAGTAGTCCTATTGATGATGGTGAGAGGAGTACCCCTAGTGGTTTGCCTCCTGCAGCCACCAGGACCAGAAAGCAAAGAAATTCTGATGATGAGGACTCTGACTTCGTTGCTGAGGAAGTAACCTCCAAGCCGAAGAGAAAAGTTGTTGCCAAAGAGCACAAAGGGCAGCAGTCGAAGAAAGGCACCAGCAAGGTCAAGCAATCAGCTGTTGCCAAGAAACTAAACTTGGAAGAGCCAGCTCCAAGTAAAGTGAAGAAAACTTCCAAGAGGAAGAGAGTTGTGTATGCTGAACCTCATGTTGATGCAGCAGTGGATGAAGAAGAAGAAGATGCACCCCAGCCTCCTCCTCAGAAGGCTAAGTTCATGGGTGATGCTATTAGGGCTCAAGCCACTTCTAAGCCCAAGAAGCCTGCTCAAGCAAAGGCAGCTCCAGCCAAGCCCAAGAGGACAACCAGGAACATCCCAGCCTCTGAGAAGAACAAAGGTAATTTGCCACCGTCTGAGTCTGATGAAGAACATGTGTTGCTGAAGCTCCGTCCAAAGTTGCCACTCCACAACGATGCTCATCCTCAAGCCGAGGATATGAAGGCAAGGAAGGACAGAGGTCTCAGGCTATGGAGACAGTCTGATCCATATGCCGTGAGGAGAAGGACTGCTGTGGACCCCAGATTCCACACCAGAGAGCAGCAGGACTTCTATGAGAACGTGCTGATGGATAAGAAGCCTATTGTTGCAGACACCAGGTATGTTGACTGGGAGTACATTGACAGTGAAGAGCACCGAGACTTCTTTCCCCATGTGCATGAGAGCTTCACTGCATGTGGAGTTGATGAGTTCGTGGTTCAGAAGCTGACAGATTGGAACGACGAGATGATCATGCAGTTCTACGCCACAGCCCACTTTTATCCTGATGGGAAGATCACCTGGATGATTGAAGGTCAAAGGTTTTCTTCGTCTGTTGAAGAATGGGCAGAACTTCTGAATGCTCTAGTGCAGAGGGAGGACGACATTGATGTCTATGGGATTCCTAAGAAGAACCATGATTCCATGAAGAACATGTACAAGGAGATCCCCGCTGCTGATTTGGAAGGATGGAAGCTTGGCTCAGTGTACTATCTCCAGGCAGGTCTGACCACCACAAACACTATTCTGAGGCATACATTGATGCCCAAGTCTGGAGACCACCGCATGATTCGAGGCTATTCTATCAACATGCTGCACATTCTTGATGAGAAGGCACCTTTCAAGGTGATGGACTTAATGGTAGAGACCATTAAGAGGACTGCAGCTGACCAGAAGAGGTCGTGTGGATTTGCCCCGCAGATTCAGATGCTCATCAATGCCAAGTTTGGCACGGGCAAATTCATGTTGGATAGGAAGCACTTGCCACTGCAGCCAGAGCATGAAGATAACGTTGTTGTGATGGATGAGGAGGATCCAACTTCTGTTGAAGGTCAAGCCAAGATTGAAGCTGCGAAGAAAGCCAAAGCTGATAAAGAGGCAGCAGCAGCAGCAGCTAAACCAAAGAGCTTCGGAGAGCAGATTCTTGAAGCTACCCAGAGAATTGAACAACGCCTGGCCAGCATTGAACAATCTCAGGAGAGCCTAGAGAGGATTGTTGACGACAAGATCCACGCTCTGGACGTGAAGCTGACTGAGATTCAGGTGACCGTCAACAAGCTTGAGGCAGATATGGAGGAAGCAAGGCAGGAGAGAGCAGAGCTCATGCAGGATGATCTAGTCCAGGACTCTCATCGCCAGACTGTTCCGGTTCCCAGAGGATCCCGATCAGCTGCTATCCCAGTGACTGACTCCAGGGCTACCACTTCAGCACCTCCTACAGCTCCAGCAGTTACTCCAGCTACAGCTCCAGCATCCACTCCTCCAGCGCAGACATCAGCTGAAGTCTTCGCCGATGCCGTCATATCTACTCCGACATCTACCCAGACGGGAGCCGCCAGCAGAGCCCACAGTGACGCTTAGTTCTATGCTTTTTCGAACTTTTTGGTAACTTGTTGCCAAAGGGGGAGAAATTGTATAGATCATAGGGCTTCGAGAGAGAGAGTGCTCTTTCGTTCTTTTGCCAGTTTTCTTTGAGATACACTTGGTTCTTTTGGTTCTTGAAACTTTCAGTGTGCTTGCTACTACGTTTGATGCTACCTTAATGAGTGCTTAGTCATACTATGCTTTAATGTGTGCTTAATGCTTATCATATGCTATTCCTTCTTGTATGGCTACTTACTCATGTCTTGGTGTTTGAGTGCATGTTATTCATTCTTATCATTTTGTGCGCTCCACCAAGATGTATGTGACATGGAAGAGTGACCCATAATCCTAATCGATTGTGCATTTGCATTCAAACGCAAAATTTTAAATAATGCACAAATTTAGGGGGAGCTCTTGTTTATCACATACTTCTCAAAGCTACGATATTATTCATTGATTATATCTTTTGTCGAAGCTTTGATCTATATGTTGTCATCAATTACCAAAAAGGGGGAGATTGAAAGTGCAACTAATCCCCGGGTGGTTTTGGTAATTAATAACAACATATATATCATTGAACTAATAATTACTTGAGAATCATTTCACAGAAGTTCGATGATATGGGTATGGAAATGTCTGAAGAAGTGGACCCCTCAAAATGCTAAGGCAAGCATTGGCAAAAGCTCAAGACTCCATTTTTGGTTTAGTGATCAAAGATCACATTGAGTCCATAGGAAAAGCCAATACTATTAAAAGGGGATGAGGTTGTGTTGATGATCTGGTTGCTCAAGTGCTTAGTGATTTAGCTCCTTTAACTATCAGCAACTTTCACTTCTAAACACACTCATAAGTAATCTCGGACAAACCGATTCTTCCAACTCAGTCCCACCGAGATGAACCACCTCAGCTATTTTCCAAACCCTAGAAATTTCGGTCTATCCGATTTTGAGTTCGGTCTCACCGAAACTGGACTGCCAACCTTCTGTAACCGTTTGTCATCATTTCGGAATATCCGAGTTGTTGATTTCGGTCCCACCGAAAATGGCAAGCTCCTATCTTTGACTCATATCGGACATACCGAGATGGTATTTTCGGTCCCACCGAAAATCCCAATGTTCACTATATTTGAACTTTCGGTCTGACCGAGTTTCACTTCGGTCTCACCGAGATTGTTCAATTATGTGTGTAACGGTTGGATTTTGTGTGGAGGCTATATATACCCCTCCACCCCCTCTTCACTCGTGGAGAGAGCCATCAGAAAGTACTACCACTCCTACCTTACACTTTCTGAGAAGAGAACCACCTACCCTTGTGTTGAGATCAAGTTGCTCCATTCCTACCATATGAAACTTGATTTCTAACCTTCCCAAGTTGCTTTCCACTCAATCCTTTCTTCCACCAAAGCCAAATCAGTGAGGAGAGTTGAGTGTTGGGGAGATTATCATTTGAAGCACAAGAGCAAGGAGTTCATCATCATCTACAACATCTATTACCTTTTGGAGGGTGGTGCCTCCTAGATTGGTTAGGTGTCGCTTGGGAGCCTCCGTCATCGAGATGTGGAGTTGAACCAAGAAGTTTGTAAGGGCAAGGAGATCGCCTACTTCGTGAAGATCTACCCCGAGTAAGGCTAGTCCTCCGTGGGCGTAGGCCATGATGGAATAGACAAGGTTGCTTCTTCGTGGACCCTTCGTGGGTGGAGCCCTCCGTGGACTCGCGCAGCCGTTACCCTTCGTGGGTTGAAGTCTCCATCAACGTGGATGTACGATAGCACCACCTATCGGAACCACGAGAAAAATCTCCGTGTCTCCAAATTGCGTTTGATCTTCTCCACCTCTCTTTACTACATGTGCAATTTACTTTCCGCTGCTTACACTCTAGAATTGCATGTGTAGGGTGATACTTGAATTGATCATAATTGTGAAACTGCCAAAAACTGTTCATGATCAAAAGGAAGAATTTTTATATTGTCAAGTAGTCTAATCACCCCCCTCTAGACATACTTTCGATCCTACAGTCCCCCAAAACAAAAGATCAGTTCGTTACAGATGTGCGTACTATGTTTGTCATTGTTTTCCCTTTTCGACCAACGTAGGTGTTTGATAGCCAGTCTGTACTAGTACTTTCGCCACTTACTTTCCTCTGTGAACCACGTCCTAGATTTATGCTATACAACTTTCCACACTACTTTCCCCCATTCATGTCCTCTTTGAACCACGTCTTAGATTCATGCGATACAACTTTCCCCACTACTGTCCCCTTCCTTTTCTTTTTGAACCACGTCCTAGATTCATGCTATACAACTTTTCCCACAACTTCCCCCCATTCCTTTCCTCTTTGAACTACGTCCTAGATTCATGGTATACAACTTTCCCCACTATTTTCCTGTTTGATCTAACATCTAGATTCGAGTGCAGAAGCGGAAAAATCCCACATGCAGCTAGAGCAATGCATGTGGAATAAGTAAATTATACCTTAAGGTTCTTGGGGTGTGGTTCCGTGGGCTACCAGAGGCCGTTTGACTCACACTATGTACGACGGCGAAGAAGAAGGGGTCGGAGGCCCTCCCGCGCCGCCGCTGGTTGAAAGTGAACAGTTGCGCCGGTAGTGTATTCCCTCCCTCGCCGACGGTGACACCGATAAGCCTCCTTCCCTTCCCAGCGGATGGATCATGCTGGCTCTTTGAGCAGCAGTGAGGGGAGAGAGAGAGGCCAATGAAGTCTTGTTTAGATCTGGAGAGGGTGAGAGAGTGTGAAGAGAGCAACTACAAGCAGACCAGCAGTGAGGGGAGAGAGAGAGGCCAACGAAGTCTTGTTTAGATCTGGAGAGGGTGAGAGAGTGTGAAGAGAACAACTACAAGCGCTGAGACTCCATCGTGTATATATAAACTAGAGAGAGTGTGAAGAGTGCAAACCCTAGAAAACAAGCGCCGAGGCTGCAGCTTATACGTGATGAGGTGAGGTGATTATACGGTCACTACGAGATCATATAGCTCCGTATCCATCCATTTTGACCAGTCAAAGAATCCTCCTGGCACAAATTATGCTCAAGTGTAGTTATCGAACCCGAGACCTCAAGTTTGATGAGCGAACAGGCTAACCAGCTACACAACCCCCCCCCCCCGTTATGTTCAACGAGCATGTCGTATTTGTGTGTGTGTGTGGGAGTCATTGGAATTTAAATCATAATCGTGTCATGTGGTTTTGGTGGTAAGACTATCCAAAGTGGTGCAAAAATAATGCAGCCTTAGTCAACTTACCTCTCTCCACGTAGTATGTTGGGTCCCACCAGTACGAGGGTGAAATAAACAAATTAATAAGAAAAATTAAAAGTGCCAGCGGTGTATCTTACTTCACACGTCTCTCTACTGCTCGGGAATACTGTCCAATTGATCCCTCTGTTCGCTCACGTACTATTTTAAGTGAATCTTTATTATAAAATGCACACAATTTTGGGCACTTGTATTCGACCTAAGTCAGTGTGCCACCATATCTCGTACGACTCCCTTCGTCTAGGTGTAATAAGTCACGTTAGAAGGTGCAGCGGGACCAAGGTGCAAACAGATTGGAGGAGAAGGAGAAACTTGACCGGTCATTCCTCCAATCAAATCCCTGATTTTTGTCTCTAAATGCAACAATTGATCCAAACAACTAAGGGCCTCTTTGATTTGTAGGATTTCCAAAATGCGGGAATAGGAAAAACGTGGGATTGGGGTGGCATGTCATCTTGAATTCTACATGATTCTATGAGTGTTTGATCACGCACAGAAAAAACGTAGGATTCTTTCAAAGAGGTTAGTGTGGATTGAAATTTTCCTATGAAATCTAGTGCAAATGAATCCTATGGAAAAGTTCCTATGGAAAAGTTCCTATGGTTTAGAATCCTTTGAATGAAACAACCCACATAAGAAAAAATCCTAAGGAATTGAATCCTTCAAAATTCCTTTGAGAATCCTTGGAATCAAAGAAGCCCTAAGAGATGTCGTTTTAGCTACCATGCAGGGCCACGTATTAACTCACATGCAAGCCGACTTTGATTTCTTGACTGATCAATGCGTAGTTGCACTCCATGCATTGGGTTTCCGGGGGAGATAACAAGGCAGAGTAAGGAGCGTTTGGTTACAATGCTTAGGCTGGTCATAGTTTGTACGTACTCCATTTGTATCTCACTTCCTGTGGCTTTGCACTCGCACGATTTTCCTATTCTATGAACATGTGTGTGCATGTGCGTGTGCGTGTGTGTGTTAGAGAGAGCGACAGATCGACCTACTCCTACAGAGAGATGGTGTATAGTGTACGATTTTAGCCGCGAGAGTCGGTGCATCCTCTCATTTCTGAGCGTCCCGTAGGGATAGGTGGACAGCTGCCACGCCCGCTGCTGACCAGCTTGGCCCACCCAAAGCCCCTCCATCGCCCGCGCGTGCTTCCCGCCCGAAACGGTCAGCGCCACTCCAAAGAATTGGTGCCGCATTCATGCCTGGGCAGAGCGGACGCGACCTCTCACTGGCGCCTGCATTGAAGGGAGAAGCGGATTCAAGAGTGATGGTTGCTTTGTCCGTCCAACTTACTGCTGGGTCTATGTGATTTGACGGCCCATTGGTCATTATTACTGAGGTGGTAGGACTGCTGGATGTCCCACACTTTCGGCGAATGGAGGTACTACTAGATTACAATTTTCTCCATTCTTACAGCGGAGGAGTGCAAGAGCAGTGAAAACACGCAGGCTCAGTGATTACATGGCCCACCTCACACTATCACCATATTTTCTGGACACCGTGCGGCACCTAACTCTTTACATAGTACTACTTGTATAGTATGTACTGTAATTTATCAGCGAGATAGTACAATGCTATGAAGCTTCCAGCTTCTGTTACATGTATCTTGCATCCAAGGTTTCATGTTGCAACATTTCATCAAATACAAAGGAGACTAACATGCATGCTATTGCATCTCAATGATTGACAGATCATAGCAAATATGTACTCCCTCCGTTCCAAAATAAGTGTCTCTACTTTATGCTACATACGGAGCAAAATGAGTGAATCTACACTCTAAAATACATCTATATACATCAGTGTTTGGAGTATGTACTAGTAGTTCATATGGAAATCTACTAAAGGACATATATATTCCAAACAATATGATAATCTCTCTAACCAAGGTAGTAGGGACGAGGAGTAAACGGAGGGAGTAGTAAAATTTTCTCCTCGTCCTGCGAGCCACCGCGCGCGTGGGCGAGGGAGCGGGCGTAAGGCGTAGTAAGCAAGCTTCACCTCATCCTGCGAGCCACCGTGCCCGTGGGCGGGGGAGACGGCGTACTAAGCAAGCTTCTCCTCGTTCTGCGAGTTGACGGGACACATCGAAAGTACTCTAGTGTATAGAGCCTTGCCTCTAAGCTAGGCCCCACATGGTTTGCCTCTTTTTTAACATAACGCATCAAGTCGCAATTTGTTTGTTCACCCGTGGTAGACGATCCTCCCTCCATCTAGTGAACAACCAGTACATGTGTTAAGTTACCACGTGGGCTACCTTTTTGTAGAGAAATGAGCTCCACCATGTATCCGCACGGGTGTGGTTGGGAAAGAGACGGGTGTACGTGTGCCGTGCGTGCACCTCTTCTCTTCGTGCACGTCCCCCACCTACGTGGGTGTGTGTGACAGATACAAACCTAGACAAATGGCTTGTGTGCGTTTGTGAGTGTTTTTTGTTTTGGGAGGGGGAGGTTGATTTCGTGAATGTATTTGTGGGAATATGTGTCGATGACATCTCAAACAAAATTTTGCATGCAATGTGTGTGAAATGGAGGCCTATCCATATCATATATAGAGGGTCGGGCGATCCACAAGAAGAGAGGGAGGGGTCATAGATATCGATAGAGTCGAAGAGAGGGTCAAGTGGGTGGGTGCGAGATCGATGAAGAGAGCCATCGAAATTGTGTGTGTGTGCAAGTCAAAGATATAGGGCGACTGACCTAGCTACCGGAACGTCAGAGGGCACATGTCAAGTTTGTGTGTGGCGGGGAGACATGACTAGAGCGCTCGATGTATCGTGTGTGTGTCTGGGAGGGGGTTTGGGGAGGGGTAGGCAGAGGCCTAACTATAGAGGTAGAATGACTCGTATATGTGTTGAGAAGGAGAGACCCAGCTATGTCTTGAGGGAGATCGGTCGACATCCATACATAACTGAAGGACGGGAAATAGGATGGGACAGAGAGAGAGAGAGAGAGGAGAGAGAGGGAGGAAGAGGGGTAGAGTGCTGGATGGGTGATGGAGTTGCTTCTCGAAGATGATGGGAGAGGCCTACTAGACAAACTAAGGGTGGAACTGTGATATTATCAATAAGAGTGGGGATGTGTTTCTGTGTGTGCCTGTGCGTGATAGATCTGTCGGGACACATCCATGGATTATGAAGGGGAACCATGTGTTTGGTAAGCAAACCTAACTAGATCGGTAGATCAATTGTTTATTGTCAGAGGAAGGGATATACATAACTAATGAGGTAGATCGATCGATGCGTGGGGAAAAGCGAGTTATAAGGACCTAGCTAGCTATATGTATAGTGGGAGATCGGTCGGTGTACGTCCATTTGTTAGAGAGAAATAAGGCCTGGCGAGACGGATAGACAGAGAGAATGGAGCTAGGAGGTGGTGCGAGAGGCCCAGCTACTAGCTAGATAGGGGGAGGAGTGTGTGGTTGTGAGATCGATGAAAAGAGGGGCGAGAGTTTACACGTGTGTGGGACCATATGAGAGACACGAGGCAAGGACACATAAAGGAGGAGATTGAAGGTGCGTGTGTATGTTGTAGGCAAACATCGCTGGAGACGTTTATCGATCGGTGTGTGTCGGAAAGGAGTTGTGGAGACTGTAGGAGAACGACCTAAAGAAAACAAAATGAATGTGTGTGATGGATAGAATGCTGAGGGAGGGGGAGGGCGAGGAGGGCGTGTGCGTGCACGAGAGAAAGTTAGTGGTAGCTACAAAGGTTAGAGGATTGTGTGGGTGTAAGAGACTAACAAAGATCATAATTTGATATGAAAGTGTATTCATATATTTGAATAGGAGATCATAGTTTTTTAAACATATGCATGCATGAATATAGCGGTGATATGCGTGTCATAGTTTTGCACATATTATACCATAATGTGACAATGCATGGTGTTTGCATCTCAAAGCTAAATGTTGAACAATCTAAACCATACTATACATGGAACAATCTCACATTTTATTTGAATTTGTGATAAAGTGTGGCGTTTGCAGCTTACAACTAAATATCGAACAATCTAAACAATACTATATATCGAACATTCTCACATTTTATTTGAATTTGTGGTAATGTGTGGTGTTTGCAACTCACATCTAAATACTTGTAGGCGTAGGGGGCAGGGCACCATACATAATGTGATAAACACATTATACTTATGAGACATGGTTTAGTTTGTGAAGATCTAGCTAGAGCTTAAAATGTACTATGATTTGAAATCAACATAAAGTGGATTCAAAAAATCGAGTTCGAGTTCATATAGTACACATAGTTCATATGTAACTCGAGACTAATCATGTGGTGTGCTGTGAAGATAATACACAAACGATGGTTTAACTTGACAATAATGACGATTGTAGATCTTATTCAAACAGAGAAACGAATTCAAATGCTTTGACTTCACAACACTCATTATTGTAGATCTTATTCAAATAGAGAAATGAATTCAAATTTAGTTCATATTGAAGCGGTAGTATATACGTTTGGAATGCACTAAAACGTTCATTTGAGTACTAGGTTGCATGCATTATACACGTAGCGAAATATTTTAATTGAACATAACATGAATTCAAAGTTTTGAATGACATTTCTAGTACGAATTGATTTGGTACAGTACACGTTAGGCTTGTCCAGAAATTTCAACCCGCGCCTTGTTAGCCCGAAATATTTAAGATATATATTTGTCTCGTTGTGCTCCGACAACTCCCTCCATCTCAACCCGCGCCTTGCTATTCCAAAATTTCAACGCACGCAAAAATTCCCACCTCCTGTGAAATCTCGACACGCGAAATGCCCGTGATGCCCCTGAACCGAAAGAACCGCCTCAAATCGGTGGGGGTACTTTTGTAACTTACCCCACATTTCGGACAAACGCGTCCCTAAGCCATGGTTCCCCACTCCCATCCTATCCACCCACCCATTCGTACACTGAGGCCGTCAAAACCTGCGAAGCCCCACACCCTCCTCCGTTCGCCACCGAGCCGGTGCCTCTTCCCCGACGACTTCGTCCACAGCAACACCTCGACGTCCCTCATCCACCGTGCCGGATGAGGATCCGTCGTCGATCTGGTCGTCCCGCCGGTTCAGCCACCCCGTCCTCCACATCCAAGGAGCTGCCCCGATGTTCCCCTCGTCTTTCGCGCCACCTCCATTCCCACACCGCCGTCTTCACCTGCACCACCGGAACAACGTCATCATCACCGTTTCCTTGGATGAAGCTCTGGCCTAATCGGCGCCACCAAAGAGATTGTACACTAATCGCCGCATTTTCTTCTTGATTCGATCTCACGGTGCTGCCAGCGCTCGGCCCCAAGCCGACACGGCGTGGCTCCATCCACGGCAGCATCGCCGAACACTTCCTCCATAGCGTCGCTCCCTCTACGGCAACGTCCACATCAGTAGGAGCTGCTGCTGCTTTAGCTCTTGCTCGCGCTGCTGCTCTGCTCTTGCTCTTAGTCCCCTGCCTGGTCTGCTCTTGCTCTTGCTCTTGCTCGTGCTGCTGCTCTCGCTCTTGCTCTTGCTTCCGATGCTGCTCCGATTTAGCTACACGTCAGTCAACTGAATCGACTTTTGGGTCAGTAGATTTTCAGGGGGTGGGGGGGCTCGTCGGAATTAAGGAAGAACCAGCCACAGCGGTGAGGGGGGCTCGCCAGAGAGGTACCCCACTATCTATCTTAGGGTTCAGGGTGGGGGCGGTGGTCGTCGGCATTGGTGGGGCGGTGGCGTAGGGATCGTCGGAGAAAAAGCTCGGCACGGGGGGCCTAGAGGGATGGCCGGGGCGGCGGCGGACCAGCGGTGGGGAGTGTTTTCGGGGCGGGCGGGGCGGCGCACCGCCGGCGCTAGGCGGCGGGGGGCGGCTGTTTGGCCGGTGGTGGTTGGCGGCTCAGGGGGGTGGAGGTTGAAGATGAATTGCAGGCCCTTGATTTCGTATCCAACGGCTGCAAAATCGACTGACCAGAGATGAAAAAGTCAGTCGACTGACGTGTAGCCTCACCTCTAGTGCGTTCAGTTTCGACAGCAAAATTCGGTTTCGACAATTAAGTTCAGTGAGCTGCATAGCTCGTATCCGGCGGGCTCGGCGGGCCACCTAGCCGGCTTGGATGCCAGATAACTACTATTTGTAAGCCATTGTAAGAGTGGAGACAATGGTGAAGGACGAGATAGGGGAGCGGCGAAGGTGTGCGATTCTTAGCTGGCGTCTGGCCTCGTTTAAATAGTAGATTAAATAAACGGCAGACGGGAGGAGCTCGGCCAGTGTTGCGTTTAATGCTGGCTCGGTCATGAACGGACATGTGGCCGGAGTGGGCTTCTCGGCTTCCAGACAGATTTCATGGAGGCGTTCGAATGCGGCAAGGAGGCGTCTTCCGCTGGGCGTGCAGCAAGTGGCGCCCTCGACTCTGACGTACGACATCGTGCCGTTCTTCCACTAACGTGTGGGCTCGTTGGGTACCTGGCCTGCATGTCAGTAACCCAATGCACGCAGCGCACGGCAGAGGAGCTATTGGTGGGCCAGGGCGGTGAGAAGCGGGCATTTCATAAACCGATGATTGTTCATTGAGTGTGATGTCGTCTAATTCATGTAGATTGATAAGCCTACTATAATGTAAGGGAATTTTAAAAATTTCATATATACGTTGATAGCCCGTTCGATACGTTGTGATTCATAAAGACCGTTGTGAACATCAATGTTCTTCTTATCACAGATAGTAAGATTGATTAATACCCATAACAATCAATGTCCTTAACAAAGGGTGCATGCACATATAGGTTGAGTGTGTGTCTTGTGTGGTGTGTTGTGTGCATGCAGGTGGGCGAGTGTTGCGTGTGTGCATGTGTACGTTTCAGTGTTGCATGCATGTGTGTGTTTGTGCGTGCATGTGTACGTGTCAGTGTTGCACAATGCACGCCTGCATGTGTCTGTGTTGCCTGCGTGCATGTGTACGTGTGAGTATTGCATGCATGCATGCGGGCGTTGCGAGCGTGTTTGTGCGGATGTGTGATGTGTTTGTATTCACCACCGTGGCTCGTGCGTGCGTGTAATTAAAACGGTCGGCTCAACATATCATCATAAGGTGACCTTGTCCGCTGTGGTTAGGGCGCGCGGGCTGCCAACCAGAGGTCTCACGACTTCGAATCCCCACCGACCACTAATTTATTACCATTTATGTCTTTCATATATGCGTTGATAGGTGGGCCCTAAGGTAATGTGCGTCGGTGAACATGGACCGTTTGACTGGTCAATTGATCGTGTCATCAACAAATTACTGAGGTGCATGGTGAGCGAGTGACCGTATGATCACTCTAAAATGTATTTTAGGATGGGGCGTCGACTCGTTAGCTGGGCAGCTGGGGTAGCTGCCAGCCCACCCGAGTTCAAGCCCTGGCTTTGACGGGGGTGCTCGCAGAGTTTCTCCTATAAAAAAAGCCAATGAGGGTTAGCTCTTGGGTTGGTCTCATTTTTACTCTAAAATGTATTTTATTAACACAGTACTGACGCAAGCTACCATTTCTTTCTTTCATATACATGCTAACAAGTGGGCCCCACGGTTACGTGCGCTGATGGAGCAACACTAGTTAAGCCATGTGTAACGTTTGACTGGTCAATTGATCGTGTCATCAACAAATTACGGAGTTGTATGGTCAGCCAATGACCGTATAATCACGACATGTATTATGAAGTCACCATAGGCGCCTCGTAGTTGAGGGAATTGTCTCCTCCCATTGAATGCACATTGCTGGAAAATATTGAAATTAATCCAGGATAAATGCGAGCACCGGGACTTTAACCCTGCTGGGCTGGGGAAACCATTGTCCTCCTAACCATCCAACCACAGATTGGTTACCAGTGGCGGAGCTAGACCAAGATGTTAGGGGGCGCTAAAGAGAAAACATGCATGCTTGGGGGGGGGGGGACTAATTACTACAC
>LR738711.1:280394459-280486321 GCA_902687465.1 Secale cereale | reverse complement strand
CACCCAAGACACACATAGCTCCACAGTTGTTGGTTAGCACCACAAAAAGTATATGGTGACCGTAATGAGCTTATTTTGAAGTCCGCTAACCATATTATGCTTTCACTTAAAATACAATGACCGTAAGTGTCATAACGAAAACACGGAGCACACATCAAATACAATGTCCGCCGGTGTCATCAAAAAAAGTACATAGACATATGGTGAGCTAGATACCGTGTGATCACTACGAGAATGAATACGGTGACTGTAATGAGCATATTTTGAAGTCGAGTGACTATATAGTGCTTTCGCTTGAAATACCGTGACCGTCACGCGTGAATGTGACAGGGGCATACTTTTGGAGGGCCAAGAGATAGATTGTGTGCGTACGTGAAAGTGGGGTAGAGAGAGGGGGTGTGCGGTGGAGACAAAGATTTATATGCCCTTCATTTCTCTTTGCCGTGACTAATATTTTAGGAGAAAATATAAACATTGAAAATGCGGAACAAATATTATTGGATGCACCATGCAATTAACTTTCATGTATAACTTTGTACTATTGTATATGCTTATTTTCTTAGTGGCTGATTGTGTGTGGGGTGCGGTGGGCACATCATTTCTAGTTGTGGTGGGTCGACGTGAGGACTCATGGGTCGGTTCCATCCTATGCCACATAGGTTGGACCGAGACGCGTTATACGAAGACCCATGTGGAGGACTCGGCGCACATAACGAAGGTACCCGAGTCATGGAGGACTCTATCCCCACTGATGATAAGCCAACTATATATGATTTGTAACCCTAGGCCCCGAGTATGTTATATAATTAAGGCCGGGGGCTAGATGGTCGATAGTATAGACACATGCAAAATGCCTGGTATTCATGTGTACTTTGTACAAGCCCCTATCACAAATATACAGTACTAGGAGTAGGCTTTTTCCTCAACTGCAAGGGCCCGAACTTGGGTAAAACTTTGCCTCGTATTACCATCCAGCCTAGCAGTCAGGGATATCCTACCAAACGATCTGATTGAATCATATCTGCCAACTAGTAAGAGAGAGGTGGGAGGGGCAATGTGTGCGAGAGAGGCCGAAAGATAATGTGTGTGCGGGAGACATGGAGGCACATTTATGTGCCTATAGAGGGCCAGTATAGACCGTGCATGTGTATATATGCATGTGAGAGAAATAGTGTTTTCCAACTGAGATTAGTGAAAGGAGTGGTACATAGTAGTAAGAAAGAGAGATGGAGATATATAGAGAGTGTGTGCGTGAGACACCCTGGGATAGAGTGTGAGCATGTGTGAGAGAGAAATACCGATGTATATAAAGTGTGTGCACTTATGCGTCTGATAGAGAGATATATAGCGCGTGTGTGAGAACGAGCCGAGGCATAGTGCACCTACATGTAAAACGCGGTTCTACGCATTAAATTAAAATATAAATGGCATTATTATTTTTGCATGAGATCATGAATTTTGCAGTTTGCGTATGAACACACATTGTCTATCAGACACCCATACTCTATTGAATTTGAGCATGTGTATGGGCTTATTTCATATTATCGGTCCATAGAGTGAGAGTGGTTTGAAATCCAGACAATGCATGGCTTTTGCAATTCATATATAAACATTAATTAGTGCACTCCATGTTGTTAGTGTCAAGCACTTTATACATTTGCCACATACATGGACACATAAGTTGCTAGCTACGAAATAGAATACATGTTGAATTCAACATAAAGGTGGTTTCGAAGATTCGAAATCATAGGAAGTCCATTCATCTATTTGAATTCGAGACAATGGCATTTGTAAATCAGATCTAAAAGGGGGCATCAATATTTGTTGTGCGTTTGAACATGCTATATATTCATATGCATGCATAACTATTTTTTGCAAGCAAGGAGATTATATCTGGAACCATGCATTAATTGAGGTAAGTTGCATATTTTTTTAATATATACTCGTGTACAATGTATATTCAAATGTATCCCCTCCATTCCAAAATAATCGTAGATTTAGGATTTTCAAGATTCAAGATTTGTGAAGTTTGACAAATCCCGAAAGTTCAATTCTAGAGAACAGTAAACGTTAATGCTTATGCTCCCAAATATTGAACGAAGCGTCAAATAAACCTCTGGTCCCCCGAAACCGCGCGAGACTAATGTTTGGTGGTAGGAAATTACTGTCCTGACTCTGACCCGTGTAGACTATCAGCCTGATGTCCAAAGGTCTAAACTGGGGTAGGTTTGTAACTTCACCAAGACTCCAGTCTCAACCATCTCCGAGAAGCATTCATACACCGTGGGCGCCTAAACACCCATGCGCTCGGCCGAAATCTATCCCGCCCACTATTGGGTACACCTGAGATTACTGTCCTACCCCAACCCACAATCTGTCCGAAATTTTAGATGGGGGCAAATTTTGTAACTTTCCCCAAATTTCAAACAAGCGCGTCCAAAACCGAAACATTGTTCCCCCTTAGTTCCCCCTCCCTACATCTCCCCATTCATACTCCGTGGGCGCCAAAACGCCCTCTCCACCAGCCGCAAAACCCAAGCCTCATCCGTCCTCCACCCCATCGCGGCCAATCCAGCGCCGCCTTCCTCCATCATGTCGGAGCCGGTACCCCAGCGTCATCGTCCAATGCAACCGCAACCACAACGCCCTCAAGGACTTAATAGCCAAAGCCGAGGCAGAGTTGCCTCCATGACGTCGACGTACGCCGTACCAGAACCACTTCAACCATGCCGTCCCGCGCCTCACCGATGCCGCTCCACTGTTGCAACCGTCCACCGCACTGGAGTTGTTCCCTCTATGTCGTCGTTCGCCGCCTCAGATCTGGTTCCCCGCCCCCGACATACGGCCATTGCACCAAACTCAACAACTTGGCCATGGGTTCGTCCAAGGCTCCACCGTCCTCCACAACTTCTCATTTCCATTGAAACACAAGAAGATTGTTGGAAAAACAGAAGGAGGACACAACACTGCAAGCAGAAAGAGGTACTCCTCTTCCCTTATTCATGCAAATCTTACGTCTCTGCTCACACATCGTATTCATCCCACGAAATAAACTAGTTGAGTGCTTCTTACTGCACCTTCTTTGTGATACTAAATGCACAAGATTTCCACCCATTTACTATTTCACCTTAGCCAGAGGTCAGTCGCCCGCCTGGATTTCCATTCAGGGATCAGTTGATTGGCAATTAAAAGAACCAACACATGCTTAGCTGCGCAAAGCACCTAGTCTGCCTGTTCGCCCGGGAACCGGCGCATCAGTGTCTATCATAGGGGTGTGGGGTGCAGGAGCTTCTTGCACCCGATCTGGAGGTCAGCGGGGCTTGAAGGGATGGCCAGGGGGCGGTGCCAAGCACGGCGGTGCGGTGAGGTCGAGGGGAGAACAGAGGTAGGGGACAGGGCCGGTGGTCGCGGGCGTTTCGAGGAAGATCGTCAACATTGACTCGATGGAGGTAGATGAAGGCCATCTGCCCGTTCTTTATACATCGGATGGTGCAGAAAAAATGGACTGACCTATTTGTTTTCAGTTGACTCTTATTTACATATGACCACATCTTGTGGTGTGCTGGCGCAGTACTGATACGTCTCCGGCGTATCTATGCTTTTTGATTGTTCCATGCTATTATATTATTTGTTTTGCATGTTTTATATGCATTAATATGCTATTTTATATGATTTTTTTGGGACTAACCTATTAACCTAGAGCCCAGTGCCAGTTCGTTTTTTTTTTACCTTTTTGAGTTTCGTAGAAAAGGAATATCAAACGGAGTCCAAACGGAACAAAACTTTACGAGGATTTTTCTTGGACCAGAAGACACCCGAGGGACTTGGAGTACATGCCAGGGGATCTACGAGGCGGCCACAAGGGTGGAGGGCGTGCCCTAGGGGGTAGGGCGCGCCCCCTACCTTGTGGGCCCCTCGTGCCTCCCCTGACCTACTTCTTCCGCCTATATATTCTCAGATATTCCAGAAACATGAGAACATCTACCGAAACCACTTTTCTGCCGTTATAACCTTCTGTTCTCGCGAGATCCCATCTTGAGGCCTTTTCCGGTACTCTGTAGGAGGGGGATTCGACCATGGAGGGCATCTACATCATCACCGTTTCCTTTTCGATGAAGTGTGAGTAGTTTACAACAGACCTACGGCTCCACAGCTAATAGCTAGATGGCTTCTTCTCTCTCTTTGATCCACAATACCATGTTCTCCTCGATGTTCTTGGAGATCTATTGGATGTAAACTTCTTTTCCAGTGTGTTTGGCATGATCCAATGAATTGTTGGTTTATGATCAGATTATTTATGAATATTTTTTGAGTCTCTTCTGAATTCTTTTATGCATGATTTAATATCTTAGTAATTATCTTCGAACTATCAGTTTGGTTTGGCCAACTATATTGGTTTTTCTTGCAATGGGAGAAGTGCTTTTCTTTGGGTTCAATCTTGCGGTGCTCAATCCCAGAGACAGTAGGGGACATGACATGTATTGCATTGTTGTCATCAAGGATAACAAGATGGGGTTTTCATCATATTGCTTGAGTTAATTCCGCTACATCATGTCATCTTGCTTAACGCGTTACTCTGTTCTTATGAACTTAATACTCTAGATGCAGAATCATTTTGGTCGACGTGTGGAGTAATAGTAGTAGATGAAGGTAGGATTCGGTCTACTTGATACGAACGTGATGCCTATATTCATGATCATTGCCTTAGATATCGTCATAATTCTTCGCTCTTCTATCAGTTGCCTGATAGTAATTTATTCACCCACCGTAATATTTGTTATCATGAGAGAAGCCTCTAGTGAAACCTATGGCCCCCGGGTCTATTTTACATCTTATAAATTTTAGATCTACTATTTTGTAATCTTTTAATTTTAAATCTATAAACCAAAAATCCAATAATATTTACTTTACTAGTTCATCTATCTCTATCAGATCTCACTTTTGCAAATAACCGTGTAGGGATTGACAACCCCTTTATAGCGTTGGGTGCAAGTTGTGCGTAATCTCCTACTGGATTGATACCTTGGTTCTTGAACTGAGGGAAATACTTATTCTACTCTGTTGCATCACCCTTTCCTCTTCAAGGGAAAAACCAACGCAAGCTCAAGAGGTAGTAGTAAGATTTTCTGGCGCCGTTGCCAGGGAGATCTACGTCAAGTCAAGACCTACCAAGAACCCTTCATTAAGCTCTCATCTCTTGCACTTACATTATTTTCCATTCACCTCTCGATTTCCTCTCCCCTATTTCTAAAACATTTTCATCAAAACACAAAATTATTTGCCTTCTTTTCGTTTGCCTTTTTCTCGTTCGATCTCATGTTTGCTAGTGTTTCCATGTGCCTTCTATTTGTTTGCATCTTCGCTTGCTAAAAATCTATTTATGGATCCTATCCACTTGCTAATTTTTTTAAGAGATCCAATTATGATGAACCAATTGCTAGTGAGATTAGTGCACTAGATTATCTTTATGAGGTTTTGCTTGAAATTCGTGAATATGAAAATTGTGATGAAGTGTTGAAAGAATAAATTTATTAAGTAATTCACGATAGCTCCTTGATTGAAAAGCATGATTGCAATGATGGTATTGTAAATAATACTAATGTCAATTGTGTTAATTATATGCAAAACCCTAAGCTCGGGGATGCTAGTTTTGCTATGTCTACTACTTGTTGCAATGATCATGATTGGGGTGATTCTTCCTATGATCATAAAAAATTTAATTAATCCCCACTATGAATGTAAGATTGATAATGTTGTTTGCAATAATATTGAAAGTGGGTTTGGAAGAGTGTGAACTTTAGATCCCACATATTTAGAGAATGTTCAATCTTATGAAAATTTTCATGAAAGTGGGTTTGGAAAGGTCATGACTTTAGTTAATGATAATCCCACTATATTGGAAGAGTGTCAACTTTGCATGCATATGGATCATGTAGAGAATATGTTATGTGACAGCTATATTATTGAGTTTGAATATGATCCTACATGCAATTATTATGAGAGAGGAAAATATGGTGGTAGAAATCTTCATGTTACTAAATTACATCTCTTCATGTTGAGATTGATCTTGTTTTCTTTTTATTCCTTGCGTATGCTAGATATTGCTTGTCTTGGTTTGTTTTACTATAAAATGCCTATGGATAGGAAGCATGTTAGAGTTAGATGTGTTTGTCACATGTTCTATGATGCTCTCTTTATGCTTCAATCCTTGTCCTTCATGTGAGCATCATTAAAAAATTATCAATGCCTAGCTAAAAGGCTTTAAAGAAAAGTGCTTGTTGGGAGACAACCCCATATTTTTATTTTCTGTTTTTAAATTTCGCACATTATTACTTCTGTAGTAATTGTGTTTTGGTGTTTTAATTAGTGTTTGAGCCAAGTAAGACCTTTGGGATGGCTTACGGTGATCATTGATTTGATTTTGCTGAAAAATAGAAACTTTTGCGCATAGCGTAGAAAAATCAATAATTCATTGGAACGTAGAAACCTTCTGAAATGTTTACACAAAATTGATATACAAATTCCTCATGCCGTCCTATTTTTTCTGAATTTTCAGAGTTACAGAAGTATGTGAAGTTTTCAGTTTGCTACAGATTGTTCTGTTTTTGACAGATTTTGTTTTCTATGCGTTGTTTTCTTATTTTGGTGCATCTATGGCTAGTATCGGGGGGTATGAATCATGGAAAACTTGGAATACAGTAGATATTACACAAATATAAAATTGGAATAAGATCACACCGGTACCTTGAGTGGTTACTTGCTTTGTTTTACTAACGGAGCTGACGAGATTTCTGTTGAGTTTTGTGTTGTGAAATTTTCAAGTTTTGGGTAAGGATTTGATGGACTATGGAATAAGGAGTGGCAAAAGACTAAGCTTGGGGATGCCCAAGGCACCCCAAGGTAAAATTCAAGGGCGTCCAAGAGCCTAAGCTTGGCGATGCCCCGGGAAGGCATCCCCTCTTTCGTCTTCATCCATCGGTAACTTTACTTGAGGCTATATTTTTATTCACTACATGATATGTGTTTTGCTTTGAGCATCTTGTATGATATGAGTCTTTTCTTTTTAGTTTGTCACAATCATCCTTCCTGTACACACCTTTTGAGAGGGACACGCTTCAATCGTGATTTATTAAAATACTCTATGTGCTTCGCTTATATCTTTTGAGCTAGGCAATTTTGCTCTAGTGCTTCACTTATATCTCTTTAGAGCACGGTGGTAGTTTTATTTTATAGAAATTGTTGAACTCTCTTGCTTCACTTATATTATTTTTGGAGTCTTAAATAACATCATGGTAATTTGCTTGGGTTATGAATTTAGTCCTAATATGATTGACATCCAAAGGAGATATAATAAAAACTTTCATATATAGAGCATTGAATACTATGTGAAGTTTGACTCCTTGTAATTGTTTTGAGACGTTAAGATGGTAATATTAGAGTCATGCTAGTGGTAGTTTGTGAGTTTAAAGAAATAATCGTGTTAAGGTTTGTGAATCATGTAGCATGCACGTATGGTCTCCTAACTATGTAACCAAATTGGAGCACTTTGTATTTTGCGTGTTTGTCTTTGCGTGAAGGTCGGGGGCGCGCGATGGTTAACTCCTACCAACCACCCCCTAGGGGCATGCGTCGTAGTACTTTGCTTCGAGAGCTAATAAAACAATTCGCAATAAGTATGTGAGTTCTTTATGGCTAATGTTGAGTCCATGGATTATACGCACTCTCACCCTTCTACCTTGCTAGCCACTCTAGTGTCGTGCAACTTTTGTCGATGCATAAAACCCTCCTTATACCTTCCTCAAAACAGCCACCATACCTACCTATTATGGCATTTCCATAGCCATTCCAAGATATATTGCCATGTAACTCCACTGTTCCATTTATTATGACACACTTCATCATTGTCATATTGATTTGCATGATCATGTAGTTGATATAGTATTTGTGGCAAAGCCACCGTTCATATCTTTGAGACACGCTTCATCATACCCACTAGTTGTCTTTTGAGCTTTCATACACTTATAGCTCTAGTGCATTCGTTACATGGTAATCCCTACTCACTCACATTGATATCGATTGATGAACATCTCCATAGTCCATTGATTTTTCTAGTCGATGTGAGACTTTCTCCCTCCTTTTGTCTATTACCACCTTCTATTCCACCCATAGTGCTATATCCATGGCTCACGCTCATGTATTGCATGAAGAGAAAGGTGTAAGAATGTTAAAGTATGAAAACAATTGCTTGATTGACACTGGGATAGGCATGATTTATACTTTGTGTAAAGAAGAGGGAGCATAAACGACTGTATGATTTTGTAGGGATAACTTTCTTTAGCCATGTTATTTATGAAGCTTCGTAGATTACATTTTAGTATGATTGAAGTATTATTGTTTTGATATTGATAAACTTTTATTTTGAGTCTTATGGATCTGAACATCCATGCCACAATAAAGAAGAATTGCATTGATAAATATGTTGGGTAGCATTCCACATCAAAAATTCTGTTTTTATCATTTACCTACTCGAGGACGAGCAGGAATTAAGCTTGGGTATGCTTGATACGTCTCCAACGTATCTATAATTTCTTAGTGTTCCATGCTACTATATTATCTGTTTTGGATGTTTTATATGCATTAATATGCTATTTTATATGATTTTTGGGACTAACCTATTAACCTAGAGCCCAGTGCCATTTTCTATTTTTCCTTGTTTTTGAGTTTCACAGAAAAGGAATATCAAACGGAGTCCAAACGGAACGAAACTTTATGAGGACTTTTCTTGGACCAAGACACCCGTGGGACTTGGAGTACACACCAGGGGATCTGCTAGGCGGCCACAAGCGTGGAGGGTGTGCCTTGGGGGGTAGGGTGCGCCCCCTACCTTGTGGGCCCCTCGTGCCTCCCCTGACCTAGTTCTACCACCTATATATTCTCAAATATTCTAGAAACATCAGAACATCCATTGAAACCAGTTTTCCACTACCGTAACCTTCTGTTCTCGCGAGATCCCATCTGGAGTCCTTTTCCGGTACTCTGCTGGAGCGGGATTCGACCATGGAGGGTTCCACATAATCACCATTGCCCTTCTGATGAAGTGAGAGTAGTCTACCACAGACCTATGGGTCCATAGCTAGTATCTAGATGGCTTCTTCTCTCTCTTTGATCCACAATACCACGTTCTCCTCGATGTTCTTGGAGATCTATTCGAGGTAATCTTCTTTTGCGGTGTGTTTGTCAAGATCCGATGAATTGTGGGTTGAAAGTGCAACTATTCCTAGGTGGTTTTGGTAATTACTAACAACATATAGCTCATTGAACTAATGCTATCTCAAGATAAATATTTCAGGAAAGTTCAATGATTGGCATGGCATGGATTAGAAATGTGGACCCCTCAAAATGCCAAGGACACATATTGGCTCATGCTCAAGACTCTTCGTTTTCTATTTTAGTGATCCAAGATCACACTGAGTCCATAGGAAAGCCTAAACTATTAAAAGGGGATGAGGTGTTGCTTAATGGGTTTCTCGCTCAAAGTGCTTAGTGATATGCTCCAAAACCCTCGACCACTTTATCACATCCACATATGTCCCAAACCAAAAGTCAAACTCATCCCCACCGAAACTTTATATCCGGCGCCACCGAGTTTAGTTGACATAGCCACTGCCACAAACCCTAGTCACTTCGGTCTCACCGATAGGTATCTTGGTTTCACCGAGATGGGATTGCAAACTATATGTTTCCCTTCGTAACATTTTGATCCAACCGAAACAAGCGAATCGGTCCCATCGAGTTTGGCTGACGAACTCTATGGTTAGCTTATTACCAAAATCGGTCCTACTGAGGTTGCGTAATCGGTCTCACCAAGATTATTGTTATGCCCTAAACCTAATGAAATCGGTCCTACCGAGTTGATCATATCGGTCCCACCGAAATGCCTAACAGTCACATTACGAACTAAATCAGTCTAACCGAGTTTTCTGATTCGGTCCCACCAAGTTTGGTAAATTGTGTGCCACGGTTAGATTTGTGTGGTGGCTATATATACCCCTCCACCCACTCTTCATTCGTGGAGAGAGCCATCAGAACAAGCCTACACTTCCATTACTCATTTTCTGAGAGAGAACCACCTACTCATGTGTTGAGACCAAGATATTCCAATCCTACCATATGAATCTTGATCTCTAGCCTTCCCAAGTTGCTTTCCACTCAAATCATCTTTCCACCAAATCCAATCCTATGAAAGAGAGTTGACTGTTGGGGAGACTATCATTTGAAGCACAGAGCACGGAGTTCATCATCAATACACCGTCTATTACCTTTTGGAGAGTGGTGTCTCCTAGATTGGTTAGGTGTCACTTGGGACCCTCAGTCAAGATTGTGGAGTTGAACCAAGGAGTTTGTATGGGCAAGGAGATCGCCTACTTCATGAAGATCTACCATAGTGAGGCAAGTCCTTCGTAGGCGATGGCCTTGGTTGGATAGACAAGGTTGCTTCTTCGTGGACCCTTTGTGGGTGGAGGCCCCCGTGGACTCGCGCAGCCGTTACCCTTCGTTGGTTGAAGTCTCCATCAACGTGGATGTACTATAGCACCACCTATCGGAACCACGACAAAAACATCCGTGTCTACACTTGCGTTTGCTCCCTCAAACTCCTCCCTTTACCTTCATATGCAATTGCTTTACATTCCGCTGCTATACTCTTAGAATTGCATGTGTAGGTTGATTTATTGACTTGTGCATAATAAAATGGCTAGGTTGTTATTTGGTCAAGCAGTCTAATCCCTCTCTCTAGACATACTATTGATCCTACAAGTGGTATCAGAGCTTTGGTCTCCATTTGCCTTGATTTCAATAGCTTTGGTGATCATAGCCTTGGTTTCACAACCTAGGAGAGTATGACGTCTAGCGAGGTAAATTACCACCGTAGAGGTCCTTACTTTGATGGTACTAATTTTGCTAGTTGGAAGCATAAGATGAAAATGCATATTCTTGGACATAACCCCGTCGTTTGGGCTATTGTGTGTATCGGTTTGCAAGGTGAATTCTTCGATGGGAAGTAACCAAATCGTGAAGCATCCGCCAAAGAATTGAAGATGTTGCAATACAATGCTCAAGCTTGCGACATCCTGTTCAACGGATTGTGGTCCGAAGAATTCAACAAAATCAGCCGTCTTGATAATGCAAAGGAAATTTGGGATACTTTGATTGATATGCACGAAGGTACCGACTCCGTCAAGGAATCCAAGTTGGATGTGCTTCAAAGTCAACCTGACAAGTCCAAGATGAAGGATGGTGAAGGTGTCGCTGAAATGTACTCTAGGCTTTCTCTCATCACAAATGAGATTGCCGGCTTAGGAAGCGAAGAAATGACCGACAGATTCATCATCAAGAAGATCCTAAGAGCCTTGGACGGAAAATATGATACCATGTGCACATTGATCCAAATGATGCCCAACTAAAAATATCTCAAGCCAACGGAAGTCATTGGAAGAATTGTTGCTCATGAGATGTCACTCAAGGATAAAGAAGAGCTTCACAACAAGTCTAGTGGTGCTTACAAAGCCTCATGTGATGCTCCTACATCATCAAGTGAGAAACAAGTCTTCAATGAAGAATTGAGCTTAATAGTGAAGAACTTCAACAAGTTCTACAAGAATAGAAGCAAAGAGAGAAGTTCCAAGTCAAGGTCCTACAATGACAAAAGATCTTCTAGTCGTGACCGGAATTGCTACAATTGTGGAAGACCCGGACACTACTCCAATGAGTGTAAGGTTCCCCACAAAAGAAGAGAAGACTCACCTAAAAGGAGAAGTGGAAGAGAAGAATCACCACCAAGAGAGAGAAGGAGTAGAGATGATCGTTATGAACGAAGACCCTCTCGTAGAAGCAAGGATTCGGAAAGAAAGGAGAAATCATCAAGGAGCTATACAAGACAAAGACATCAAGCTCATGTTGGTGAATGGGTATCCAGTTCCGACTCCGATGACCACTCCGAGAGAAGCTATTACTCTGACTCCGAAGATACTCAAGATGAAGGTGTTTCCGGAATTGCTCTTGTGTCAACCAACTCCTACGACATATTTGACTCACCAAATGAAGGAATTGGAAGATACTTCATGGCTAAAGGCCCTAAGGTATCACACCCCGAGTATCTTGATTTCAATAGTGATGAAGATGACTTGCTAGGAGATGATGATTTACTTGCTGGTAGCAATAGTGATGAAACCTATGATGAAAGCCATGATGAAATTGCTATTAATCATGCTAATCAAGATAAAATGAATGACAATGATAAGGAGAAGATTGAGCGTCTAATTAAAGAATTAAACACTCTAAAGTTAGCTGATGAAACTACCTTAGAGGATCATGGAGAACTTTTGAGGACTCGTGAGAAACTACGCTTGAAAAGCTCAACCTCGAGCAAGAGCATGAGTTCTTAAAATCAATCAATGATGATCTTCGTAAGAAAAGTTCTTCTTCCATTGACAAGCGCTTACTCTTGTCTACTTACATGCCATAAGTAAAATCTGGCAACAAGAACAAGAAAGATTCTTCCTCTAGTAGTAACAGCAATCATGCTAAATCAAATATTGTTGCTTCTAGTAGTACTCTTGATTCCACTAATGATTATCTTAGCCAAGTTACACTTGAGCAATAAAATAGCCTATTGAAGGGAATTATAGAGAAAGGTGTTTACAAGAGCCTTCCCGGAAGTAAGCAATTTGAGAGATTGTACTCAAGCAAGGAAGACATCAAGAGAATCAAGGAGTTGGTTTTGAACGAAAGTTCAATGCCAATGGAGTTGAGTGGGAAGAAGATCAATACCCCAAGACAAAGTTTGTTCCTCAACAAGAGAAGTATGATCCTACTTCTTTCAAGGGAACACAAGATCAAGATGATCTTCCACCACAAGACCACAAGCTAAAGGGCAAGGACAAGCTTCAAGAGCATATTGATGCATTTGAAGAAGCTCCTAAGGCCTTGGTCAAGTGGGTTCTCAAGACTACATCAAGTTCTACTTCATCAGGTATGACTACAACTCCAAGGATTCCCATTAAGATGGTGTGGATCCCAAAGAAGAAGAACTAGAAAGTTCTTGAGGGTGACTCCGCCAACATACTTCACTCATATCATTTTGGCGAGGACAAGTGCAAACAACTTCCATATATTGCACTAGTTCAAGGAGTCACAACCCCTCTTGTTAGTAAGTCAAGGGACAAGGTAACCTAATGCTTTCATGGACATCATCCTGTGTGGAATTCACTCTATGTCTATGGATATCATTGTTTGTCCCTTGTGTGACTAACCCGTGTAGGTATTGACAGTGCAACTCACTCCAATGAATTGCTCCAAATGATCTACATCAACCTTGAGCATCTATATCTTCAACACCTACATGAAGTCCCAAGGTTAGTTCATCCCTCTTAGGGCGGATATCACATCTAGGGGGAGCTTTACTCTAATCAATTGAGCTAAAGCAACTCTAATGATGTGAACACAACAATGCTTTATGTAAAAGTGGTAACCCCACTTGTGCTTAAACGATGAGTATGACCTATGATCAAATGTTCTCATTTGACTCCTAAGTCAATATACTCATATATAGATGACCTAGTCATCGCCAATTGCTTGATAGATGCTAGAATGGTTGTGCATGCTTTGCCACACGATTCATTTGCTATCTTGTTGTGTGAGCATGTTGAATGTATATTTTTCTCATTCGAGGACATCCATTTGTTGCTTTGATTGTTTGGCTCTTTATCTTTTGCCAAATGGATGGACAAGAATGCCTAAGAACTTCCTCTAGCTATCTATTCTTTTCTCGTCTCAAACTCTATTCATGCTACATCACAAATGATCAACTCAGATTCGAACCACTCTGTGTGAGGAGCACTCGGAGTCACCGACTCATCATAGACTTAAACTTCCAAAACCTCTTTGTGCATTTCGGTATGATCGGGTCATCCACTTCGGTCACACCAAGTTCACTAAGTTGATCTAGGTTTTCAATCTCGGTGCAACCGATTTGAACTTTTTGGTCACACCGGGTTCCAGTAACTGCTAGCAGTATTGCATCTCGGTGCCACCGAGTTGTTCCACTCGGTCACACCGACAGGTCAGGTTATATATACCGTTGGGTGAAATTTTGGAAAACTTTCCAAAACCTCTCACCCGCGCGTAATCTGCTTTGCTGTCTCGGGTCTCCGGATCCTCTTCTCGCCAGCAACGGCCTCCCGCCAATGGTCTCTGCCTCCGTCAACAGGATTCTTCCCCACTGTTGCCGCCGTAGCGAGCTCACCGCCAAGTTAGCGAATGAGCTCGATCTTTGTGCAGTCCTTATCTCCGATTCTAAGCACAAAGATATTGCCATGATTCTTGCCATGATTGAAATCATCTTGTCCAGCAGAAACTCCATATAGATTAGTTTTGATTCGAAAATTTAGGGTTAGGTCTCCGCCGAACTCATCTCGGACCAACCGAGTTGTAGAAATCAGTCTCACCGATTTGTCTTAGGCCATTGCACTTGCGCTTTTTGGTCTGACCGAAAATTGCAAATCGGTGCGACCGAGTTCAACTCTCTGTGAAATCCTAGCAATATCGGAGCCACCGAACTGTGAATCGGTCTGACTGAGTTCACTAGTTTAGGTTCCAAAGTTGCTTTGGTATCACCGAGTTTAACAATTCGGTAACTCCGAAATGCTTTCTGTGAAGAACTAAAACTAAGTTTTTGAGTCATCTGTTTCGCAAAAACTCTGCACTTTGTGATGCTTATCCACTCTATCTCATCTACATCTATTCACAGGGTCAGCTTTTAGTTTGAAGTGTCAACAATGTCTGATCAAAGTGATAGCCAAAACAGGTCTAAGGAGCAAGTTAACATGAGTGAAGGCACTAGTCCCTCTAGCAGTTCTGATGAGGGTAGCAGGAGCACACCAAGCAACCTGCCTAAGGCATCAACTAGGCAGAGAAAGAAGAAAACTTCAGATTCAGAGGATGAAGATTTTAAAGTTGAAGAAGCCATCTCAAAGAAGAAAGTTGCTAGGAAGAAATATGTCACAGCTGCTTCAACCAAGCCTGATTTGAATAAGAAGTTCACTGCCAAGAGAGCTCCAATGTCAAAGGCCAGAGCATCAACTCAAGAAACAATGGTGTTTACTCTTGAAACTAGAGATGATGAGCCAGCAGGAACAAAGAAGAGAGCTAGGAAAACCACATCCAGAGTGATTGGCAAGCCATCCATGGGAGATGATGATGATGAAGCTGAAGAAGAAGAAGAAGAGGATGCTGCACCAGCACCTAAATCTCAGAAGCTGATGGGGGATGTCATTAAGTCAGGGGCTGGTCCTTCAAATCCCAAGACTGCCCCCAAAGCTGCTGCTCGAGCCACCAAATCTGCACCCAAGAGAAGCACAAGGAACATTCCAGCTGCAGAAAAGAACAAGGCCGCGGTGCCTGAAATTGAAGAAGATGGTGAAGTCCAAGTACTTAGGAAGCTCAAGCCCAAGATCCCTGATCATGATGATAATCATATTGTTGCTGAGGACATGAAGTTGAGGAAGGATCCAGGTCTCAGAAGATGGAGACAATCTGATCCATATGTTGTGACGAGAAGGACTGCTGTGGATTATAGGTTCCACACCAGATAGCAGCAGGATTTCTATGAGACCATTCTGCTTGACAAGAAGCCAATGGTATCTGACATGAGATGGGTTGATTGGGAATACATCAAGGAAAATGAAGATCACTTTCCAGGTGTGCATGAAAGTTTCAAATCATGTGGTGTTGACAAGTTTGTGGGACAAAAATTGACAAAATGGAATGACGAACTCATCATGCAATTCTACTCCACAGCTCATTTCTATCTAGATGGTAGAATTGTATAGATGTCTAAAGGTACAAGGTACCAGTCAACTGTTGATGAGTGGGCCAATTTGATAAAAGCCCCTGAAGAGCATGAAGATGACTTGGATGTCTATGCCAAGAAGAAGAAAGACCACAACTCTATGGCCAACATGTACAACGTGATCCCAGACAAAGCATTGGAAACACACAAGTTTGGATCTATTCATTACTTGTTGTCTGGTCTAGCTACAATCAACACTATATTGAGGCATACATTGTTGCCCAAATCTGGAGGTCATAAGATGATCATAGGACACTCAATCAACTTGCTGCATATTTTTTATATCCCTCAAAAGTTCAAGGTCATGAGCCTAATTGTTGAAATAATTAAGAGGACTGCTGCAGACCAGAAGAGATCATGTGGGTATGCCCCACACATTCAAGAGCTCATCAACTCCAAGATGGTCACAGGCACATACTTATTGGACAAGGAACTTCTTCCCTTATTGCCTGAATTTGAGGACAACACAGTTGTCATGGATGAAGAAGATCCCACATCTGTGCAAGCACAAGAAAAGAGAGAGAAAGCTAGAGCTGAGAAAGAAGAAAAGATGCCAAGTGTTGAAGAGGCATCTCAAGTGTCCCTCGAGTCAAAATAAGATCAAATGGCATATCTGATTCAAGCAACTTTGAGGATTGAGAAGGTCTTGGCCACCCTGACTCAAAATCAGGAGAGCTTGGAGAGGATCATTGAAACAAAGTTCTATGATCTTGATCTGAAAGTGACTAAGATACACACTGCAGTTGAGCAGCTCCAAGAGGAAGCAGAGGATAAGAAAGGGCACGCCACCACAAATGCATTTCAGCGAGTGCCTAGAGGGCAGAGATCTGCTGCAGTGCATGTACCTGATACAAGACCAACAAAATCAGCACCAGCAACTACAGCTTCAGTGCCACCTCTAGTTGCCACTCCACCAGCTCCAACTACATCTATAGATGCCTTCGTCCTTGGAGTTCTCTCTACACCGCCTTCCGAAGACCAAGCCTGATCGACGCATAGCACTATGCATATTTGAAATTTTTGGTAACTTGTTGTTGGCAAGGGGGAGAAATATGTATAGATCATAGGCTTCGAGAGAGAGTGTTTTGCTTCTTTGTCTCTCTTGTTTTTGGTTGAAATTTATTATGTGCTTGGTTTATACCTTATGTACTTCTGTGAGATACTTGTTTGATCATGTGATTGATCATATGCTACTTTAATGCTTGCTTGAATGATATTATCTTTTATATCCCTATATGATCATTCACTTTGCTTGGTGATGAGTGCATGCTTTTAGTTTATATCATTTTGAGCGCTCCACCAAGATGTATGTGACATGGAAGAGTAACCCATGATCCTAATCGATTGTGTAATTGCATTCGAAAGCAAATTTTAAATAATACACAAATTTAGGGGGAGCTCTTGCTTATCGCATACTTCTCAAAGCGACGATGTATTTCAATCTTATTATCATTTGTCAAAGCTTTGATCTATGTATTTTCATCAATTACCAAAAAGGGGGGAGATTGAAAGTGCAACTATCCCTAGGTGGTTTTGGTAATTACTAACAACATATAGCTCATTGAACTAATGCTATCTCAAGATAAATATTTCAGGAAAGTTCAATGATTGGCATGGCAAGGATTAGAAATGTGGACCCCTCAAAATGCTAAAGGACACATATTGGCTCCACCTCAAGACTCTACTTTTTCTATTTTAGTGATCCAAGATCACACTGAGTCCATAGGAAAGCCAGTACTATTAAAAGGGGATGAGGTGTTGCTTAATGGGTTTCTTGCTCAAAGTGCTTAGTGATATGCTCCAAAACCCTCAACCACTTTCTCACATCCACATATGTCCCAAACCAAAAGTCAAACTCGGCCCCATCAAAACTTTCTGTCCGGCGCCACCGAGTTCAGTTGACATAGCCACTGCCACAAACCCTAGTCACTGCGGTCTCATCGATAGGGATCTCGGTCTCACCGAGATGGTATTGCAAACTCTCTATTTCCCTTCGTAATGTTTCGGTCCAACTGAAATGAGTGAATCGGTCCCACCGAGTTTGCCTCACCAACTCTCTGGTTAGCTTATTACCAAAATCGGTCCTACCAAGTTTGTGTAATCGGTCTCACCGAGATTACGTTATGCCCTAACCCTAATGAAATCGGTCCTACCGAGTTGATCATATCGGTCCCACCAAAATGACTAACGATCACATTATGAACTAAATCGGACTGACCAGGTTTTCTGATTCGGTCCCACCGAGTTTGGTAAATTGTGTGTAACGGTTAGATCCTGTGTGGAGGTTATATATACCCCTCCACTCACTCTTCATTATCGGAGAGAGCCATCAGAACAAGCCTACACTTACATTACTCATTTTCTGAGAGAGAACCACCTACTCATGTGTTGAGACCAAGATATTCCAATCCTACCATATGAATCTTGATCTCTAGCCTTCCCAAGTTGCTTTCCAATCAAATCATCTTTCCACCAAATCCAATCCTATGAAAGAGAGTTGAGTGTTGGGGAGACTATCATTTGAAGCACAAGAGCAAGGAGTTCATCATCAACACACCGTTTATTACCTTTTGGAGAGTGGAGTCTCCTATATTAGTTAGGTGTCACTTGGGAGCCTTCGTCAAGATTGTGGAGTTGAACCATGGAGTTTGTACGGGCAAGGAGATCGCCTACTACATGAAGATCTACCCTAGTGAGGAAAGTCCTTCGTGGGCGATGGCCATGGTGGGATAGACAAGGTTGCTTCTTCGTGGACCCTTTCTGGGTGGAGCCCTCCATGGACTCGCGCAGCTGTTAACCTTCGTGGGTTGAAGTCTCCATCAACGAGGATGTACGATAGCACCACCTATTGGAACCACGACAAAAACATCTGTGTCCACACTTGCGTTTGCTTCCTCAAACTCCTCCCTTTACCTTCATATGCAATTTCTTTACATTCCGCTGCTATACTCTTAGAATTGCTTGTGTAGGTTGATTGCTTGACTTGTGCATAATTGCTAAAATCTGCCAAGACTTAAAATTGGGAAAAGGCTAGGTTTTTATTTGGTCAAGTAGTATAATCCCCCCCTCTAGATATACTTTCAATCCTACATGGGTTTATGATCAGATGATCTATGAATATTATTTGAGTCTCTTGTGAATTCTTATATGCATTATTTAATATATTAGTATTTCTCTTCAAACATTGGTTTGGTTTGGCCAACTAGATTGGTTTTTCTTGCAATGGGAGATATGTTTTTCTTTGGGTTCAATCTTGCGGTGCTCAATCCTAGTGACAGTACGGGACATGACACATATTGTATTTTGCCTTCGAGGATAACAAGATGGGGTTCTCATCATATTGCTTGAGTTAATTCCGCTACATCATATCATCTTGCTTAACGCGTTACACCGTTCTTATGAACTTAATACTCTAGATGCAGAATCGTTCCGGTCGATGTGTGGAGTAATAGTAGTAGATGCAGGCAGGAGTCGGTCTACTTCATACGGGCGTGATGCCTATATTCATGGTCATTGCCTTAGATATCGTCATAAATATTCGCTCTTCTATCAATTGCTTGAAAGTAATTTGTTCACCCACCGTAATATTTGCTATCATGAGAGAAGCCACTAGTGAAACCTATGCCCCCCGGGTCTATTTTATATCTTATAAGTTTCAGATCTACTATTTTGCAATCTTTTACTTTTCAATCTATAAACCAAAAACCCAAAAATATTTACTTTACTAGGTCATCTATCTCTATCAGATCTCACTTTTGCAAATAACCGTGAAGGGATTGACAACCCCTTTATAGTGTTGGGTGCAAGCTGTTTGATTGTTTGTGCAGGTATTTGGCAATTTGTGTGTAATATCCTACTGGATTGATACCTTGTGTCGGCGTCCTCCGAACCAGGGTACCCAGACTTACTTGTCTGCGGGCCGCGATGCGCTCCTACAAGTGGCCTGATACGGCCCAGCTGATCAAGCAGCCGTCCAAGACCTTCGCGAGGGGGCCAAGTCTCGCGAGGAGAACAACGTCAAGACCCCCTCAGGAGCGGCCTTGGCAAGGTGCTTCGGAGGTCAGGTGAATCCAAGGCCAAGCCTGCCTCAGGAGGAGGCAGTGATGTCAGCAGTGACATACCGCGCCAGCGGGTGCCAGCGCTCGCCAGCGGCGCAGTTGCCATTTTGGTGCAAGGAGGACAGCGCAGCCGCGGGTTCCCGAGGAGCGGGACAAAGGTTTCCCATTTGGTGAAACAAGACCGAAGACCGCAAGGACGACAAGGAGGATCTCACCATCGAGCCCACCACCGCGTCACCGCCTAATCCTTTTGCAGGCGCAGACCGCTTTTGTCAGGATAGGAACGTCCTTGTGTTCCCGCTCAAAAATGGCAGTTGTCAGGTCGAACCAAGCCTAGCCAAGTAGAGCAGATACATACACTCTGCCACCACGCAAGGAGCAAGTACACTTGCCTCCTGACCCTCCTGAGCTCAGGGAACACCGTATTAGCTCATATTCCAGCCCTCCCGAGGCTAATCCACCAAAGCACGAAGTAGGGTTTTACACCACACGGTGGCCCGAACCTAGGTAAACTCTTGCGTACACTACCTGTTGTTTGCTCGAATCCCTTCACCAAGACGAGAGCGAGACGCTAGGTAGACATGAGTGGGAGAGATCTTCGTTCACGCCCCTGTGTTCGAACTTCTTGGGTTTTGCGTTGCCCTAAATCCGACATTTGGTGCGCCAGGTAGGGGGTGTGTCGAAATCTCGCCTCTCGGACAACGTCGTCGCGTTCTCATCGTCGACTCCACTCCACAGCCATGGTGGACACACGCCGAGCTTGCGCCGCCCGCCGCGCCGCGAACGTCGCTCAGACGGCGCACGCGGGCACGGTGCACCGCTCTGCCCCAACTCGCCGGTCGCCAACGCCGCCACCGACCCGGCCGTCCATGAGCAACAGGACTCGTCGCTGCCACCGTCCGTGCGGTGAGATGGCCGCACGGTGACACCTTCACACTCACCGGCCGCGACGTCGTCCTTGCTAGCCCGCCACGAGCCGGTCTACCAGCAGCTTGCGCTGCTGATGGCGTGGGAGCTCTTGCGCTACCGCCCGGCAGATGACCTCTATGACAAGTGGCTCCACCACATCACTGAGCTCGTCAACGCCGCTGGAGAAGCACCTGCACCAACGCACTCCTCACGTCCTCCGTCGCCCCCGGCGGGGAACGAAGGCCACGGAGTCCCGGCTCCGCCTCCACTCCACGGCGCCGGCCATGAGGTCCAGCGTGAGGCTCCTCGACGTGAGCAACCCCACAGAGCCCATGCGCGCGACGAGGAGAGCTGCCAGGTGATTCTGCACCCCCATGCAGGAGCTCGCGGGCCCCCTGGCCCGCAGCGCCAAGACCGCGCGCCACAGGAGGTAGTGGCGCCAGCACCCCAAGAACCAGCGCCGCAGGCGCAGGGGGCGCCTGCGATCATGAGCGTGGCTGGGTGTCGCGCCTTAGCTCATGAGCTACGGCGCCTCGACTAGCCCGGCAAGTTCAAGCCAGACCTACCTCTGCGCTACGACGGCACCACCGACCCCACGGAATTCCTCCAACTCTACGAGCTGAGCATCGAGGCGTCCAACGGCACCGAGCACGTCATGGCGAACTGGTTCCCCATGGCTCTCAAAGATGGCGCACGCTCCTGGCTCCTGAACCTCCCCGTGCGATCCATCTCCTCCAGAGAAGAGCTTCATGAGCGTTTCGTCGCCAACTTCCAAGGCACCCGCGACCGAGCCCCGGCAGCTGCTGATTTGCGCCGCGTGAGGCAGCAGCCGAGAGAGACCCTGCAAAAGTACATCCAACGCTTCAATACCATGCGCCTCCGGATCCCAAGGGTCTCGAACCATGCCATCTTCTCGGCGTTCTCTGACGTCGTCCGTGACATCAGGATGAGGGAGGAGCTCGCCATTCACGAGGACCTGTGCACAGCCCTCGAGATGTTCAAGCTCGCGGCAAAGTGCGCCAGGGCGGAAGAAGGACGCCCCTCCCTCCGGGAGCTGCCTGATGCGGAGGCAGACGACAAGAAGACCAAGGCCAAGGAATCAAAGCGCAAGGGACCCGTCGTGCTGGCTGCGGAGCCAGAAGTGAAGCGTGGGTGCGGATACGATGACCTCCCTAGAGACAACCGACCGTACTGCGTCTTCCACAACGTCCACAGCCACAACACTAACGACTGCCAGGAGCTCAAGGCGACGCGCGGCGGGCGCATCGGGCAGTGCCCTGAGCGCGACAACCGCGGCTATGGCCGTGGAGGAGGCCGAGGAGGACGACGTTGGGACGGCAGGAACTCACACCAGGGGTGGCGCGAACAGCCTCGTGAACACAACTGGCAGGAGCAGCCTCGCGACGCCCCCTGGAACGACCAGCCTTGTGAGGGTCGCCCTCAGGGCAATGGAGGCCTGCCTCCGCTGCCGCCACCGCCAAGAAGGAACGACGACGACCGCCAGGGAGATGGAGCAGGGGGCTTCCAGGAGCCGCGTGCAGTTGCATGCAGCTTGGGAGGAGCCCATGCTCCGGCTTCCCATCGCATCTTCAAGCAATTTTCCCGTGAGGTGAATGCGGCGCTTCCCAGGCCTGACGCCGCGCGCAACCTTAGCTGGACCAAGCAAGTCATCGCCTTCGACCCCAAAGACCAGCCCAAGTGCACTGCGGCCCCAGGCGCCCTCCCGATGCTCTGCGCCCCGACCATCAGCAGCATCCTCGTGACCAAGACCCTCATCGATGGCGGGGCAGGACTCAACGTCCTCTCCGTCCAGACCTTCGAGATGCTCCATGTTCCCTATGATCAGCTCCACCCGACCAAGCCATTCTATGGAGTCACGGATGGCTCCACACTCCCGATGGGGCAGGTCCGCCTTCCCGTCACCTTTGGCGACCGCGACAACTACCACACCGAGCTCATCGACTTCGACGTCGCCAACATCCACCTCCCGTACAACACCGTCCTTGGATATCCTGCCCTCGCCTAGTTCATGGCGGCAACCCATCACGGCTACAATGTCCTCAAGATGCCTGGGAGCGGCGGAGTCATCACGATCGCCTCCAACGAGAAGGAAGCGGTGCGTTCCCTGGAGCGCGCCTACCAGATCACGGTGGTCGAATACTCCGACGAGGATGGAGCCGTCCTCGCCCTGCAGACCGCCCCCAAGAAGAAGAAGAACCTGCCCGTCAACGGACCTCAGGACGCAGGGGCTCCTGACGGCCAGGCCTCAGGACACGCACCTGTCGACGAGGCACCCTCCACCCTTGCATAAGGGGGCGCGCCCGACGCCCCTCTCATGACGGGCTCTAGGGCTCTCCTCTGGAGTGTCTCCGGGCTGACCAGCGTCTCGAGGGAGGTGTTCGGGCACCACCTGCAAGCGTGTCTTGACGCGTGTTTTTGTGAGCCCAGCGTGAACCGCTCAGCGCTGGGGGCTCAGGACTTTATCAACCAAGTTAACAAGGAACTTCAGTACGCAAGACTCGTCCGCGGTGGGCGTAACCACACAACCCCAAGTTCACCTTCTCGCAGCCCGAGCGACCGCTTCCACGTCTGCGTTGACATCGTGGGTCTCAACCGAGCCGCCTCTCAGGAGCCCTTCTGGCCGACGGCTGTTGGCCGGAGGAGGGCCCTCCCCTGCAGCTACGTCCGCACACTCTTCGGCTTCTGCAATGCAGCTGCCACGTTTCAGCATATCGCGCAGTAGGCCTTGGGGGCTCGGGAGGCTCAGTGGCAGGTAGGCCGGATGGAGCAAGAACCGGACCCGCGCAACCACTGAGAGCCTTCGGAGCCCCTGGGCCTCAGGAGCCCGACGATCCTCAGGAGCGACCCGCATGGCTCACGTCTTCAGCTACCCCAACTCTTCTTCGACAAGTATCAGGTGACACTTCAGGTATCCAATCGAGGGTGCCCCTCGGGCTGCATCATCATCGGACTACTGGGGGCTATTCCCCCGCAGTTGTCTCCCTTTTTTGCATGATCAAGGCTAGTTGTTTCTTTCTATTCGCATTATCTGCATGCTTGGTGTCCTCACTGCCACTAAGGTCATGAGCCCTTGTGAGCCCACTCACGACCGCCCCATGATTAAGGACTGGCACGACGTCTGTGCTCGGGTCTGTCCCTACAGTGTTGCTAAACCAAAGAGCTGAGCTCTGTCTCGCGAGCCATTCATGTGACGTCACCTCACATGGTCCTTGGTGCCTTGTTCTTGCATGGGCTAATCGTGGATGGGTAAGTAGGGGCCTGTGGCGGGTGCGTCGCTCATGCGGGAACCGCATGCCGGTTGTTTTTCTTTTGGATCGTTGCATGAGAATACCGGGCACGACGTCTGTGCTCGGGTCCGTCCCTCAAGCATCGACAAATCCAGCGGCTAAGCTCTGTCTCGCGAGCCATTCTCGTGACGTCACCTCCTGGGGTCGCTGGTGCTGCGGCCTTCTCATGTGATACCCTCTAGAGATGCACTCGGCGCAGGTCGACACAACACCTCTCTTTTCACATTTTGCAGAAGAAGAGTCAGGCGCAACCCGCCTCAGGGTAGGGTCTCGTGAGTGATGCGTACGCTCACGAGAACTTCCTCAGAGTCGTTCAGCTCGTCCTGAGGAGGGCCCATATACACCTTGGCTGTCCTACCGTGCAAGCCACGTGTCAGGACGGGGATGTACACGCCCCGGAGTCTCTCCCGGTTGGAGGCTCCCTCCCACGGTTTAGTGGATGTACCAAGCTCCACGCTGGCATATCCAACTGAGGAGCGGTTATGCCCACAAACCAGTGGAAGCACCAAGCTCCGTGTTGGCCGCTACGACCGAGGTGCGGTTATGCCCACACTCCGCGCAAGTGTGGTAGCTCTATGCTCCGCGCTAGTTATAAACAACTGAGGGCGGCCCCCAGTGGTCGCACCAACCTCAGGGAGCTTTTCAGCTCACGACGCTCACAACTTCTCCTTGGATTGGTGTCGCGAGGGGGGCTAGGCACGGGGGCTATGCTCAGGTCACGCCCGTCAGACGCCGCCCTAACAGGTGCCCAGACACCTGACCTTCTCGCTCCCCCATCCCAGGCGAAGGCTCATGGGAAAGGTATGGTGCTCTTTCTCCTTCATGAGAGCCATTCGTACGTCAAAGGGGACTCCTGGGCATCGCGACCCAGGGGCCTAACTAGCCACGTAGCCCCTCATCCCTTGAGTCTAGTTATGACGATAACCCCGGTCACCCGGAGGGCTCAATGGCCATCGAGGTATGCGCGAGGTTGGGCCCTGCCCACGCAGAACGCAATCGGGATCGCTTGAACGTCAAGGGGGACCCCTGGGCATCGCGACCCAGGGGCCTCACTAGCCGTGTAGCCCTTCATCCCTTGAGTCTAGTTATTACAATAACCCCGGTAACCCGGAGGGCTCAATGACGATCGAGGTATGCGCGGGGTTGGGCCCTGCCGACGCAGAGCACCTAAGCAAACATGAAAGGAATCAAGCATGGAAATCATCTAGCTATTACAATAATACCAAGTTTTTAAAATTCAAACAAAGTTCTTACGCCTCCCCGAGGCACTCGCACTTCTCTCTCTGGAAAGGAACAAATCAGGCATTACCAAGCGCATCATCACCTCTCTCCACCTACTCGACTGCGATAGCATTGGCCTCGAGGAACGCCTCCACCAGCGCCCTGAACTTCACCCCCAGGGCCTCGGCAGCCGTGCCCTCCATGACTTTGGTCACGGGCTCGGACATTGAGGCCAGGTCAAGGGCGGGGTCGCGAAGACTCGGGTAGCTGCACACCTGCGTCAGAACCAAGGTAAGGAGCGTGCGGCTCTCGACGTCGGCTAACTGGCCAATTGTGGCCGCAACCTCGCGTAGGGACTTCACAAGCGCAGCGAGGAGCCCGACCGGGCCTCCCTCCGGGAGGGCCAGCGGTTCCTTGAACTCCTCCCCGTAGGCGGCCTCCAGCGCCTTACGGGCCTCAAGGTCGAAGGAGGCAAGGGCCTCGGGACTCACCGCTGCCGAGGCCGCAAGGGCATCCTCCTTGTCGCGAGCAGCTTGGGTCGCCTTGGCCTGCTCAACTTCAACCTTCAGCTTCTCCAGGGCCGCGCGGTCAGCAAGCTGCTCCTGTTGCAGCCCGGACGTCTCAGCCTTCTGCGTCTCGAGCTCCTTCTCCAACTTCTTGAGCTCCAGGGCGCACCCAGTACCTTCCTCGCAAAGGCCCCCCCGCTCGCTCTCCGCCTTGAGGCAGTGCTTCTCGAAGGACGCGGCGTCGGCTCGCGTGGTGTCGCGAGCCCGCGTGGCTGCCATAGCTTCCTGTCAACCCTTGACAGCAACCGCCTAGGCCTTGTCCTAGGAGGTCCGCGCAGACTCGTCTGCCAGGAGCCACCCGCGGATCAGCCCCAGGCACCCTTCCATCAGGCAACCATCACCATTTTGCAGTTCGACGCGAAGCCGGCCTAGGGCGGCGGAGGCAGCCTCCAAGGTCTCACGACCAGGCTGCACCGGCTGGCGCACGGGCATTGACGAGACCGCCTGCTCGACCAGGGGCTCGGGGGCTCCAGTCCCCCTCGCCAGAGCAGCCGGAGCAGGAGCCACCGCGACCTCACAGGAAGCGAGGACGCCCTCAAGCGATGCTGCCAGCGCATGCTCGGTGGCCTGGTCGACCGAGACGCCCAGCGTCGTGGCATCCTTCCCTGTGGTCGCATTCGCAGCGGGAGGGGCAGGGCATCGCAATGTGACCTCCCCCTTCGCCTTCTTCATCACACCTCCCAGGCTGCTGCGTCAGGAGAAGCACATCAGGGACACGACAACTAAGGATAGGCCAGAAATTGCACACTTACTCGTCGGAGGCGAGGCGCGCCCTTCTCTTCGCCAGCAGGTCAGCAGCAACCGCTGGCGCTATGGGTGTGCCGGTAGCCCGGATCTTGGCGAGGTATGAGGCCACAGTCGTGGGCGCGACCGCGGTCGCCAGATTCGCTGGCACGGTACTCCTTGGCGGGGTCGCCACATTGCTTCCCCCAGACGCAGCGCGTCCGGATCGACATGGAGTGGCCGCCTGGGACCGTCCGGCGGCACCTGTGCCTGACGTCATTGCTCCAGCGAACGCCTCGGAGGAGTCCCCCTTGTCGTCCAGGGTCTCCTCCGAGCCCCCCTCATCACTCTCGTCGTCAGCACCAGAAGACACGTCGAACGTGGGCGGAGCGCCCACGGGCGCACCAAAACCCGACACGGCCTTCAACAGCTCGGCCTTGTCAGGGTGGTCGTACAGCGGTAGGTGGGCCCCGGGGAGGTCCTCCGGAACCATCCCCAGGAGGGTTCCCGAGGTGAAGTCCAGATCGTCCTCAGCCAGCACCCCTGAGTGCAGCCGGAGCCTGTCATTGTCGCCCATCAGCTCCCACATGGGGCGCGAGTGTGCCTGCAGCGGTGCCAGACGCTGCCTCAAGAACTCCTTCATGATTTGGCCTCCTTTGAGCATCGAGCTCAGGTCGGCCTCAATCCTGGCCAGGACAGACCCGACAAGGGGGTCGGTGAGCTTCACGTAGCTCCAGCCGGCGCGCTTCGCCGGACGGGCGGTAGGCAATGCTAGCAGAGGGTGGACGCGTTGGGCATCCAGACAGACCCACCTCTTCCGGTGGGACACTATCTTTTTCCCGACCGTAATAAGCCGACAGCCCTGGCACTGCAAGATGAAGGAGACACAGCCCGAGCACGGGCCATCGTTGTACCGGCGCAGGGAGAAGTAATGGTGGAAGAGGGCGACAGTTGGCCTCACCCCCACGAGCGCCTCACAGTAAAAGGAGAAGAGCGACAGGACGAAGATGGAGCGAGGCTGGATGTGGAGTGCGTGCACCTGGTAATGTTCAGGATGGCGTAGAAGAACTTGGAGAAAGGTGGCATTAGCCCCACGGAGATGCTGTGGAGGAAGAAGGGGTAGCAGGACTTCGGCAGGGTCCGCGTCATGGTGGATCCGGCCCATATCCGCGTCGGTCCATGCTCGTTGTGGACGCTCGACAAGAAAGGTTGGACCTCTGTGTAGTCCTCCTCCTTGGTGATGGAGGACTCCTCGAGCGCCGCCTCAAGGGAAGAAGCAGATCCAGGCGCCGGTGCAGCACCCTTGTTCCTCTTCGCCATTGCTGAAGGAGCCGAAGGACGCATGCGATTTAGGAAGGCAGGAGGTGTAGGAGGGAGAAATCCGAGCAGGAAGGAAGGGAAGCGATAACTCCCCCAGGGGAGACGGCCCCTTTTTCAAGAAGAACGGTTGCCGAGACGGTGTGGGGAGCGGGGTCGCCCGCGTCCCATCCAACTGTCACGCGCCAGCCTGGCCCGCAGCCTTTTTGGGGCCTGCGGCGCTTCGTCCTCGACCGAGGCTTCGCCCCAAAGCCAACTCCGCGCGCGCCTTGTGCCCGGGGGCTACTGTCGGCGTCCTGGGAACCAGGGTACCCAGACTTGCCTGTTTGCAGGCCGCGATGCGCTCCTACAAGCGGCCTAGTACGGCCTAGCTGATCAACTAGCCGTCCAAGACCCTCGGGAGGGGGCCAAGTCTCGCGAGGAGAACAACGTCAAGACCCCCTCAGGAGCGGCCTTGGCAAGGTGCTCCGGAGGGGCGGAGAATCCAAGGCCAAGCCTGCCTCAGTAGGAGGCAGTGATGTCAGCAGAGACGTACCGCGCCAGCGGGTGCCAGCGCTCGCCGGCGGCGCATTTGCCATTTCGGTGCAAGGGGGACAGCGTAGCCGTAGGTTCCCGAGGAGTAGGACAAAGGTTTCCCCTTTGGTGCAACAAGACCGAAGACCGCAAGGACGACAAGGAGGATGTCACCATCGAGCCCACCACCGCGTCACCGCCTAATCCTTTTGCAGGCGAAGACCGCTTTTGTCAGGATAGGAACGTCCTTGTGTGCCCGCTCAAAAATGCCTGTTGTGGGATCCCTTCCCGCCTAAACATTTCGGGGGAAGAGGACCCTGGCCGCCTATATAAGTAGCTAGGACCCCCACTATGGAGGGAGGTCGAACCAAGCCTAGCCAAGTAGAGCAGATCCATACACTCTGCCACCACGCAAGGAGCTATAACACTTGCCTCTTGACCCTCCTGAGCTCAGGGAACACTGTATTAGCTCATATTCCAGCCCTCCAGAGGCTAATCCACCAAAGCAGGAAGTAGGGTTTTACACCACACGGTGGCCCGAACCTGGGTAAACTCTTGCGTACACTATATGTTGTTTGCTCGAAACCCTTCACCAAGACGAGAGCGAGATGCTAGGTAGACGAGTGGGAGAGATCTTCATTCACGCCCATGTGTTCGAACTTCTTGGGTTTTGCGGAGCCCTAAATCCGACAGCTTGGTTCTCAAACTGAGGGAAATACTTACTCTACTTTGCTGCATCACCCTTTCCTCTTCAAAGGAAAAACCAACATAAGCTCAAGAGATAGCAAGTACCCGACCTGTGCTCACATTTCAAAATCCTATAATATAATTTTGTGTGCCATACATGTTATAGAGATATAATACATCTCCCGTCATTTATTTCTCACACACTTGCTATCTACTACTTTTACAGTGTACTAGTTGTGCACACACTTCACCCATACTCACACTATTGTTTTTTATGCACTGGTATTTCAGACTCTGACGCTCTGTTGATAAATACACAAAAGAAAAGACAGAAGTCACTCCAGTCTAATCTGAGGATAAGTAATAAGCGTTTCAGTGTTCTATAGGGTGTAGTGTCAGAAGATGTAGACAGTAAACGTAGCTCTGCAGATGATGCTCTCGTTCGCCATGAACCAACATCCCAGTTGCTTGCTTTATTTTCTCGCTGTCATATGTGGTTGAATGTTGCATATGGTGTCTAGCTTGTATTGCTTCCAATTTGGTTAAATTGCATCTACTTACTTTAGAGAGTATACCTTTGATAATGACATGCCTTACAACAAACTAATGCTCTTGTGTATCCCTCATCAATCACTTATGACGACACAGTCAGGCCGGTGGGTTACTGTGAGACATGCTACTCTTTTAAAGAGTGCAGTGTCATCCTCCCCACATGATTCTCAAGAAACAGCAAGGCTAGATGAAGATAGTCAACTTAGATCTATAGTTGCTGACCGTATTTCCCCTACACCACCGGGGGTGCTTGCTCTCACTTGGCAGTGTGATATGTGGTTGCATGTTGCATATGGTGTCTACCTTGTATTGCTTCTAATTAGTGTAAACTGCATCTGCTTAGTTAACACATTAACCATGTTCTTAAATAAAATTACTTTTCTTATGTACCCCACATCAATGTCGGTGTATTTGGGTCGACACCTATGGGATCACAAGAATCCCTACTACGGTTGCGGGGTGCGGGGTTGAGAGAAGAGCGGATCTAACAGTCAGGACACGGTTCCTTTACCCAGGTTCGGGCCGCAAAGGTGCATAAAACCCTACTCCTGCTTTGGTGGATTATATGTTTGTGTTCTTTAGCTAGTGAGGAGCTCCAAAAGAGTCGTGAGGAGTTCTAAAAAGCTGAATCCTTCTCCTGGTCGCCTCGGGCCTCCTTTTATAGGAAAAGGGGTTGCCACCGTGGCACACAGGAGGTGGAAAGGGTACAGTGATGCGAGGTTATCCCTCGCATTACAGGACAAGACGCATTTAATGCGTTTAGCTTAGGTGTCCTTGCTTTATCGGGAACGAGGGGGAGACGTCCGTCTTGTCCGTCGCTGCTTCTCCTCGTGTTGACACGCGCCCTGGCCAGCGGTGCCTGGGGTGCCATGTAGGCAGGCAGGCAGGTGAGGTGGCGCAACGGCGGGTCTCTATGAAGATCTGCAGGTTGCCACGCAGGAGCATGTCCAGCTGGTTGGGTTGGCAGCCGCGTGGGGCGGTGGAAACTCAGTTGGTGCAGGCCTGATGGTGGCCCTGCGGGTTTCCTCGGCAAGGGCCTTGCCGGGGCGCCTGCTGTCATCCCCGGCAAGGTGCTTGCCGGAGGCCTTGTGGTCCTCCTTGACTGGGATCCCGCCAAGGGTCGTCGTCTTCTTAGCTTGTATCTGATCTTGGATGTCTTCACAAAGATCTGTATGCCACCACGGGGATATCTCCCGAATCCTCGCCCCATGGGGGCGATGGACTCATGGGTGATCCGCTCCGTAGGCGTGGGGTGAGCTGCCGCGGCAAGGGTCTTGCTGGGGCTGCCAGAGCCGGCCCCGGCAAGGGTCTTGCCAGGGCTACTGAAACTGGCTCCCGGCAAGGATCTTGTCGGGGAAAGCCGCTTAGTCCCTCTGCTCTTTGTGGTCTTGTTCTTGGCGTTGATCCAATTCCGTCGAGCTTCGGTCTTGCCTTGGCTCACCTCCCCGCCCATGCTTGCTGTGGTGGTACCCGTGGCTCAGACTGCCCGTGCACAGTCATAGGGGTACAAAAAGTGTGCCCCTCTTTTTGTACACCGACAGGAGCCCCCGGGCCTGGGCCACACATGAGCGCGACGAGTTGTTGGGCCAGGCCCAGAACGGTGCGTGGGTAGGCGGGGAAGTTTTCACCATGGTAAAAATCTTCCGCGCGCTGTGCCTCCCACGACCCGCGCGCGCGGCGTGGGATGGAGGGGCATGCGTGACGTGGGCGGCATGCGTGGGGTGGTTTCCGCAGGCATGCGTCACGTCGCAGTAAATGCGAAAGGAGGCGGCTTTGCGCCTTCCCCGTAAACGGGGGGAGGCGTGGAGGCGCGACCCATTTACTGAAGGGGGCCGAGGCGCGGTTGTCTAGGCGTCCACTCCCCAGGATCACGGGGTGGGGAGAGGTCGCCTCACCCGTCCCCTCGGCTCTGCACGTTCACCACGTGCCTTCCATGCGTTCGAGGTGGCGAGCGGTGGAGGCGGGAAACTGAGCCATTGTTGGTTGGGGCGGCGGGTCGGTCCCGGCTCCCTCGCCTTCTGCGTCTTGATTGTCTAAGCGGGGCGGTCGAGCCCCAGCCCCGCCCCTTCATAAAGAGCGGGAGGGAAGGGATGGCGCCCCGCACTCCTCCATCTTCTTTCTCCTTCTCCTTCTGTTCTTCTCTTCTGCTCGCCATGAAGAGAGGAAATCCCGGCTCTTCAACGGTGGCGGCGAGGGTCATTGCTCGACAACGCGTCCTTCCTTCTCCTGCACCTGCAATGGTCGAACCAGCCACGAGGGGAAGAGGGAGGGGGCGAGGCCGTGGGCGAGGCCGGGGCGCTCGAGGAAGAGGAGGACGGGGCGGCCCGCCGGCCTCGCCCCCGCCAGCAGCTCCTCCTCCAATGGAAGGTCATATTGGGGATGACCCTTGTGAGTTCTTCGTTAGGATGCGGGGGGAGCCGCGACGTCGTCTTCGTCTCCCGACTCCATTTGCGCGGGAGATGGAGCATCCGCCGGAGTCGCTGCGGCTACACATGAAGGGCTGCTGGATCAGTGGCACGCGGGTCCGCGTCGACTTCCCTGCCCCTCATGTGATGTATCTTCGTCAAGGATGGAAGACGTTCGCTCGCATCCACAGCCTGACGGATGGGCTCACCCTCCACTTCAAGTTGATGGAGGATGGCCATCTCTCCGTCAGGATCTTCGGGCACCTCAGGACTCATGCGAGGTGCTGCGTGGAGAGCTCCTCTGATGACGAAGACTCCTCCTCAAACGAGGGTGACGAGGAGGACAGCGGCAGCGACGACGAGGGCGGTGGACGGCAGGATGACGGGTCCGGCTAGGTGTCGGGCGCCGGTCCTGGTGGCACCGGCGACCCCATCATCCACGTCGTCGGCTCCTTGAACTTCTTGGGGTCGTCTCCTTGGCAGCTGGCGTAGGGAGGCTGCGGAAGAGGAAGAGGAAGAAGGCGGGCGGCTAGGTCGTCATGTCGGAGTACGCGGGTACCGACGCCTTTGACGCGTACTGACGTCCTGCCGCCTCGTCTTCGAGCTCTGCCTCCGGCGCCGTCATCACCGTCCAGCCCTTAGGCAGCCACCGAGATGTTCTCTTGGTGTCTTCTGCCACCCGTAGCTCGCCTAGGTGCCCCTTTTGCCATTCTTGCCTCCTTGACCTACCTCCTGAGGAGAGGGACAAGAAAGGCATTACGGGCATCTTATCTCTTTTTAGTCTGTAAGCCTTCGGGCATCTGTTAAGTTTAAAACTTGTAATCTCCTTGTTCATGTTTTTCATTCCCTATAGACTGTATCTGAACGGAATGTTTTTTAATGAAAAAGGAATGTTTGTCGGGTCATTTGTTCGCAGGTAAAACCCACAACAGGGAATAAATCCCTGATATCTCCAAGATAAACATTTTCTCGCCCGGCAACAGGCCCTGTCGTTTCCCTACTTCGCTCGACCTTTCTCACGCCTTTGGCGGAGGCAGGGATGAAGTGGGCTCAGGCTCCTCGTTCCATCCTTTTGCTGCCGCAACTACGACCAAACTTAGTCCCAGGGACGAGCCCTAGGGCCTAGAGTTATGGGAGCACGGTAGCTTAAGGAAAAAGAACGAGGTTTCACATACCTCAGTCCATAACAGAATGCATGATAAGGGACGAAGAACTTATCTGAAGCCGCAGCCCCGGGCAACCCTGGTTCGCCGTGGGCGAATCTTTGCTCTTGTAGCCCCCGGCAACACTAGTTTGCCGGGGCCTTGATGCTGATCTGTTCCTCTTTCTTCTCCCCAAGTGGCCTCGGCAAGGATGTCCGTGCGTCGTGTGAACCAAAGGAGAAAGAGGAAAGACAAAGAGACGCAAACTCGACCTCTAAGCTAGGGGTTAGCCATTGCTAAGCACTATCAACCCTAACCAAGGACGAGACTCGACTCAGCATGCATGCTATAACTTAGGGCGCTAGCGTTTCATTTATTCTATGCTCAGGGTCTGCGCCTGGCTTTGTACAAAGGGTTAGATGCCTTGCCGACAAGGCTTGTACAAAAGGGTGGCTTGCCGGGGGGCCCGACAAGCCGCGCCTTATGGGTAAAACTTGCGAAGATGCTCAATGTTCCAGGAATTGCTCACCAGAATGGAATCCTCGGTCTCCAGGCGGACTGCGCCAGGCCCGGTGACTCGTATTACCCGATAAGGGCCTTCCCACTTCGGTGTCAACTTGTTCGTATTCCTGGCCGATTGAACGCGCCGGAGAACAAGGTCGCCTTCCTCAAAGCTTCGGGCACGGACCTTGCGGCTATGGTAGCGGCACAAGGCGTGCTGGTAGCGTGCTGCTCTCACAGCCGCCCGAAGACGATCTTCCTCAAGGAGCAGTGCGTCGTCTTGCCGCAGTTGCTCTTGCTCAAGCTCATCATAAGCGAGCACTCGAGGTGACCCGTATATGAGTTCAGTGGGGAGAACTGCTTCTGCCCCGTATATCAGGGCAAAGGGCGTCTGGCCGGTGGCTCGATTTGGCATCGTTCTGATCGACCAAAGAACCGCCGGCAACTCATCAATCCAGCGCCTCCCGCTCTTGTGCAGCCTGTCAAAGGTCTTTGTCCTTAATCCTCGCAGCACTTCAGCGTTTGCCCTCTCAGCTTGACCATTGCTTCGGGGGTGAGCAACGGAAGCGAAACAGACTTTGCTGCCGAGGTCCTGGGTATATTGCATCAAGGTGCGGCTTGTAAACTGCGTGCCGTTGTCGGTGATGATCCTATTGGGTACACCAAAACGGCACACTAGTCCCTTGAAGAACTTGACGGCTGACTGAGCTGTGACCTTCCTGACTGCCTCCACCTCTGGGCACTTTGTGTACTTGTCGATTGCAACGTACAAGTACTCAAAGCCCCCGACAGCGTGGGGGAAAGGGCCTTGTATGTCGAGCCCCCAGACCGAGAAGGGCCAGGAGAGAGGAATGGTTTGAAGGGCTTGAGCTGGTTGATTAAGTTTCTTTGAATGGAACTGGCACACTTCACACCTGGTGACCAGTGCCGCCGCATCCTGGAGGGCGGTGGGCCAGAAGAAGCCTTGTCGGAATGCCTTGCCGGCAAGGGCTCTTGACCCTATGTGGGATCCACATATGCCTCCATGTATCTCTACCAACAGCTCCAGTCCTTCCTCTCGAGGGATGCACTTCAATTTCACGTCGTTCGGTCTCCTTCTGTACAGGATGTCATCGACGAACTGGTACATAGCAGACCGACGGGCTACTTTCTCCGCTTCTTCCTGCTCCTCAGGAAGTTCCCTAGTCTTGAGGAATCGGACGGTATGCTGCGCCCACGCTAGAGCCTGGGGCTCGACGGCGAGGACCAAAGGCATTTCCTCCGCCAAGGGGGCGGCTGTCTCAACGGCAAAAGCTTGACGCTCTGCCAGAGCTAGCCGTCCTGTGGCGGGATCAGTGTCTCCGGCAACATCCTTGCCGGCGGCTCCGGGGAGCTCGGCGGGAAATTACTTGCCGGGCGCTGATTTCCTCCTCTTGTTCTGCTCTGTTGATGGATCAACTGATGGCTGAGAAAGCTGAAGCACAAAGGTACCTGGTTCCACAGGTAGCTTGAGGGCAGCGCGCTTTGATAGGTAATTGGCGATGTCGTTCTCCGCTCGGGGAACGTGCTCCGCCTGTATACCATCAAAGCGCTCTTCCAACTTTCTCACTTCATCGACGTAGGCCTTCATCAATGGGCTCTGGTAATCCTTGTTGACTTGTTTGACGACAAGCTGCGAGTCGCCCCTGACAATGAGCTTCTTGATTCCGAGGTCTGCCGCGATCCTAAGACCAGCAAGCAGCCCCTCGTACTCAGCAGTGTTGTTCGTTGATACCTCCCTGGGGAAGTGCATCTGGACCACGTACTTGAGGTGCTCTCCAGTGGGCGCGACCAGCAGTACGCCGGCCCCGGCGCCCTGCAAGGAGAAAGCTCCATCAAAGTACATGATCCAGTTGCAACTCGCCTCTTTGCCTGGGAGAGCAGTTTCCTCGACTGATTCATCAGGCGTTGCGGTCCATTCTGCAAGGAACTCTGCCAGGACTCGGCTCTGGATCGTCGAGGTACTTTCAAACTTGAGGCCAAAGCTGGACAGCTCCAGTGCCCACTCTACAATCCTTCCCGTTGCATCTGGATTGTGCAATATCCGTTGTAGAGGGAGGCGAGTGACGACAGTGATCTCGTGCGCCTGGAAGTAGTGACGCGGCTTCCTCGAGGCCATAAGAAGGCCGAAGAGCAATTTCTGCACACCGGAGTACCTTGACCTAGCCCCCTGCAAGAGGGAGCTAACAAAGTAGACCGGGTGCTGCATCATTTTCTTCTTCGGCTGCACTCCAACCGGCCGTGTCGTCTCTGGACCAGTGGCATCAGGCTCTGTCGTCGCTATCACCTCATCATCAACTTCTCTCTGCGGCACTAGTGCGGCGCTGACCACCTGGTTTGTTGCCGCTAGGTATAGCAGCACCGGTTCTTATGGTCTAGGCGCTACTAGTATTGGCGTGGAGGAAAGATACCTCTTCAGATCTTGTAGTGCTGCTTCAGCTTCTGGCGTCCACTCCACTGGGCCCGCCTTTTTCAAAATCTTGAAAAAGGGAAGGGAGCGCTCGACAGACTTGGAAATGAATCTGCTCATGGCGGCAACGCAGCCACCAAGCCACGCACATCCTTGACCCATTTGGGTGCTTCAATCTGCTCTATAGCTTTGATCTTGTCCGGATTGGCTTCTATCCCATGCTGCGACACAAAGAACCCGAGAAGCTTGCCAGACGGGACGCCGAAGACGCACTTCTCAGGGTTCAGCTTGAGGTTGATCTTGCGCAGGTTGACAAATGTTTCTTGTAAATCCGGTATAAGGGTTGCCCTGTTCTTGGTTTTGACCACTATATCATCCATATAAGCTTCTATATTTCTATGGAGCTGGGGTTCAAAACCAATCTGGACTGCCCTTGCAAACGTCGAGCCAGCACTCTTCAACCCGAAAGGCATTCATACGAAACAGTACGTACCAGATGGGGTGATGAATGATGTCTTCTCTTCGTCTTCTCTCGCCATGAAGATCTGGTGGTAGCCGGAGTAGGCATCGAGGAATGACAGCAGGTCACACCCCGCCGTGGAGTTAACAATCTGGTCTATGCGCGGCAACGGGAAGGGGTCCTTGGGACAAGCTTTATTGATATCTGTTTAATCAATACACAGCCTCCACTTCCCTTTGCCTTGCACACTACCACTGGATTGGCCAACCACGTTGGATGGAGCACTCCTCTTACCAAATCTGCAGCTTCTAGTTTCCGGATCTCCTCGGTGATAAACTCTTGCCGTTCCAAAGGTTGCTTTCTGACCTTCTGCTTGACGGGCCGCGCATCAGGACAGACAGCAAGGTGGTGCTCAATCACTTCCCTGGGAACACCGGGGATGTCGGATGCTTGCCAGGCAAACACGTCGACATTCGCCCACAGGAAGGTGACGAGCGCGTCTTCCTATTTGTTGTCAAGGGTGGAGCTTATGGTGAAAGCCCCTCCCGTGCCGTCCTCCTTGACAAAAACCTTCTTGGTTCCCGGCAGTGTGGCCCTGGATCTCTTGTTTCTGCCGGTGGAGCTCTCTGGCACGTCCTCGATGGGAGCGCGGCACTCCGAAGAGGCGCGCTTGCCGGAGTGGGTGTCCGAGGTCTCATCGGTCTTCTTCTTTTTGGTGGAGCTCTCTGGCACGTCCTCGACGGGAGCACAGCACTCCGAAGAGGTGCGCTTGCCGGAGTGGGTTCCCGAGGTCTCACCGGTCTTCTTCTTCTTTCCTCCCGGGGCTCTAGTGGCAGGAGCAAGTGCCTTCGTAGCGGCAGTTGCTGCAACCGCTTGCTGGTACAATTGGTCAGTGCAAATCAGCGCATCTTTCTTATCGGAGGGGATGGTGATGATCGTCACAGGCCCTGGCATCTTCAGGGTGTTGTAGGCGTAGTGTGATGCTGCCATGAACTTGGCCAGTGATGGGCGGCCAAGGATCCCATTGTAAGGCAGGGGGATCTTGGCAACATCGAACACGATCCTCTCTGTCCTGTAGTTTAGATCACTTCCAAAAGTCACGGGCAGCGTGACTTTCCCCGTCGGTTGACTTCTCCCTGGGTTGACCCCCTGAAATGTGCCCGTCTCTTCGAGGTCTCCACCAGGAACTTGCAGCTTCTCGATCACGGTGGGCGAAAGTAGGTTCAGACCGGCTCCGCCATCGACTAGCATCTTTGTCACCTTGAGGTTGCGTATTGTCGGTGAAACCAACAATGGCAAGCACCCGACCGCAGTAGTGCGATCAGGGTGATCCTCGGCGTCGAAGATGATAGGTGTGTTGGACCATTTCAGAGGTTTTGGGCACCGGACGATGGCTCCACCGCAATAATCTCACGCGCCCACTGTTTAAGTTGGCGGTGAGAGGTATGCAGCGAGGCGCCACCATCGACGCACATGGCGTCCGTAGCCTTCTGAAACTCTTGGCCGCCGGACTCGTCGTCCTCTTCGTGATCGTCGTCTTCAGGCCTTCTGTCGCGGCCCCGGGCGGGCCTTTCCTGCTGTTTCTCCTTGCCGCGATGGCCTGCTTGGCCATCACGCCTCTTGCCGGACCCCTCAGCGCCGTCCTGGCCCTTCTCCTTGTCCTGCATCTCGTATTCAGCCCTTTGCTTCTCAGCAAGGAGCTCAACCTGGTGCCAGTCCTGGAGATCATGGCCTTTGGTGCGCAGGATCTTGCAGTATCGCTTGCCGGAGTTTCCTGGCTTCTCGGCAGCCTCCAAGGCCCAGCAGGCGACGCACCCGGCAATCTCCTTACCGGGGTCACCCGCCCTGGTTTTCTTGGTGGAGCCGGCGTCATCAGACCCCTCGACGGTAAGTACAGCTTTACCCTTGCGCTTCCTGTTACGGTGCCGACCCTTCTTCGTCGGGGCGGCGGTACCCTCGTCTGAAGAGTCGGTTTCCGCACCGGTGCCTTCGCCAGGGTACTTCCTTCCCTCTTCAGCCCGGGCACATCTGTCAGCAAGAACATAGAGTTCCGCCGTATCTTTCACCTTGGTCATCGCCAGTTCTTCGCGCATCTTGCTGTTACGCGCGTTCTGATGGAACACGCTGATGATGGCGGCAGGGTAAACATCGGGGATATTGTACTGTACCCAGCTGAATCTCTGTATGTACTTGCGCAGGCTCTCGCCTTCCTTCTGGGGTATGACATGCAGGTCACTTGCTTGGCCATGGGCTTGGTGGCCTCCAGTAAAGGCACCAACAAACTCATGGCAGAAGTCGGACCAGGAGGAAATAGAGTCTACTGGCAAGTGCATCAACCACGACATGGCGTTAGGTTTAAGAGCCAACGAAAAGTAATTCGCAAGCACCTTATCGTCGCGGGCCCCGGCAGCTTGCATCGCGATGGTATAGATGCTGAGGAACTCCGACGGGTGGGTCTTGCCGTTGTACTTCTCGCCAACGTCAGGCCTAAAGGTGCAGTGAGAGGGCCACTAGAACTGCCGCAGCTCACGGGTAAAAGCTGGACAGCCTACCTCGTAAGGTAGACCTCCAGGGCTCTCCAGTGTTGGGCGGTCCGCAGCAGGTCCCGCTCGCCTGTCGGACTGGTGGCACGCTCCGCGCCGGCGCTCGATGGTGGTTCGAGCGTCTTCATGAGCTCGCTCCTGAAGAACTCGACACTGGTCGTCGTGGGTCCGCGGGTCGGACGACGCGATGGAGATGGCGTCGCCCGCAACGTCCCGACGAGTCGACACACGCGGTATCGGGCGAGGAGGAGGCGAATGCACCGTAGCCACGACGCTGCCGGTCCACCTGCCGCCAGTGCGTGGGACTCCATCGGAGCGTCGACCTGGGAGCTCTGCTGGATTTGGTTCATCCTTGTAGGCGACTGCGACAAGGCTTCGGATGGTGGCTCACCATTCATCGAGTTTCCCTGTAATGGGAGGAAAGTCGAGTGGCAATTGCGCGCGTGCCAGGGCTTCGGCTGGGGTCAACGGTAACGAAACCTGCACGGATCGCGACGCGCTTCGACTCCTGAGCGTGTCAGGAGGAGCCCCATCACGATCCCACGGTCGCATACCGTCTCCACCAGTGCTTCGGCGGGCGGGCGGGTCTTCTACGTCCAGGGAGTGGTGCTCGGGGCTCTTCCCATGGCGACGCCCGGGGTCTTCGGCATGACGACGCCATTCGTCACGCGCTGCTTGAGAAGAGCGCACTGTTGGCGCCGGCGTGGGAGTTCTGGGGGTCCTTGCGCCGCCTTCGGGTGTTGCGGCAGCGACCTTGGAAGGCCCCGCACCACCCACGGAGGGCTGGGCCCCGTCTTTGGAACTGGCAGTGTGTAGCCCGTCACCAGGCGCGCAAACATCACCACCCCCCAAACTTCGGCTGCTGGGACGGCATTGGTGTTCGCGAGCAGCGCCCCGGGTCCTTTCCGCGACCAATTCGCTGCTCGCCCGCGTCGGGACGGGCTGCCCGGCTTCCGACTGGCCAACCGCCACTGTCGTCTTCTTCTTCGGCGCCATGACGATGAAGAAGCGTCGAACTAACCGCTAAAGTCGATTCTCAAAACTACGCCCCCTACCTGGCACGCCAAAGATGTCGGTGTATTTGGATGGACACCTATGGGATCACAAGAATCCCTACTACTGTTGCGGGGCGCGGGGTTGAGAGAAGAGCGGATCTAACAGCCAGGACACGGTTCCTTTACCCAGGTTCGGGCCGCAAAGGTGCATAAAACCCTACTCCTGCTTTGGTGGATTATACGTTTGTGTTCTTCAGCTAGTGAGGAGCTCCAAAAGAGTCGTGAGGAGTTCTAAAAAGCCGAATCCTTCTCCTGGTCACCTCGGGCCTCCTTTTATAGGAAAAGGGGTTGCCACAGTGGCACACAAGATGTGGAAAGGGTACAGTGATGCGAGGTTATCCCTCGCATTACAGGACAAGGCGCATTTAATGCGCTTAGCTTAGGTGTCCTCGCTTTATCGGGGACGAGGGGGAGACGTCCGTCTTGTCCGTCGCCGCTTCTCCTCGTGTTGACACGCGCCCTGGCCAGCAGTGCCTGAGGTGCCATGTAGGCAGGCAGGCAGCTGAGGTGGCGCAACGTCGGGTCTCTATGAAGATCTACAGGTTGCCACGCAGGAGCCTGTCCAGCTGGTTGGGTTGGCAGCCGAGCGGGGCGGTGGAAACTCAGTTGGTGCGGGCGTGATGGTGGCCCTGCGGGTGTCCTCGGCAAGGGCCTTGCCGGGGCCCCGGCAAGGGCCTTGCCGGGGTGCCTGCTGTCATCCCCGGCAAGGTGCTTGCCGGAGGCCTTGTGGTCCTCCTTGGCTGGGATCCCGCCAAGGGTCGTCGTCTTCTTAGCTTGTATCTGATCTTGGATGTCTTCACAAAGATCTGTATGCCACAACGGGGATATCTCCCGAATCCTCGCCCCATGGGGGTGGTGGACTCAAGGGTGATCCGCTCCGTAGGCATGGGGCGAGCTGCCGCGGCAAGGGTCTTGCCAGGACTGCTGAAACTGGCTGCCGACAAGGATCTTACCGGGGAAAGCCGCTTCGTCCCTCTGCTCTTTGTGGTCTTGTTCTTGTCGTTGCTCCAATTCCGTCGAGCTTCGGTCTTGCCTTGGCTCACCTCCCTAGCCATGCTTGCTGTGGTGGTACCCGTGGCTCAGACTGCCCGTGCATAATCATAGGGGTACAAAAAGTGTGCCCCTCTTTTTGTACACCGACAATCAATCACCTTCAAATTGATAGTGTGATATTTGTTGCATCTTGCGTATCATTTCAAGCATGTACTGCCTCTAATTAGTTCAAATGCCACTTATGATGAGACACTTTTTACTTGGTATAGTGATTTTGGTTGGATCTTGAACTAATTTTGCTACTCCTACTGCAGCGCAAGTTCTAAATCTCATCTCCCCTACTCCACAACCCCAGGTGCTTTCTCTAACATGGCAGTGTGATATCTGGTTCCATGTTGCATATCGTGCCTAGCTTGTATTGCTTCTAATTTATTAAATTGCATCAACTTAGCTTACACATTATACATCTGAATATGACACACCTTCCTGTTTTTGGTACATACTACATCTTCCTATATCACCATGTTCTTACATCAAACTACCATTCTTGTGTGTCCTGCATCTATCACTTATGATGAGATAGTCACGCATGTGGGTTAGTATGAGACGCACTACTCTTATAAAGAGTGCACTTTCATCCTCCCCACATGATTCTCAAGAAACAGCAAGTCTAAATGAAGATATTCAATGTAGCTCTCTAGTTGAAGACCCCATTTCCCCTGCACCACCATCACATGTGCTTGCTCTAACTTCCTAGTGTAATATGTGGTTGCATGTTGCATATGGTGTCTAGCTTGTATTGCTTCTAATTAGGGTAAATTGCATCTGCTTAGTTTACACATTATACATGTGAATATGACATGCCTTACTGTTTTTGGTACATACTTACATCTATCCATTAACCATGGTCGTACATGAAACTACCACTCTTGGTTATCCTGCATCAATCACTTACAATGGGACACTTTTATTCGTAGCATATTGCATATGATATCTAGTCTGTTGCTGTGTAGACATGTATTGCTTCTAATTTGTTGAAATGTCGTTATGAGGCCACCCTTTTAATTTGGCAGAGTGATATTGGTTTCATCCTTCATATGGCGTCTAGCTTGCATTGCTTCTAATTAGTTCAAACACCTTCAGCTTAGTTTACACTTTCCACATCATACATGTCAATATGTGATGTTGTCATGTTTTTCATACATATTCCATCCTCCTATCATGCGGTTGCTTTACATCAAAGTTGTGTTCGTCATTATCATTCATCAATGAGTTCTGAAGAGCAATTTTATTCCTTTTTCTTGTGGGTTTGACTTGACAAGGCAAAATCAAAGAAGAGGAAGGAAAAGTGTAAGGAAGGCGATGATGGTGGTCCACTGCAGCAACGTAAATGGAGCATCTGTACGAATTCTTCTCGTTCTGCTAGTGCATCACAAGTTCCAAGTCTCCACTCCCCTACTCCACCAACCCAGGTGCTTGCTCTAACTTGGCAGTGTGATATATGGTTGCATGTTGCATATGGTGTCCATCTTGTACTGCTTCTAATTAGTGTAAACTGCATCTACTGAGCTTACACATTATATGTGTGAATATGACACGCCTTCCTATTTTTGGTACATATATATCTGTCTATCACACCATGTTCTTACATGAAACTACTGTTCTTGTGTATGCTGCATTAGTTACATATGATGAGACACCTTTAAGTTGGCAGTGTGATATTGGTTGCGTCTTGAATATGATTTCTAGCATGTACTATTTCTTTGTCGAACGCCACCTATGACGAGATAGTTCTAACTTTTTAGAGTGGTATTGGTTGCACCTTCCATATGGTGTCTAGCTTGCAGTGCTTCTAATTTGTTGAAGTTCTTTCTGCTTAGTTTCCACATCATAGGTTTGAATATGTCATGCCGTCCAATTTTTCGTACATATTCTATCCTCGTGTCATGAGTTTGCCTTTCATCAGAGTAGTGTTTGTCAGTATCATGCACGAATGAGTTCTGCAGAGCAAATTTTATTCATTTTTCTTGTCTGTTTGACTTCACAATGCAAAATAAATAAAGCGAAAGGGAATTTGTAATGCATTGGATGATGGTGGTCCTTCCAAGCAACTGAAACAAAGGGTATCTACTGATTCTACTCTTCCATCCCCCCAACAAGATTCACAAGACAACGCAAGGCTAGAAAGTCAACGTACCTGTGTAGATGATGAACACATCTCGCCTACTCCACCATCACATGTGTTTGCTCTAACTTGGCACTCTTTGGTTCGATTGTTGCGTATGATGAATATCTTGTATTGCTTCTAACTTTGTTGTATTGCATCTACTTACTTTACACATTATACTTATGAATATGACACATGTTCCTGTTTGTAGAACATACTATATCTGATCAGACCATGTTCTTCCATCGGACTACTATTCTTGTGTATCCCGCATCCGTCACTTATGATGAGACACCTTTAAGTGGCCATTGTGATATTGGTTGCGTCTTGCATATGATTTCTAGCATGTACTTCTTGTAATTTGTTGAAATGCCAGACAGTTTTAACTTGGCAGACTGATATTGGTTGCATCTTTCATATGCGTGGCTGCATGCATCGATTGATGCAGAGGCCGGAGGTCAACCTCCTTTTCTAAAAAAATGTCTAGCTTGCAGTGCTTCTAATTTCTAGAAATGCCTTCTACTTAGTTACCACATCAAAGGTCTGAATATGTCACGTCGTCCTGTTTTTTGTACATATTCCATCCTCGTATCATGTGTTTGCCTTTCATCCACGTAGTGTTTGTCAGTATCATGCTTGAATGAGTTCTGAAGAGCGATTATTTTTCCTTTTTTTATCGGTTTTACTTCGTAATGCAAAATCAATACATCGGAAGGAAATTAGTAAGGCAGTGGATGATGGTGGTCCTTTGGAGCAACTCAAATAGAGGGTCCCTACAGATTCTACTCCGACATCCTCCCTGCAAGATTCACAAGACAACACAGCGTTGGACAGTCAACATAGCTGTGTAGATGATGAGAACTTCTACCCTACTCCACCATCATAGGTGCTTGCTCTAACTTGGCACTGTTATATATGGTTGTGTTCCATATGATGTCTAGTTTGTATTGCTCATAATTTTGTGGAATTGCATCTTCGTAGCTTACAACTTATACCTGTCAATATGACACGTGTTCCTGTTTCTAGAACATAATAAATCTGCGTATAGGTTGCATCTTGCATTGTCTTCTAGCTTCTACTGCCTCTAATTTGTACAAATGGCATTTATGACGAGACACTATTTACCTGGTAGAGTGATATTGGTTGCATGTGCATATGGTGCCTAGCCTCCATTTCTTCTATTTTTGTTCAAATGCCTTTTGTTACTATTTTTCATACATATTCCATCCTCCTATCATAGGTGTGAACATGCAATGTTGTCCTTTTCGTATATATTCCATCCTCCTATCATGCTCTTTCCTTGCATCAAAGAAGTGTTCGTCCGTATCATGCATCAACGAGTTATACAGAGCTAATTTTATTTCCTTTCTTATGGTTTTGACTTCAGAAAGCAATATCAAAAAAGAGGAAGGAAAAGAGTAAGTTAGGGGATGTTGGTGGTCCTCCAGAGCGATGCAAACGGAGGCTCTCTAGATTTGCCCCTAATGATGCTCCTGCAGTTGAAGTCCCAAGTCCATATGATGAGTTCATCTCCCCCACTCCACCATCTCAGGTGCTTTCTCTAAGTGACATTCTGATAATTGGTTTCATGTTGCATATTGTGTCTAGCTTGTATTTCTTCTAATTTGATTAAATTGCACTTACTAAGTTTATATGTTATACATGTGCATATGACATGCCTTTTTGTTTCTAGAATACACTGCATCTATCTATCGTACCATGGTCTTACATCAAAGTACCGGTATAATGTATGTCGCACCAATCACTTATGATTGGATGCTTTTAACTTGGTAGTGTGATATTGGTTGCATGTTGCATTGATTTCTAGGTTGTATTGCTTCTAATTTATCAAAATGCCACTCATGACAAGACACTTTTAACTTGGTAGAGTGATATTGGTTGCATATTTCGTATTGTGTCTAGCTTGCATTGCTTCTAATTTCATGAAAATACTTCTTCTTAGTTTACACATCGTAGGTGTGAATATGTCAGGTTGTCATATTTTTCTTACATATTTGATCCTCCTCATACGGTTGTCTTACATCAAAGTATTGCTCGTATATATCATGCATTAATGAGTTCTGAAGAGCAAATTTTATTCTTTTGTGTTGTCGGTACATCTTGACATGGCAAATTCGAAAAAGAGCAAGGAAAAGAATATAGTAGGGAATGGTGTTACTCGCAGGGTGCAACGGAAAAGGATCTTCCCTCAAGATTCTGCTGGTACTTATAGTGCAGTAGAATGTCCAAGTCCACCAGCTAAATCCACAAACATAGTATCCCTTGCCCCACCTGCTGTAGCACCTCCTTCAAATGTACCGACATCTCAACGAGTTATTAGTTCGTTTGCTCCGCAACTCGCATGTTCCCAAGCTGCGTTCACAGCTAACACTACTTATGAAGCACTGCTGACAATACAGGATTTGGCAAGATCATATGAACCTCATGAGCATCAACACCAAGACGGTACCTGGCTGAGTCAAGTTGCAGCTGCATGCTCCTTTATATGTACTCTCACAGTTTGATGTGCACTAACACTTTCCATATTCATTGTTGAACTAGCACCACAGTGCAAGAGGAAACAAACATCAGGGAGAATGCCTGACGGATTAACAAAATCAAAAGGAGGAACAATGGAGATCCATTTTGAGGAAGGTTTAAAAAGGTCCCGTGATGCTACAGAGTCAGCCAAGTAAGTATCAGAGGCAGCCGTTACTGTTAGGTGTCATGCATGTATCCTCCCAACGTGGATCCAGTATAGGAATGCGAAAGATGATACCCAGTTTAACACCTTCCTTGACCATTTATCCATACGTAATGTTATTCATCGCAATTTGTAATATTTTCTTGCTCTGTCTCATACTTTCTAGCTTCCTCCTAATGAGAATCTCATTCTTTTTTCAACAGATGAGGTTCAAGTTGGATCCAAAAGATGATGCAACTAAACAAGCATGCACTCATGTTTTTAAGTCTGCTCTGCGACAGTATCGGTATCACCTTAGAAAAACACACTTTGAAGGCAAGGCTAACAATGAAATCGCCCAAACATCTCTACTGAATATTTTATGGATGAAGACTGGACAACCCTTGTTAAACATTGGTCTGATCCAAAGTATCAGGTAGGGTATATGTATGTGATGAGATTACATATTGAACTTGTATTTACGTATGTGCCTTACAAGTATCTTCTTCTAGGCTAACTATTTGAAGAACAAGACCAATTGTTCTGAAGTTAAATTCCAACAGACAACAGGATCTCGGAGCTATATTGCACACAGCGAGGCTCTTGTAAATAGCTGCTTTTTCCTTATTTTTGGTCTATCATATTATCATATATTTATTGACTTGTTCCAAATACAGAGGAAAGCCCGTGCGGACCAAAAAGAACCTGAACCGAATGCAGTGCAAATATTCAAGGATTGTCACACCAGCAAGACGAAGGGCATGAGCCCACCAGTTCAAGCCGATGTTGTAAGTCCTTACTCCTCATGCCTTTGAACTGCTTGTTACTATGATATGTTCATTTAACTGCTTGGTTTGCAGCCAATGTTAGTTACTCTGTTCACTTTTATACATAGTTGTCTTATCGTATCATTTCACCTTACACAGTTTAAAAGAGAGGAAGGACATTCCTTTGGTCTTGATCAGTAATCTAGTTGTGATGTTCACGTGCCCACACAATGATACAATAGCCTGTTTGTTTGATATCTGTTTGCCCGTGATATGAATGATGTCATACTATGTTCATCCTACTTTAAACATGTTTCCTTTATCCTTAGATATCAATGAATGTGAGGAAATAGACAATACAGTCGGCATGCTACAAGGACATAGGTTCTGAAAGTGAGTTTATCGCTACAATACATGCTAACGTATTACAGTAGCTCACCAAAATAAGTTATGTATAAATGTGAAACCTAGTTTGTTCGTTTTTGTATCGTTAGTAACTTATCTTGTACACTAATCTACAAATTCAAACTTTCAGCAAGCTATGGAACAAATGATTGAACAGCCACAACCACCTGAAGGTGATGACGCTACCACATGCACAATGTCACCTCTTTCTCCAGTGCATTAGTATCTTTCCGCTAATAGTGCAAAAATCACCTTCCTGCATAATTTTGGGTTGGTTGTCAAGGTAACCTCGTCCAAATCGCCTAAAGAACAAAATCTTCCAGCTAGACAAAGTGATATATCTGTGCTCCAAACACAAGTCCAATCCCTAATCGATGTCATTTCTGAAACAAGAACAATGGTTGAAAAATGTCGTCAAGATATGAATGGTTTTGAAACCAGAATATCAAACATTTGCTTCGTTGTTCAAGAGCAATGGAAAAAAAATGGGGAAGGTCATGCTGCTCCATCAGATTCTACAGCCTGAAACATTAGCCCTCAGGTCAAATGATATGTGCTTCTATACATCTGATGGTGCAAGGACTGTAAACTTTTATGCCAACGGGCTTTTGTTGTATGTCTGTAATTTATTTTGTTGTGATACAACATTTATCGTGCTGCCAAAGACCGTAGAAATTATGACGCTATTTTTGTTTAGTGTAAGTATATCTTAGTAATGTACTCCCTCCGTTTGGAATTACTTGTCGCAGAAATGGATGCATCTAGATGTATTTTAGTTCTAGATACATCCATTTTCGAGATAAGTAATTCCAAACGGAGGGAGTATTCGGCATCATCGATCTCCTTTCGGCTGAAATTCATATTCCGCAAAAAACAATTATGGGACGTAATCGGCATGTAGCCAACTTAAAATATCTAGGCCTAAATCAGTATAAGCTTTCTTATTTTTTGATAGGCATGTGCCCGCAGTGGGCCGTTAATAGGCCTAACATAATTTTGGCCCTTAGTAACAACAGGCCCTTAACATGTGTAAATATCTCGTAGACCTAATACAACCCATCACTAAGAAGGGCCTTTAGTAGGCCGAAAGTCAGATTGGGCCATAATTGGGCCAGATTATGCACATGAATTTTAAGAGGCTCAAAGATGATTGGGCCAGATTAGACCCATGTATCTCAGCTCCTGCTGGCCCATTCACAATTCGGGTCGTTCACGGGCCGAAAGTCATACGGGCCGCAAATGTGCCGACCTACTAGACGGACCTTTAACAGGCTGGAAGAGCGGTAGGGCTTGATTTGTATGAGCGAGTATATGGGCCTTTAGTAGGCTTGATGTGACGTTGGGCCACATATGGCCCATGGGCTTCATCCGACATTAGCATGCCGAAATCATAACATGCTGGAAGAGGGACAAATCTGCAATGGGTCGCTGACAGGCCGAATGTCACACCTGGCCGAATATGGACCAATTTCATCCCAGTCTTTTATGGGCCGAAAGTTTCATTGGGTAATAAATGGGCCTGAATGTAGCAGGACCTTTAACATGCCGGAAATACACTGGGCTATAATTCGGCCCAAGTACTTAGCGGACTTTAACGGGCCAGAACACACCATGGGCCGCAATGATGCGAAATCTAAAACGGGCCATGGACGGGCCAATTTGACACTATTCCTACAGGACTTAACTGCGAATGGGCCGTCTCCAAGCAGGCCGTCAAGGGGCTAGCCCGGTAATTTTGGCTGGCCCGGCCTTTTTAAATCTGAATGGGCCAATTCTGGGACGTGCCACGTGTCGATGTATCATAGGCGCCTCCTGTCCATTGGTCGGTTGACATCTGTACGCACGGGGATGTGACGCGTAGTCCCTTCGGCCAATGAGAATTTTACACGTGAAAAATACCCATTGATCTTGGCTATTAGCGGGTTATCGGATCCAAAACCGAACCAGATAGCTTAACGACGACCCGTTATGATGGATGCCATGTGTCGATTACCCTTGATGAAAGCACTTCCATGATGCACCATTAATCGTCATGGAAGTGGACACTTCTGTGATGATAATTTTGGTATTGTCATGGAACACTTCAATGACAGCACATGTATGACTATCTTGATTTTGTCATAAAATCGTCATGGATGTACCATGACAGAAAACGTGACCTACTGTGACAAACACGTATTATCATGAAAGTGGTTTTTTTGTAGTGATTTGTCGTGTGGTGCTTTAACTATGTCGTGTTTAATTATTTCAGTTATGCAAAAGTGTATTGTTCAATAGGGCTATATGATGTTTAAGTATGAATTGTCCACTTCAGTTTCACAAATGGCTATATTTGGTTATTTATAGTGAGTAGGTGCCTTGTTTATCTGTATTTGGTTGTTATGTTGGTCGCAGTGAGCATTTTTCCAGTTATCGAGCAGATGCCTTATTTATATGCATTTGGTTCTTAGTTTGGTTGTAGTGAGCATTTGTCCAGCTATCAAGTAGATGCCTTGTTTATCTGTATTTGGTTGTTAGGCTATTTTTTTAGCATTTGTCCAATTTTCAAGTAGATGCCTTGTTTATCTATATTTGCTTGTTAGGTTGGTTGCAGTGAGCATTTGTCCAATTTTCAAGCATATGCCATGTTTATCTGTATTTGCTTGTTAGTTTTGTTGCAGTGAGACTCTGTCCAGTTTTCAATGGCTATATTTGGTTGTTATACTGATCATTTATGCCTTGTTTATTTCAGTCATTCACAATGTGTTGTTCATTATGTGCAAGTTGGAACTGTGCTGCTCTACTGCATCAATACCAGTTTGAACGACTATATTTGGATCCAGTTAAGCCTGGTGTAGTTAACACATGCCCTTTATTTCAGTTTTACACATTTTATCCAGTGTGATGTTTAAGCATTACCTACGTTCTATTCATTTTCAACAATACCAGTTTAAATTGCAATATTTGATGGTTGTTAAGCGTGTTGTCAGTCACATTGCCTTCCATTTTATATCTGCTTTAACAGCATGGTGAAACCAACACATTCAAGCTATCACTGGGAGATGATGTTGTTTACATTTGCTATATTTGTTTGATGTTAAGGTTGTTGTACTTATAATGCCTTTCCACTACCTATGCAGGACACCAACGGGAGTGGCCACCATTTTCCTTCGGGGTTAGCTTCATCCCTCGGCTTGTACTCCCCCCGTCGTTCCATAATGTAGTGCATATAGATCCAGGCATGGACACTTGTTAGCTTATAATATTGACTTGTTGCTTGTAGGTACATATGTATGCCCTTGGCAAGGATACACGCATCGACACTTTTTGCGTATGGGGCAATGAGATATTCATGAACAAGCATCAAGTGAGGTCATCCCAACTTCCCATTTGGATGTCAACATATAGATCATTCATATGCATGCATCATTTGAGCATTCTTGAATTTGATTTTGGTTGGAAATTGACCAAGTGACTTTAAGCAACTCAAGGACCAAATGAGAGAGTTGGAAGTTTTCCAAAAAAGGGCCCACAATTTTATTTATTTCCAAGTAGGTTTGGATCAAACAAATTTTTGCCAATTTTCATTCCTAATATTTTAAAATAATGAGAGAAGATAATATGACTTCTTCAATAACAGAATAAAAATGTTGGAAATTGTATTTTGAGTACAGGTTCATTTATTGGATTTTTTATTTGCAAAAATATTTATTTTATTAATTTTATTAGTACTAAAAAGTTTGTTTTTATTTTAGGCATTTAGGCCGAGGTAAATGTTTACAAGGTCATTAATAAGGCCCTAGCTATGTTTAAATTTTTCTGTGATTTTAAAAAATATATTTATTATGTTATACTATTTTTCTGTAATTTCAAAAAATGTTATAAAAAAATACATAATTTTTGGGCCGCCGAACTGGCCAGCCTAGCTCGCCCGCCAGGCCGAGCCCAGCGCGCCACTGCCTCCCCCTCCGTCTCTCGCGAGGACTCCTCTCCAAGTCCGGCCAACCGCCACCGCGTATGGCCCCTTCCCCAAGCCGCTGGCCTCCCTCCCCCTTTATATACTTCCCCCCGACCCTCTCCTCCTCCTCAACCATCGCGCCTCTGCCGCTACTCGCTAACGCCGCCGCCCCACGTCACCACCTTCCCACAGCCGAGCTGCCGCTGCTGCCTGTGCCCTCGCATACAGTTCAGTCATATTCTTCAGTGACAGAGACGAAGTTCTTCTGGTCTCTAAGGAATTTTTTCTGACTAAGGAGTTAGGAATTCGCCAGTGCGGATTGGCTACAAAGTGAGGAACATGATAGCCCTGAGGAATTTGATACTCCAAAATTCCGACCGTTGTTGTGCTACGCGCCAGCTGTCCCAAAATATCTACCTATCTAACAGTCATATCATTAAGGGCATTTATGTCTTATCATGTCGGGCTGCTCCCTAGGCTATAAATAGCCGCCCCCTACAACCACTAGCTGGTTGGCTGCTCCGAGAGAAACTGACACTTGTCATTAGAGCAACCCATCCTCCGAGGACTTTGAGCGAAAATCATCAAGTGAGGAAGAACCCAAAACCAAACCCAAACACCTACAAACCCAAAAGTGATTGAGCATCACTGAAGAGATTGATCCTGCGTGGACTCGACGCTTGTTACCTTTGAAGATTGTGCTTCTTCCATACGGTTAGGCGTCAGGGTCTAGAGAATCCAAGAGGAATTGTGGATTGCCGAGTGACCGAGTTTGTGAAGGTTTGGAAGTCACCTGTGAAGACTTACCGCGAGTGATTGGGCGAGGTCTGTGTGACCTTAGCTCAAGGGGAATACAGTGAGGACTTGGTGTCTTGGACTGTGTGTCCAGGACTGGGTGTCCGGAACTGTGTGTCCTCAGGTTTAAATACCTAGCCGCCCTAACCAGATGTACAACTGAGAGAGCAGTTGGAACTGGTCTAACAAATCATTGTCTTCACCAATCTTACTGGTTCTATTTCCTCAACTCTTACATTCCTCATAACTGTGTTGTGTGCTTGTTCATATCTGTTTGAAGACTTTGACTGAAGACTTTCTTAATTTCCCCAGTTCAATTTCTTCAGTCTGGTTGTCTTCATTCTATGTTATCATGTGTTTATGCTTTCTGTACTCTGTGTTTGTCTTCATTTCATCATGATGACCATGCTTGTGTTATGTTATGTTTACTTCTGAGTACTTATTCCGCTGCAAGTAGTTGTTCGCTAAGGAATTTCCTCACCCGCAAATTCCTCAGTGAAGAATCCATAAAAATCGCCTATTCACCCCGGTCACCCGGAGGGCTCAATGGCCGGAGGGCTCAATGGCCATCGAGGTATGCGCGAGGTTGGGCCCTGCCGACGCAGAACGCAAACGGGATCGCTTGAACGTCAAGGGGGACCCCTGGGCATCGTGACCCAGGGGCCTCACTAGCCGCGTAGCCCTTCATCCCTTGAGTCTAGTTATTACAATAACCCCGGTCACCCGGAGGGCTTAATGGCGATCGAGGTATGCGCGGGGTTGGGCCCTGCCGACGCAGAGCACCTAACCAACATGAAAGGAAGCAAGCATGGAAATCATCTAGCTATTACAATAATACCAAGTTTTTCAAATTCAAACAAAGTTCTTACGCCTCCCCGAGGCACTCGCACTTCTCTCTCTGGAAAGGAACAAATCAGGCATTACCAAGCGCATCATCACCTCTCTCCACCTACTCGACTGCGATAGCATTGGCCTGGAGGAACGCCTCCACCAGCGCCCTGACCTTCACACCCAGGGCCTCGGCAGCCGTGCCCTCCATGACTTTGGTCACGGGCTCGGACAGTGAGGCCAGGTCAAGGGCGGGGTCACGAAGACTCGGGTAGCTGGACACCTGCGTCAGAACCAAGGTAAGGAGCGTGCGGCTCTCGACGTCGGCTAACTGGCCAATTGCGGCCGCAACCTCGCGTAGGGACTTCACAAGCGCAGCGAGGAGCCCGACGGGGCCTCCCTCCGGGAGGGCCAGCGGTTCCTTGAACTCCTCCCCGTAGGCGGCCTGCAGCGCCTTACGGGCCTCAAGGTCGAAGGAGGCAAGGGCCTCGGGACTCACCGCTGCCGAGGCCGCAAGGGCATCCTCCTTGTTGTGAGCAGCTTGGGTCGCCTTGGCCTGCTCAACTTCAACCTTCAGCTTCTCCAGGGCCGCGCAGTCAGCAAGCTGCTCCTGTTGTAGCCGGGACGTCTCAGCGTTCTGCGTCTCGAGCTCCTTCTCCAACCTCTTGAGCTCCAGGGCGCACCCAGTACCTTCCTCGCGAAGGGCCCCCCGCTCGCTCTCCGCCTTGAGGCAGTGCTTCTCGAAGGACGCGGCATCGGCTCGCGCGGTGTCGCGAGCCCGCGTGGCTGCCACAGCTTCCTGTCAATCCTTGACAGCAACCGCCTAGGCCTTGTCCCAGGAGGTCCGCGCAGACTCGTCTGCCAGGAGCCACCCGCGGATCAGCCCCAGGCACCCTTCCATCAGGCAGCCATCACCATTTTGCAGTTCGACGCGAAGCCGGCCTAGCACGGCGGAGGCAGCCTCCAAGGTCTCACGACCAGGCTGCACCGGCTGGCGCACGGGCATCGACGAGACCGACTGCTCGACCAGGGGCTTGGGGGCTCCAGCCCCCCTCGCCAGAGCAGCCGGAGCAGGAGCCACCGCGACCTCGCAGGAAGCGAGGACGCCCTCAAGCGATGCTGCCAACGCATGCTCGTTGGCCTGGTCGACCGAGATGCCCAGCGTCGTGGCATCCTTCCCTGTGGTCCCATCAGCAGCGGGAGGGGCAGGGCATCGCAATGTGACCTCCCCCTTCGCCTTCTTCATCACACCTCCCAGGCTGCTGCGTCAGGAGAAGCACATCAGGGACACAACAACTAAGGATAGGCCAGAAATTGCACACTTACTCGTCGGAGGCGAGGCGCGCCCTTCTCTTCGCCAGCAGGTCAGCAGCAACCGCTGGCGCTATGGGTGTGCCGGTAGCCCAGATCTTGGCGAGGTATGAGGCCGCAGTCGTGGGCGCGGCCGCGGTCGCCAGATTCGCTCGCACGGTACTCCTTGGCGGGGGCGCCACATTGCTTCCCCCGGACGGAGCGCGTCCGGATCGACGTGGAGTGGCCGCCTGGGACCGTCCGGCGGCACCTGCGCCTGACGTCATTGCTCCAGCGAACGCCTCAGAGGAGTCCCCCTTGTCGCCCAGGGTCTCCTCCGAGCCCCCCTCGTCACTCTCGTCGTCAGCACCAGAAGACACGTCGAACGTGGGCGGAGCGCCCACGGGCGCACCAAAACCCGACACGGCCTTCAACAGCTCGGCCTTGTCAGGGTGGGTGTACAGCGGGAGGTGGGCACCGGGGAGGTCCTCCGGAACCATCCCCAGGAGGGTTCCCGAGGTGAAGTCCAGATTGTCCTCAGCCAGCACCCCTGAGTGCAGCCGGAGCCTATCATCGTCGCCCATCAGCTCCCACATGGGGCGCGAGTGTGCCTGCAGCGGTGCCAGACGCTGCCTCAAGAACTCCTTCATGATCTGGCCTCCTTTGATCATCGAGCTCAGGTCGGCCTCAATCCTGGCCAGGACAGACCCGACAAGGGGGTCGGTGAGCTTCACGTAGCTCCAGCCGGCGCGCTTCGCCGGAGGGGCGGTAGGCAATGCTAGCAGAGGGTGGACGCGTTGGGCATCCGGATAGACCCACCTCTTCCGGTGGGTCACTATCTTCTTCCCGGCCATCATCAGCCGACAGCCCTGGCGCTGGAAGACGAAGGAGACACAGCCCGAGCACGGGCCATCGTCGTACCGGCGCATGGAGAAGTAATGGTGGAAGAGGGCGACAGTCGGCCTCACCCCCACGAGCGCCTCACAGTAAAAGGAGAAGAGCGACAGGACGAAGATGGAGCGAGGCTGGATGTGGAGAGCGAGCACCTAGTAATGTTTCAGGATGGCGTAGAAGAACTTGGAGAAAGGTGGCATGAGCCCCATGGAGATGCTGTGGAGGAAGAAGGGGTAGCAGGACTTCGGCAGGGTCCGCGTCATGGTGGATCCGGCCCATATCCGCGTCGGTCCATGCTCGTTGTGGACGCTCGACAAGAAAGGTTGGACCTCTGTGTAGTCCTCCTCCTTGGTGATGGAGGACTCCTTGAGCGCCGCCTCAAGGGAAGAAGCATATCCAGGCGCCGGTGCAGCACCCTTGTTCCTCTTCGCCATTGCTGAAGGAGCCGAAGGACGCAGGCGATTTAGGAAGGCAGGAGGCGTAGGAGGGAGAACTCTAAGCAGGAAGGAAGGGAAGCGATAATTCCCCCAGGGGAGACGGCCCCTTTTTCAAGACGAACGGTTGCCGAGACGGTGTGGGGAGCGGGGTCGCCCGCGTCCCATCCAACCGTCACGCGCCAGCCTGGCCCGCAGCCTTTTTGGGGCCCGCGGCGCTTCGTCCTCGACCGAGGCTTCACCCCGAAGCCAACTCCGCGCGCGCCTTGTGCCCGGGGGCTACTGTCGGCGTCCTGGGAACCAGGGTACCCAGACTTGCCTGTCTGCGGGCCGCGACGCGCTCCTTCAAGCGGCCTAGTACGGCCTAGCTGATCAACTAGCCGTCCAAGACCCTCGCGAGGGGGCCAAGTCTCGCGAGGAGAACAACGTCAAGACCCCCTCCGGAGCGGCCTCGGCAAGGTGCTCCGGAGGGGCAGAGAATCCAAGGCCAAGCCTGCCTCACTAGGAGGCAGTGATGTCAGCAGAGACACACCGCGCCAGCGGGTGCCAGCGCTCGCCAGCGGCGCATTTGCCATTTCGGTGCAAGGGGGACAGCGTAGCCGTAGGTTCCCGAGGAGCAGGACAAAGGTTTCCCCTTTGATGCAACAAGACCGAAGACCGCAAGGACGACAAGGAGGATGTCACCATCGAGCCCACCACCGCATCACCGCCTGATCCTTTTGCAGGCGAAGACCGCTTTTGTCAAGATAGGAACGTCCTTGTGTGCCCGCTCAAAAATGCCCGTTGTGGGATCCCTTCCCGCCTAAACATTTCGGGGGAAGAGGACCCTGCCCGCCTATATAAGTAGCTAGGACCCCCACTATGGAGGGAGGTCGAACCAAGCCTAGCCAAGTAGAGCAGATCCATACACTCTGCCACCACGCAAGGAGCTATAACACTTGCCTCTTGAGCCTCCTAAGCTCACCTCTTGAGCTCAGGGAACACTGTATTAGCTCATATTCCAGCCCTCCCGAGGCTAATCCACCAAAGCAGGAAGTAGGGTTTTACACCACACGGTGGCCCGAACCTGGGTAAACTCTTGCGTACACTATCTGTTGTTTGCTCAAAACCCTTCACCAAGACGAGAGCGAGATGCTAGGTAGACGTGAGTGGGAGAGATCTTCATTCACGCCCCTGTGTTTGAACTTCTTGGGTTTTGCGGAGCCCTAAATCCAACACCTTGGTTCTCAAACTGAGGGAAATACTTACTCTACTTTGCTGCATCACCCTTTCCTCATCAAGGGAAAAACCAACATAAGCTCAAGAGATAGCAAGTACCCGACATGTGCTCACATTTCAAAATCCTATAATATAATTTCGTGTGCCATACATGTTGTAGAGATATAATAAGTCTCCCGTCATTTATTTCTCACACACTTGCTATCTACTACTTTTACAGTGTACTAGTTGTGCACACACTTCACCCATACTCACACTATTGTTTTTTATGCACTCGTATTTCAGACTCTGACGCTCTGTTGATAAATACACAAAAGAAAAGACAGAAGTCACTCCAGTCTAATCTGAGGATAAGTAATAAGTGTTTCAGTGTTCTAAAGGGTGTAGTGTCAGCATATGTAGACAGTAAACGTAGCTCTGCAGATGATGCTCTCGTTCGCCATGAACCAACATCCCAGGTGCTTGCTTTATTTTCTCGCTGTCATATGTGGTTGAATGTTGCATATGGTGTCTAGCTTGTATTGCCTCCAATTTGGTTAAATTGCATCTACTTACTTTAGAGAGTATACCTTTGATAATGACATGCCTTACAACAAACTAATGCTCTTGTGTATCCCTCATCAATCACTTATGACGACACAGTCAGGCCAGTGGGTTACTGTGAGACATGCTACTATTTTAAAGAGTGCAGTGTCATCCTCCCCACATGATTCTCAAGAAACAGCAAGGCTAGATGAAGATAGTCAACTTAGATCTATAGTTGCTGACCGTATTTCCCCTACACCACCGGGGGTGCTTGCTCTCACTTGGTAGTGTGATATGTGGTTGCATGTTGCATATGGTGTCTACCTTGTATTGCTTCTAATTAGTGTAAACTGCATCTTCTTAGTTAACACATTATACCTGTGAATACGACATGCCTTCCTGTTTTTGGTACATACTACGTCCTTCTATTAACCATGTTCTTAAATAAAACTACTTTTCTTATGTACCCCGCATCAATGTCGGTGTATTTGGGTCGACACCTATGGGATCACAAGAATCCCTACTACGGTTGCGGGGCGCGGGGTTGAGAGAAGAGTGGATCTAACAGTCAGGACACGGTTCCTTTACCCAGGTTCGGGCCGCAATGGTGCGTAAAACCCTACTCCTGCTTTGGTGGATTATATGTTTGTGTTCTTCAGCTAGTGAGGAGCTCCAAAAGAGTCGTGAGGAGTTCTAAAAAGCCGAATCCTTCTCCTGGTCGCCTCGGGCCTCCTTTTATAGGAAAAGGGGTTGCCACAGTGGCACACATGAGGTGGAAAGGGTACAGTGATGCGAGGTTATCCCTCGCATTACAGGACAAGACGCATTTAATGCGTTTAGCTTAGGTGTCCTCGCTTTATCGAGGACGAGGGGGAGACGTCCGTCTTGTCCGTCGCCGCCTCTCCTCGTGTTGACACGCACCCTGAGGTGCCATGTAGGCAGGCAGGCAGCTGAGGTGGCGCAACGGCGGGTCTCTATGAAGATCTGCAGGTTGCCACGCAGGAGCCTGTCCAGCTGGTTGGGTTGGCAGCCGCGCGGGGCGGTGGAAACTCAGTTGGTGCAGGCCTGATGGTGGCCCTGCGGTTGTCCTCGGTAAGGGCCTTACCGGGGCGCCTGATGTCATCCCCGGCAAGGTGCTTGCCGGAGGCCTTGTGGTCCTCCTTGACTGGGATCCCGCCAAGGGTCATCGCCTTCTTAGCTTGTATCTTATCTTGGATGTCTTCACAAAGATCTGTATACCACCACGGGGATATCTCCCGAATCCTCGCCCCATGGGGGCGGTGGACTCATGGGTGATCCGCTCCGTAGGCGTGGGGTGAGCTGCCGCGGCATGGGTCTTGCTGGGGCTGCCAGAGCCGGCCCCGGCAATGGTCTTGCCAGGGCTGCTGAAACTGGCTCCCGGCAAGGATCTTGTCGAGGAAAGCCGCTTCGTCCCTCTGCTCTTTGTGGTCTTGTTCTTGGCATTACTCCAATTCCGTCGAGCTTCGGTCTTGCCTTGGCTCACCTCCCCGGCCATGCTTGCTGTGGTGGTACCCGTGGCTCAGACTGCCCGTGCACAGTCATAGGGGTACAAAAAGTGTGCCCCTCTTTTTGTACACCGACAGGAGCCCCCGAGCCTGGGCCACACATGAGCGCGACGCGTTGTTGGGCCAGGCCCAGAACGGTGCGCGGGTAGGCGAGGCAGTTTTCACCATGGTAAAAATCTTCCACGCGCTGCGCCTCCTACGACCCGCGCGCGCGGCGCGTGGTGGAGGGGCGTGCGTGACGTGGGCGGCATGCGTGGGGTGGTTTCCGCAGGCATGCGTCACGTCGCAGTAAATGCGAAAGGAGGTGGCTTTGCGCCTTCCCCGTAAACGGGGGGAGGCGTGGAGGCGCGGCCCATTTACTGAATGGGGCCGAGGCGCGGTTGTCTAGGCGTCCACTCCCCAGGATCACGGGGTGGAGAGAGGTCGCCTCACCCGTCCCCTCGGCTCTGCACGTTCACCACGTGCCTTCCATGCGTTCGAGGTGGCGAGCGGTGTGTCACACCCTGCATTTTGTAACATGTTATTTGTAACTTTGAAGCATGAAAATTTGGACCAGCAAAAAAATTTAGCATCATTTGGCTTTTATTTGGGATTGAGTTTTCTTCATCTGCTTTTTCATGTGCTCATAAAAGTCAACTATGATCTCTTGTAGATTTCATCTCCTTACCCAAAACTTCTGCCCAATGATGATGCCAAGTGTTATATAGCAGTATAGTATTTTCTTACAAAATTAATTTGGCCAAAAAGTATTTTATAAATTTAGTTTTCCAAAAACCCCTGAATTGAGATTTGCACTGCAAGTACTTGATTAAGGGTGAGAAAACTTTTTCAAAGGGTTTATTTGAGACCTAGTAGTCATAGGACTCCCATAAACCACAAAGGTATAATTTTAAATGTTATTTTCCTATTTTATTTAAAAGGCTTTTCTTAAGGCCAGAAATGGTCTTTAATAGGGGAAAATTATTTAAATGTTTCAAAAATATTTGCCAAAATTCAGAGATACTCATAGGACATATATTGTCCATATATGAGAGTTTCAACACTTGGTCATGTTCAAAATAATGGGATAAACCCTCTAAAACCCTTTTTGGATATTTCAAGCTTTTGAAATATTTACAAAGGATTTTTTCTCCAAAAATTCCAGGGAAATTCTGTCATGTCATATATGACATATTTGATGATCTTGCAAAGCCTCATGCATTGGAGATCAAGGAAACCCCCTCAAACCCCTTCATAACCATTCTGTCCATATTTGAAGTTTGAGCAACTTTACATTGCCAAACTTGTCCAATTGCTCCCAAACTTGGTGCACATGCTAGAGTGGCCTAATAAGGCACCTAGACCAAATGGCACAAGATTTGGAATAGAGCAACTTGATCAGATCACCTCAAAACCCTCTCTGTTCAAATGCAAATTTGAACAACTTTACATTACCAACTTTTTATCTGGAGCCTCAAACTTTGTGAGCATGATCAATACCCCAAATGAGGATGCTACACTAAGTGGTGCATCAAGGGGAGATGATTAGCTTGACTCTATCAAGATGAAACTGTTTCTGTTGATTTCTAGGGTTCACCAAAGTTACATTGGCTAGTTTCTTCAAATGAGGCCAAATTTGGTGAAGCACCCTATTTTCTCATGTCTTTCAACCCTGTCAAGTGCCATGTCTATTGGACCTCATTTACTTGATCAAACCATGATCAAACACCTTCTGCAGAAATCTTAAAACCTCTATTTTTACCACTTTCACCTTTCTCCATAGCCTCAGCTTCTTACCACAGGCCCATTGGGTTACCAGCAAACCCCAGTAACTCCCCCAACACCTCATCTCCATGATTGGGGGGGGTGAAACCCCAACTTTACCTTGCTGTGCACCCATCTTTCACCATTTTTACCAGCACCCTCCCTCTCTCTCTACACCCCAGAGCATCCAATGCCTTAGGGCAATTCTTTAGTCCTCCCTCTACTCACCAGACACTGTTGGGCACGCTGGAACGGACCAAGCCGGCGAGAGCATGCTGATGCCAGCCATACGCGTGCTCCAGAGTGCGTGAACAGTGCAGCTCACACGCTGGCTCGGCCCAATCATCGATCCCCGACAACCTCGAGCCTCCCCCTCGCGCCTCCCAACGTGCCTCGACGTCCGCAGCCCCCACCGGTGCTGTCCCCCTCCTCCTGCGCCCTCCAGTGGCCGTCGCCGCACGCGCACCGGCCGCCCGCTTCGGCCACTCCTCTGCTCCACACGCGCGCGCCTCCCTGTTGCTCCCCCGCTCCTCCTCTTGCCTCAGCTGGGCGTGGGACTCGTCCAGCAACTCCCCTGACTCACTCCCGCAGCCTCCCGTGCGCTGTAGCGACGAGCCGGAGCTCGCCGGCGCACTGGACCACGGGTCCTCGTCGGGGCCCTATATAAAGGCCTCCCCGAGCTCTTCCAACACCACCACCAGCCTCACAACTCTCCCCTAGTCCCTCCTGCACCCTCAGTTCAACCCCGGAGCACCCCAGTGCTCGGGATCGACCGGAGCTCCGCCGCGTCGGGCCGCCGGCGATCTCGAGGTACAGGCCTCCCCGGCCCCTCCTTCCGCCCGTTTCGGAACCGCAGCACATCACTGAATCTTTCCCCTCTGTTTCCCCCTCTGTTTGCAGTCGGAAGCAGCCGCTGCAACGGACCTCCGACGAGCCTCCGCCGTCGCACCTCGTCGCCGGCGAACCAGGGCTCCCCGCCGTGCCGCGCTACCACCGTTGCAACCGCGACACGACGCTGAGCTCGACCCTGCCCTCCGTTGCCGTCGCCGTGGCCGGAGTCGTCGCCGGTGAGCTCGCCGCCGCCGTTACCACGGGGTTAGAGATGACAGGCGGGCCCCGCCTGTCATCCTCCCACCTCTCTCCCCTCCTCTGAGCCACTGACCCACGGGCCCCGCCCGTCAGGTTTGAAACCTGACGTGCGCGCGCGCTGGCTCCGTGCGGCCAGGCCGAGCCGTCTGGGCCGTGCACTGTGGCCACTTCTGGCCTAGTGCACAGGAACCCTTTTCCCTTTTTTCTTTTCTGTTAATGTTTCAAACATTTATGCAGAAAAGAATATTAATCCAAATTAATTATTTCCAACTCCTAAAATCTTGTAATATTCCAACCTATTTAATGGTACTACTTTCATTCAAATCCATGAAACTTTTCTGTACTGTTCAAATTTAAATTCAAATTTGAGCAGTATAACTCATGTTCAAAAATCAATATATCCTATTCTGCAACTCCAAAACTCCAACTAAGAATTTTCCCCATCTTAGAAAACCCCCTAGTATTTTACAAAAATGAGTTGACATTTTTCTGAGCACTTTTGTTTTTCTGTTCTATTTGTATTCTTATTTTTCCATTATTATTATGCGACGTATAGATCCCGTATTTGACGAGGTTGCTGTGGAAGAAGAAGGAGAAGGACTAGAAGACTTTGAAGACCAAGCCAATCCAGGCAAGCAGCCCTTTGACCATGATACACCTATTCCTCGGAACCCGTTTGTTTCCGATACAAGATGATTAGGGTTACGATGATAACCTAGATGAACCACCACATGATGCATGCTTTATTGTTGATCTTGCTATGTGCTAGATGACATGCAATAGTTGGTCTTGATGCTCATATGATGCATATGTGATATGAACCCTCGTAGTTGGAAACTTTGCATGAACCCATCGGGTGCCCCTAATGCCCGAGGGTGATGAAGTGTTAGGTCATCACTTGAGAAAGAAGTGATGTGCCGGTAATATCATGTGCATGGTGGAATGATGGATTAGATTTATGTGTGACTACCGTCCCAACCAAACATGTGCAACCACACTACCCCTTATGGGACGGGGCTTTATTGATTACTTAGGTCGATACTAGCATGGTGCCCGCATTACTAGTGACGGGAAGACTTGAGGTCTTTCCCGGGACGGGGTCGTGCTTGGATAGGCGACCATGACTGTTTACACAGGGCACCGGACACACCGTTGGTCCCTGCGGGTACGCGTAACATTGAATTAGGGCAAGTCCCGTGATCTATTGTTGTACCCAATGGCCGTGTGCCAACGAGTGGACTCTATGTTAGTGTTGTCTAAGGAAAGGTAATGACCGGGTGCTTACCCCGGGTACTTGAGGTACCGCGGGTCGTGGATGACACGGAAGTTCCTCGGATCTTGTGGGTAAAGTGCGCAACCTCTGCAGAGTGTAAAACTATTCGAATAGCCGTGTCCACGGTCATGGACAGTTGGGTGGTGCTACTTAAACTATGTCCAGAATTTTACTTCTTTGGTGATACGTTGTGTGTGATGAGTCAAGATGGTGACTTGACTCGGTGAGATGAATCATATCCATGTTGATGTCGGTAACCTGTTCTCAAGGTTACACGAGGTTATTGATGCATAAGCTTGATGACAACATTTTGTTCTAGCCTCCTGCTAGATTGTTCATTATTATTCAATTGCATTGTTACTTGAACCACATCATGGGTTGCTTGCGAGTACATTCAAAGTACTCATTGGCTTGCCACTGGTTATTTAATTGGCTAGGCATGGAAGAGCAGGATTATGAGGAAGAGTTCTTTGGAGACGACCATGCGAACTAGGACGCTATCCCAGTCAGAATGCCTGTAGGGTTAAGGCAGATGGCATGGGTTCTACCCGTTTATCGAAGACTTCCGCTACTTGAGTTATTTGCTATTCAGCCCGTGAGGCTCTATCTATGTAAGACTTGGCCATAATGGCCTTAATTCGTGTAAGACTATTTGTATGGATGTAAGACTCTTGTTATTTCAGCTTCTGTGTGTTCAGTGAGCATTTATCTCTGGGATCACTGTACACGTGCATTCGGTGACCTCGACTTCCAAGTCGGGGTCCCCACACGGTGGAGGCGGGAAACCGAGCCATTGTTGGTTGGGGCGGCGGGTCGGTCCCGGCTCCCTCGCCTTCTGCGTCTTGATTGGCTGAGCGGGGCGGTCAAGCCCCAGCCCCGCCCCTTCATAAAGAGCGGGAGGGAAGGGATGGCGCCCCGCACTCCTCCATCTTCTTTCTCCTTCTCCTTCTGTTCTTCTCTTCTGCTCGCCATGAAGAGAGGAAATCCCGGCTCTTCAACGGTGGCGGCGAGGGTCACTGCTCGACAACGCGTCCCTCCTTCTCCTGCACCTGTAGTGGTCGAAACAGCCACGAGGGGAAGAGGGAGGGGGCGAGGCCGTGGGTGAGGCCGGGGCGCTCGAGGAAGAGGAGGACGGGGCGGCCCGCCGGCCTCGCCCCCGCCAGCAGCTCCTCCTCCAATGGAAGGTCATATTGGGGATGACCCTTGTGAGTTCTTTGTTAGGATGCGGGGGGAGCCGCGACGTCGTCTTCGTCTCCCGACTCCATTTGCGCGGGAGATGGAGGATCCGCCGGAGTCTCTGCGGCTGCACATGAGGGGCTGCTGGATCAGTGGCACGCGGCTCTGCGTCGACTTCCCTGCCCCTCATGAGATGTATCTTCGTCAAGGATGGAAGACGTTCGCTCGCATCCACAGCCTGACGGATGGGCTCACCCTCCACTTCAAGTTGATGGAGGATGGCCATCTCACCGTCAAGGTCTTCGGGCACCTCAGGACTCGTGCGAGGTGCTGCGTGGAGAGCTCCTCCGATGACGAAGACTCCTCCTCGAACGAGGGTGACGAGGAGAACAGCGGCAGCGACGACGAGGGCGGTGGACGGCAGGATGACGGGTCCGACTAGGTGTCGGGCGCCGGTCCTGGTGGCACCGGCGACCCCATCATCCACGTCGCCGGCTCCTTGAACTTCTTGGGGACGTCTCCTTGGCGGCTGGCGTAGGGAGGCTGCGGAAGAGGAAGAAGAAGAAGGCGGGCGGCTAGGTCGTCATGTCGGAGTACGCGGGCACCGACGCCTTTGACGCGTACTGACGTCCTGCCGCCTCGTCTTCGAGCTCTGCCTCCGGCGCCGTCATCACCGTCCAGCCCTTAGGCGGCCACCGAGATGTCCTCTTGGTGTCTTCTGCCACCCGTAGCTCGCCTAGGCGCCCCTTTTGCCCTTCTCGCCTCCTTGACCTACCTCCTGAGGAGAGGGACAAGAAAGGCATTACGAGCATCTTATCTCTTTTTAGTCTGTAAGCCTTCGGGCATCTGTTAAGTTTAAAACTTGTAATCTCCTTGTTCATGTTTTCATTCCCTATGGACTGTATCTGAACGGAATGTTTTTTAATGAGAAAGGAATGTTTGTCGGGTCATTTGTTCGCAGGTAAAACCCACAATAGGGAATAAATCCCTGATATCTCCAAGATAAACATTTTCTCGCCCGGCAACAGGCCCTGTCGTTTCCCTACTTTGCTCGACCTTTCTCACGCCTTTGGCGGAGGCAGGGATGAAGTGGGCTCAGGCTCCTCGTTCCATCCTTTTGCTGCTGCAACTACGACCAAACTTAGTCCCAGGGACGAGCCCTAGGGCCTAGAGTTATGGGAGCACGGTAGCTTAAGGAAAAAGAACGAGGTTTCACATACCTCAGTCCATAACGGAATGCATGATAAGGAGGAGCCCCATCACGATCCCGCGGTCGCATACCGTCTCCACCAGTGCTTCGGCGGGCGGGCAGGTCTTCTACGTCCCGGGAGTGGTGCTCGGGGCTCTTCCCATGGCGACGCCCGGGGTCTTCGGGGTGACGACGCCGTTCGTCGCGCGCTGCTTGAGAAGAGCGCGCTGTTGGCGCCGGCGTGGGAGTTCTGGGGGTCCTTGCGCCGCCTTCGGGTGATGCGGCAGCGACCTTGGAAGGCCCCGCGCCACCCGCGGAGGGCCGGGCCCCGTCTTTGGAACTGGCGGTGTGTGGCCCATCACCAGGCGCGCAAACATCGCCACCCCCAAACTTCGGCTGCTGGGACGGCGTTCGTGTTCGCGAGCAGCGCCCCGGGTCCTTTCCGCGACGGATTCGCTGCTCGCCCGCGTCGGGACGGGCTGCCCGGCTTCCGACTGGCCAACCGCCACCGTCGTCTTCTTCTTCGGCGCCATGACGATGAAGAAGCGTCGAACTAACCACTAAAGCCAGTTCTCAAAACTACGCCCCCTACCTGGCGCGCCAAAGATGTCGGTGTATTTGGGTCGACACCTATGGGATCATAAGAATCCCTACTACGGTTGCGGGGCACGGGGTTGAGAGAAGAGCGGATCTAACCGTCAGGACACGGTTCCTTTACCCAGGTTCGAGCCGCAAAGGTGCGTAAAACCCTACTCCTGCTTTGGTGGATTATATGTTTGTGTTCTTAAGCTAGTGAGGAGCTCCAAAAGAGTCGTGAGGAGTTCTAAAAAGCCGAATCCTTCTCCTGGTCGCCTCGGGCCTCCTTTTATAGGAAAAGGGGTTGCCACAGTGGCACACAAGATGTGGAAAGGGTACAGTGATGCGAGGTTATCCCTCGCATTACAGGACAAGGCGCATTTAATGCGCTTAGCTTAGGTGTCCTCGCTTTATCGGGGACGTCCGTCTTGTCTGTCGCCGCTTCTCCTCGTGTTGACACGTGCCCTGGCCAGCGGTGCCTGAGGTGCCAAGTAGGCAGGCAGGCAGCTGAGGTGGCGCAATGGCGGATCTCTATGAAGATCTACAGGTTGCCACGCAGGAGCCTGTCCAGCTGGTTGGGTTGGCAGCCGCGCGGGGCGGTGGAAACTCAGTTGGTGCGGGCCTGATGGTGGCCCTGCGGGTGTCCTCGACAAGGGCCTTGCCGGGGCCCCGGCAAGGGCCTTGCCGGGGCGCCTGCTGTCATCCCCGGCAAGGTGCTTGCCGGAGGCCTTGTGGTCCTCCTTGGCTGGGATCCCGCCAAGGGTCGTCGTCTTCTTAGCTTGTATCTGATCTTGGATGTCTTCACAAAGATCTGTATGCCACCATGGGGATATCTCCCGAATCCTCACCCCATGGGGGTGGTGGACTCAAGGGTGATCCGCTCCGTAGGCGTGGGGCGAGCTGCCGCGGCAAGGGTCTTGCCAGGGCTGCCAGAGCCAGCCCCGGCAAGGGTCTTGCCAGGACTGCTGAAACTGGCTCCCGGCAAGTATCTTGCCGGGGAAAGCCGCTTCGTCCCTCTGCTCTTTGTGGTATTGTTCTTGGCGTTGCTCCAATTCCGTCGAGCTTCGGTCTTGCCTTGGCTCACCTCCCTGGCCATGCTTGCTGTGGTGGTACCCGTGGCTCAGACTGCCCGTGCATAATCATAGGGGTACAAAAAGTGTGCCCCTCTTTTTGTACACCGATAATCAATCACCTTCAAATTGATAGTGTGATATTTGTTGCATCTTGCGTATCATTTCAAGCATGTACTGCCTCTAATTAGTTCAAATGCCACTTATGATGAGACACTTTTTACTTGGTATAGTGATTTTGGTTGGATCTTGAACTAATTTTGCTACTCCTACTGCAGCGCAAGTTCTAAATCTCATCTCCCCTACTCCACAACCCCAGGTGCTTTCTCTAACATGGCAGTGTGATATCTGGTTCCATGTTGCATATCGTGCCTAGCTTGTATTGCTTCTAATTTGTTAAATTGCATCAACTTAGCTTACACATTATACATCTGAATATGACACACCTTCCTGTTTTTGGTACATACTACATCTTCCTATATCACTATGTTCTTACATCAAACTACCATTCTTGTGTGTCCTGCATCTATCACTTATGATGAGATAGTCACGCATGTGGGTTAGTATGAGACGCACTACTCTTATAAAGAGTGCACTTTCATCCTCCCCACATGATTCTCAAGAAACAGCAAGTCTAAATGAAGATATTCAATGTAGCTCTCTAGTTGAAGACCCCATTTCCCATGCACCACCATCACATGTGCTTGCTCTAACTTCGTAGTGTGATATGTGGTTGCATGTTGCATATGGTGTCTAGCTTGTATTGCTTCTAATTAGGGTAAATTGCATCTGCTTAGTTTACACATTATACATGTGAATATGACATGCCTTACTGTTTTTGGTACATACTTACATCTATCCATTAACCATGGTCGTACATGAAACTACCACTCTTGGTTATCCTGCATCAATCACTTACAATGGGACACTTTTATTTGTAGCATATTGCATATGATATCTAGTCTGTTGCGGTGTAGACATGTATTGCTTCTAATTTGTTGAAATGCCGTTATGAGGCCACCCTTTTAATTTGGCAGAGTGATATTGGTTTCATCCTTCATATGGCGTCTAGCTTGCATTGCTTCTAATTAGTTCAAACACCTTCTGCTTAGTTTACACTTTCCACATCATACATGTCAATATGTGATGTTGTCATGTTTTTCATACATATTCCATCCTCCTATCATGCGGTTGCTTTACATCAAAGTTGTGTTCGTCATTATCATTCATCTATGAGTTCTGAAGAGCAATTTTATTCCTTTTTCTTGTGGGTTTGACTTGACAGGGCAAAATCAAAAAAGAGGAAGGAAAAGTGTAAGGAAGGCGATGATGGTGGTCCTCTGCAGCAATGTAAATGGAGCATCTGTACGAATTCTCCTCGTTCTGCTAGTGCATCACAAGTTCCAAGTCTCCACTCCCCTACTCCACCAACCCAGGTGCTTGCTCTAACTTGGCAGTGTGATATATGGTTGCATGTTGCATATGGTGTCCATCTTGTATTGCTTCTAATTAGTGTAAACTGCATCTACTGAGCTTACACATTATATGTGTGAATATGGCACGCGTTCCTATTTTTGGTACATATATATCTGTCTATCACACCATGTTCTTACATGAAACTACTGTTCTTGTGTATGCTGCATTAGTTACATATGATGAGACACCTTTAAGTTGGCAGTGTGATATTGGTTGCGTCTTGAATATGATTTCTAGCATGTACTATTTCTTTGTCGAACGCCACCTATGACGAGATAGTTCTAACTTTTTAGAGTGGTATTGGTTGCACCTTCCATATGGTGTCTAGCTTGCAGTGCTTCTAATTTGTTGAAGTTCTTTCTGCTTAGTTTCCACATCATAGGTTTGAATATGTCATGCCGTCCAATTTTTCGTACATATTCTATCCTCGTGTCATGAGTTTGCCTTTCATCAGAGTAGTGTTTGTCAGTATCATGCACGAATGAGTTCTGCAGAGCAAATTTTATTCATTTTTCTTGTTTGTTTGACTTCACAATGCAAAATAAATAAAGCGGAAGGGTATTTGTAAGGCATTGGATGATGGTGGTCCTTCCAAGCAACTGAAACAAAGGGTATCTACTGATTCTACTCTTCCATCCCCCCAACAAGATTCACAAGACAACGCAAGGCTAGAAAGTCAACGTACCTGTGTAGATGATGAACACATCTCGCCTACTCCACCATCACATGTGTTTGCTCTAACTTGGCACACTTTGGTTTGCATGTTGCGTATGATGAATATCTTGTATTGCTTTTAACTTTAATGTATTGCATCTACTTACTTTACACATTATACTTAATAATATGACACATGTTCCTGTTTGTAGAACATACTATATCTGATCAGACCATGTTCTTCCATCAGACTACTGTTCTTGTGTATCCCGCATCTATCACTTATGATGAGACACCTTTAAGTGGCCATTGTGATATTGGTTGCATCTTGCATATGATTTCTAGCATGTACTTCTTGTAATTTGTTGAAATGCCAGACAGTTTTAACTTGGCAGACTGATATTGGTTGCATCTTTCATATGCATGGCTGCATCCATCGATTGATGCAGAGGCCGGAGGTCAACCTCCTTTTCTAAAAAAAGGTCTAGCTTGCAGTGCTTCTAATTTCTAGAAATGCCTTCTACTTAGTTACCACATCAAAGGTCTGAATATGTCACGTCGTCCTGTTTTTTGTACATATTCCATCCTTGTATCATGTGTTTGCCTTTCATCCACGTAGTGTTTGTCAGTATCATGCTTGAATGAGTTCTGAAGAGCGATTATATTTCCTTTTTTTATCGGTTTTACTTCGTAATGCAAAATCAATACATCGGAAGGAAATTAGTAAGGCAGTGGATGATGGTGGTCATTTGGAGCAACTCAAACAGAGGGTCTCTACAGATTCTACTCCGACATCGTCCCTGCAAGATTCACAAGACAACACAACGCTGGACAGTCAACATAGCTGTGTAGATGATGAGAACTTCTCCCCTACTCCACCATCATAGGTGCTTGCTCTAACTTGGCACTGTTATATATGGTTGTGTTCCATATGATGTCTAGTTTGTATTGCTCATAATTTTGTGGAATTGCATCTTCGTAGCTTACAACTTATACCTGTCAATATGACACGTGTTCCTGTTTCTAGAACATAATAAATCTGCGTATAGGTTGCATCTTGCATTGTCTTCTAGCTTCTACTGCCTCTAATTTGTACAAATGGCATTTATGACGAGACACTATTTACCTGGTAGAGTGATATTGGTTGCATGTGCATATGGTGCCTAGCCTCCATTTCTTCTATTTTTGTTCAAATGCCTTTTGTTACTATTTTTCATACATATAACATCCTCCTATCATAGGTGTGAACATGCAATGTTGTCCTTTTCGTATATATTCCATCCTCCTATCATGCGCTTGCCTTGCATCAAAGAAGTGTTCGTCCGTATCATGCATCAACGAGTTATACAAATCTAATTTTATTTCCTTTCTTATGGTTTTGACTTCAGAAAGCAATATCAAAAAAGAGGAAGGAAAAGAGTAAGTTAGGGGATGTTGGTGGTCCTCCAGAGCGACGCATACGGAGGCTCTCTAGATTTGCCCCTAATGATGCTCCTGCAGTTGAAGTCCCAAGTCCATATGATGAGTTCATCTCCCCCACTCCACCATCTCAGGTGCTTTCTCTAAGTGACATTCTGATAATTGGTTTCATGTTGCATATTGTGTCTAGCTTGTATTTCTTCTAATTTGATTAAATTGCACTTACTAAGTTTATATGTTATACATGTGCATATGACATGCCTTTTTGTTTCTATAATACACTGCATCTATCTATCGTACCATGTTCTTACATCAAAGTACCGATATAATGTATGTCGCATCAATCACTTATGGTTGGATGCTTTTAACTTGGTAGTGTGATATTGGTTGCATGATGCATTGATTTCTAGGTTGTATTGCTTCTAATTTATCAAAATGCCACTTATGACAAGGCACTTTTAACTTGGTAGAGTGATATTGGTTGCATATTTCGTATTGTGTCTAGCTTGCATTGCTTCTAATTTCATGAAAATACTTCTTCTTAGTTTACACATCGTAGGTGTGAATATGTCAGGTTGTCCTATTTTTCTTACATATTTGATCCTCCTCATACGGTTGTCTTACATCAAAGTATTGCTCGTCTATATCATGCATTAATGAGTTCTGAAGAGCAAATTTTATTCTTTTGTCTTGTCGGTACATCTTGACATGGAAAATTCGAAAAAGAGCAAGGAAAAGAATATAGTAGGGAATGGTGTTACTCGCAGGGTGCAACGAAAAAGGATCTTCCCTCAAGATTCTGCTGGTACTTATAGTGCAGTAGAATGGCCAAGTCCACCAGCTAAATCCACAAACATAGTATCCCTTGCCCCACCAGCTGCAGCACCTCCTTCAACTGTACCGACATCTCAACGAGTTACTAGTTCGTTTGCTCCGCAACTCGCATGTTCCCAAGCTGCGTTCACAGCTAACACTACTTATGAAGCACTGCTGACAATACAGGACTTGGCAAGATCATATGAACCTCATGAGCATCAACACCAAGACGGTACCTGGCTGAGTCAAGTTGCAGCTGCATGCTCCTTTATATGTACTCTCACAGTTTGATGTGCACTAACACTTTCCATATTCATTGTTGAACTAGCACCACAGTGCAAGAGGAAACAAACATCAGGGAGAATGCCTGACGGATTAACAAAATCAAAAGGAGGAACAATGGAGATCCATTTTGAGGAAGGTTTAAAAAGGTCCCGTGATGCAACAGAGTCAGCCAAGTAAGTATCAGAGGCACCCGTTACTGTTAGGTGTCATGCATGTATCCTCCCAACGTGGATCCAATATAGGAATGCGAAAGATGATACCCAGTTTAACACCTTCCTTGACCATTTATCCATACGTAATGTTATTCATCGCAATTTGTAATATTTTCTTGCTCTGTCTCATACTTTCTAGCTTCCTCCTAATGAGACTCTCATTCTTTTTTCAACAGATGAGGTTCAAGTTGGATCCAAAAGATGATGCAACTAAACAAGCATGCACTCATGTTTTTAAGTCTGCTCTGCGACAGTATCGGTATCACCTTAGAGAAACACACTTTGAAGGCAAGGCTAACAATGAAATCGCCCAAACATCTCTACTGAATATTTTATGGATGAAGACTGGACAACCCTTGTTAAACATTGGTCTGATCCAAAGTATCAGGTAGGGTATATGTATGTGATGAGATCACATATTGAACTTGTATTTACGTATGTGCCTTACAAGTATCTTCTTCTAGGCTAACTATTTGAAGAACAAGACCAATTGTTCTAAAGTGAAATTCCAACAAACAACAGGATCTCGGAGCTATATTGCACATAGCGAGGCTCTTGTAAATAGCTGCTTTTTCCTTATTTTTGGTCTATCATATTATCATATATTTATTGACTTGTTCCAAATACAGAGGAAAGCCCGTGCGGACCAAAAAGAACCTGAACCAAATGCAGTGCAAATATTCAAGGATTGTCACACCAGCAAGATGAAGGGCATGAGCCCACCAGTTCAAGCCGATGTTGTAAGTCCTTACTCCTCATGCCTTTGAACTGCTTGTTACTATGATATGTTCATTTAACTGCTTGGTTTGCAGCCAATGTTAGTTACTTTGTTCACTTTTATACATAGTTGTCTTATCGTATCATTTCACCTTACACAGTTTAAAAGAGAGGAAGGACATTCCTTTGGTCTTGATCAGTAATCTAGTTGTGATGTTCACGTGCCCACACAATGATACAATAGCCTGTTTGTTTGATATCTGTTTGCCCGTGATATGAATGATGTCATACTATGTTCATCATACTTTAAACATGTTTCCTTTATCCTTAGATGTCAATGAATGTGAGGAAATAGACAATACAGTCGGCATACTACAAGGACATAGGTTCTGAAAGTGAGTTTATCGCTACAATACATGCTAACGTATTACAATAGCTCACCAAAATAAGTTATGTATAAATGTGAAACCTAGTTTGTTCGTTTTTGTATCGTTAGTAACTTATCTTGTACACTAATCTACAAATTGAAACTTTCAACAAGCTATGGAACAAATGATTGAACAGCCACAACCACCTGAAGGTGATGACGCTACCACATGCACAATGTCACCTCTTTCTCCAGTGCATTAGTATCTCTCCGCTAATAGTGTAAAAAGCACCTTCCTGCATAATTTTGGGTTAGTTGTCAAGGTAACCTCGTCCAAATCGCCTAAAGAACAAAATCTTCCAGCTAGACAAAGTGATATATCTGTGCTCCAAACACAAGTCCAATCCCTAATGGATGTCATTTCTGAAACCAGAACAATGGTTGAAAAATGTCGTCAAGATATGAATGGTTTTGAAACTAGAATATCAAACATTTGCTTCGTTGTTCAAGAGCAATGGCAGAAAAATGGGGAAGGTCATGCTGCTCCATCAGATTCTACAGCCTGAAACATTAGCCCTCGGGTCAAATGATATGTGCTTCTATACATCTGATGGTGCAAGGACTGTAAACTTTTATGCCAACGGGCTTTTGTTGTATGTCTGTAATTTATTTTGTTGTGATACAACATTTATCGTGCTGCCAAAGACCGTAGAAATTATGACGCTATTTTTGTTTAGTGTAAGTATATCTTAGTAATGTACTCCCTCCGTTCGGAATTACTTGTCGCAGAAATGGATGCATCTAGACGTATTTTAGTTCTAGATACATCCATTTTCGAGACAAGTAATTCCAAACGGAGGGAGTATTCGGCATCATCGATCTCCTTTCGGCTGAAATTCAAATTCCGCAAAAAACAATTATGGGACGTAATCGGCATGTAGCCAACTTAAAATATCTAGGCCTAAATCAGTATAAGCTTTCTTATTTTTTGATAGGCATGTGCCCGCAGTGGGCCGTTAATAGGCCTAACATAATTTGGGCCCTTAGTAACAACAGGCCCTTAACATGTGTAAATATCTCGTAGACCTAATACAACCCATAAATAAGAAGGGCCTTTAGTAGGCCGAAAGTCAGATTGAGCCATAATTGGGCCAGATTATGCACATGACTTTTAAGAGGCTCAAAGATGATTGGGCCAGATTAGACCCATGTATCTCAGCTCCTGCTGGTCCATTCGCAATTCGGGTCGTTCACGGGCCGAAAGTCAAACGGGCCGCAAATGTGCCGACCTACTAGACGGACCTTTAACAGGCTGGAAGAGCGGTAGGGCTTGATTTGTATGAGCGAGTATATGGGCCTTTAGTAGGCTTGATGTGACGTTGGGCCACATATGGCCCATGGGCTTCATCCGACATTAGCATGCCGAAATCATAACATGCTAGAAGAGGGACAAATCTGCAATGGGTCGCTGATAGGCCGAATGTCACACCTGGCCGAATATGGACCAATTTCATCCCAGTCTTTTATGGGCCGAAAGTTTCATTGGGCAATAAATGGGCCTGAATGTAGCAGGACCTTTAACATGCCGGAAATACACTGGGTCGTAATTCGGCCCAAGTACTTAGCGAACTTTAATGGGCCAGAACACACCATGGGCCGCAATGATGCGAAATCTAAAATGGGCCATGGACGGGCCAATTTGACACTATTCCTACACGACTTAACTGCGAATGGGCCGTCTCCAAGCAGGCCCTTAAGGGGCTAGCCCAGTAATTTTGGCTGGCCTGACCTTTTTAAATCTGAATGGGCCAATTCTGGGACATGCCACGTGTCGATGTATCATAGGCGCCTCCTGTCCATTGGTCGGTTAACATCTGTCCGCAAGGGGATGTGACGCGTAGTCCCTTCGGCCAATGAGAATTTTACACGTGAAAAATACCCATTGATCTTGGCTATTAGCGGGTTATCGGATCCAAAACCGAACTAGATAGCTTAACGACGACCCGTTATGATGGACGCCATGTGTCGATTACCCTTGACGAAAGCACTTCCATGATGCACGATTAATCGTCATGGAAGTGGACACTTCTGTGATGATAATTTTGGTATTGTCATGGAACACTTGTACGACAGCACATGTATGACTATCTTGATTTTGTCAGAAAATCGGCATGGATGTACCATGACAGAAAACGTGACCTACTGTGACAAACACGTATTATCATGAAAGTGGTTTTTTTGTAGTGATTTGTCGTGTGGTGCTTTAACTATGTCGTGTTTAATTATTTCAGTTATGCAAAAGTGTATTGTTCAATAGGGCTATGTGATGTTTAAGTATGAATTGTCCACTTCAGTTTCACAAATGGCTATATTTGGTTATTTATAGTGAGTAGGTGCCTTGTTTATCTGTATTTGGTTGTTATGTTGGTTGCAGTGAGCATTTTTCCAGTTATCGAGCAGATGCCTTATTTATATGCATTTGGTTCTTAGTTTGGTTGCAGTGAGCATTTGTCCAGCTATCAAGTAGATGCCTTGTTTATCTGTATTTGGTTGTTAGGCTGTTTTTTTAGCATTTGTCCAATTTTCAAGTAGATGCCTTGTTTATCTATATTTGCCTGTTAGGTTGGTTGCAGTGAGCATTTGTCCAATTTTCAAGCATATGCCATGTTTATCTGTATTTGCTTGTTAGTTTTGTTGCAGTGAGACTCTGTCCAGTTTTCAATGGCTATATTTGGTTGTTATACTATTCATTTATGCCTTGTTTATTTCAGTCATTCACAATGTGTTGTTCATTATGTGCAAGTTGGAACTGTGCCGCTCGACTGCATCAATACCAGTTTGAATGACTATATTTGGATCCAGTTAAGCCTGGTGTAGTTAACACATGCCCTTTATTTCAGTTTTACACATTTTATCCAGTGTGATGTTTAAGCATTACCTACGTTCTATTCATTTTCAACAATACCAATTTGAATTGCAACATTTGATGGTTGTTAAGCGTGCTGTCAGTCACATTGCCTTCCATTTTATATCTGCTTTAACAGCATGGTGAAACCAACACATTCAAGCTATCACTGGGAGATGATGTTGTTTACATTTGCTATATTTGTTTGATGTTAAGGTTGTTGTACTTATAATGCCTTTCCACTACCTATGCAGGACAACAACGGGAGTGGCAACCATTTTCCTTCGGGGTTAGCTTCATCCCTCGGCTTGTACTCCCCCCGTCGTTCCATAATGTAGTGCATATAGATCCAGGCATGGACACTTGTTAGCTTATAATATTGACTTGTTGCTTGTAGGTACATATGTATGCCCTTGGCAAGGATACACGCATCGACCCTTTTTGCGTATGGGGCAATGAGATATTCATGAACAAGCATGAAGTGAGGAAACTGTAACATCCCAACTTCCCATTTGGATGTTAACATATAGATCATTCATATGCATGCATCATTTGAGCATTCTTGAATATGATTTTGGTTGGAAATTGACCAAGTGACTTTAAGCAACTCAAGGACCAAATGAGAGAGTTGGAAGTTTTCCAAAAAGGGCCCACAATTTTATTTATTTCCAAGTAGGTTTGGATCAAACAAATTTTTGCCAATTTTCATTCCTAATATTTTAAAATAATGAGAGAAGATAATATGACTTCTTCAATAACAGAATAAAAATGTTGGAAATTGAATTTTGAGTACAAGTTCATTTATTGGATTTTTTTATTTGCAAAAATATTTATTTTATTTATTTTATTAGAACTAAATAGTTTGTTTTTATTTTAGGCATTTAGGCCGAGGTAAATGTTTACAAGGTCATTAATAAGGCCCTAGATATGTTTAAATTTTTCTGTGATTTTTAAAAATATATTTATTATGTTATACTATTTTTCTGTAATTTCAAAAAATGTTATAAAAAAATACATATTTTTTGGGCCGCCGAACTGGCCAGCCTAGCTCGACCGCCAGGTCGAGCCCAGCGCGCCACTGCCTCCCCCTTCATCTCTCGCCGGGGCTCCTCTCCATGTCCGGCCAACCGCCACTGCCTGTGGCCCCTTCCCCAAGCCGCTGGCCTCTCTCCCCCCTTTATATACTTCCCCCCGACCATCTCCTCCTCCTCAACCATCGCGCCTCTGCCGCTGCTCGCTAACGCCGCCGCCCCACGTCACCACCTTCCCGCAGCCGAGCTGCCGTGCCCTCGCCGACGCCGCCGAGCGCCGTCGCCGGACCCGGCCCGATGGTAAAAACCGCCGCCCGGTTCGATTTGTTTTTTTGTTTTCGTTTTTCTTTTAAAACCATTTTCATTTTTTATTTTAGTTATTTAGTGAACATCCACTGTTTAGATCTAGTTAGCGGACGTTCGTTCGATATACTTTTTCCTTTTCTGTTATTTTCTGTCAAGTACCTATTCGCGAATAAATCTTTTGCAGAATAGTCCCAAGTTTTCAGACAATCATTAGTTTTTAGTCGTGTGTCCGAATTCGAGGAAACCAACACCAAAATCTTCTGTATGATCTCATCTATCCAGAAAAACCAACTCAAATTTGTTGTTGAATGTTTTAAATTTTGAATTCAAACATATTTGAATTTGAACTTCTTTTGATCGTATCTTGAGTTTCGTAACTCCGTTTGAGTTGATTCTTTTTGCAAATCGAAGCTCTTGACCTAAACTTTCTGTTAAGATCTAATCCACATAATTTTGGTACTATTAAAATTTGTTTTCTGTTGCAAGAGTTATTTTCTTGTTTTCGAAGTTTTCCGAGATCTTTTCTTTGAATCTTGTGCATGATTGCTTATGTATGATATTATTTGTTTACGATAGAATTTCCAGAGTGCGAAGCTTGCTACTACGAGTCTCTATGGTTTAACGATCACCAGCAAGGCAAGTTACACTTTGATCATACTCTTCAATACCCAGTTTTTATTGCATGACTTTTACCCTCAAAGATTTGCATGAGTAGGACTTGGATACATATGGTTATGCTTTGTAGTTCATGAGGTAGGAACCTATGACTTGTGATCACCCCGGGAATATACGCTTTGTTATTTATTGCTTATCCGTGCTTCTAGACGTGGATTGGTATGTGAGATTCATGAAAGTTGTGAGAGTAACAACAACTAAGGGAAAGTTTAAGGTGGCAACATTAATACACATCTGGGTGAACTGGTTGCAGGGCACCTGGAGAATCCAGTGTTGTCCTAGGAGATCCCGGAGGACGTGTGTGATTATCCTACGGAATGCCACCCAGGCTCAAAGGGATCATATAATCTTTCATGCCTAGAAACTTCCGTGTGCCGCCACAAGCTATTATGGGCTCTAGCATAGTTGAGTAAGTTGTGTGACCTCTTTAAGTGGTGGACTAGAAGATGTAGGGGAAAGTAGGTGTACCGGTCTACCCAGAGTAAAGAGTTAAAGCTTCTGAAAGGCTATGTCTCGATCTTCCAATCATGGATGCGGTCGAGTCTTGTGGGGAAAAGTGCGCAAACCTCTGCAGAGTGTAATAACTAATCATGATTACCCGTGTCCTCGGTTATGGAATTCTTGAGTATCCTGGTATTTGAATCATTGGTTGATGTCATCACTCTATATAATTAAATTTGTTGGGTTACTAATGATATTGGTGATTTTGGATTGAGATGGAGGAACCTTCTCAATATTGATTAATTTTACTGAGTAGTAAATAAAATGTATTCCTTTGTTGTAGGGAAAAAATAGCTTTATGCAAAATTATACTTAGAGCCTCCACCAGCCAAATATGCATGTAGTGGTAGATATTTGCTCATCATTATTGCTGCAGTGTGACTTTGCCAGCATATTCCATGTGCTGACCTACACGGCTGCAACATCTCATGTTGCAGAATTTCCAAACGAGGATTAAGGTGCGATAGGTCGTTGTTGTGCACTCGCTTTTGCCATGGAGTTGATGGATTCATTTATCTTTGAAGCTTCCTCAGTATCTTATTTAGTTGGACTTCCGCCATATTTTTGTAATAATACTCTTTATGAGGATATCGATGTAATAAGTGTGTGACTGAAACTCTATTATAATTCCTCAAGTACTGTGTGTCAGCATACCGATCCAGGGATAACACTTAAGCATAGAGACTTCGATCCATTAGGGTCGTGGTTGCTACAAGATGGTATCAGAGCACATGTTGACTGTAGGATGAGACCACTAGGAAAAGCCACAGGATACTCTTCTCTACTCATTTCTAATCCTTCTCTATTTCTAATCTATAGATGTCGGACCCCAGGAACAAGTTTACTCAGCCTGATGACGATACCCCTTTCGGAAGACACTTGAAGGAAGTCGCGAGGTACCTGCACATCAAAATACCAAGTTTCACTGGAACCTTCACTGCAACTTTACCAGAAGAGGAGCGCAGGAGGATCAAAGTCTGTGTTCCTGGGAGGACTATTGCACCAGTCACGGAACCCAGCGAGCTTGTCTTTGATGCACCAACTTGGAGCTTAGGAAAGAGTATGGCAGCGCACATCACCTATGGGCGTATTTGTGAAGTCTACAACAAGGATCTTGAAGACACCACCTACCAGATTTGTGGACATCGAGATGAGGAATGGGAGATGATTCGCACCAGGAATGACAAATCCATTGCAGCATTCATACAGGAGATGGACCAGTACATTCGCCGATATGAGAATCGTATGTGCACTCTCATGCTGAAGACCAAGACAGTGATGACACGGAATATTGAGCCAGAGGAAGAACTCAAGACAACACGCGATGGATATGAAGAGGAAATTGTTGTGCTACTAGAGAAGAATGAAGACCTGAAGAAGAAGCTAGGAGTACCCGTGGTGAAGCCAAAACGAGAGATGGGCATTCGTTCAGAAGACTACATCATACTAGATGACTCCGACATAGACATTGGTGAAGATAGTGATGCTTATGAAGACTAAGCTGGAGCAGATATTATGGAGTCTTCTGCCAATCAAACCTTTTAGATAACCACTAAGGGAGTCCTGGATTACGGGGTCCTCGAGCGTCCAGGCTACATGACGTGGGCCAGACTAACCGACCGTGAAGGTTCAAGACAGAAGACTTTCCCCCGTGTCCGGATGGGACTCTCCTTGGCGTGCGGATATGAAGATTCCTTTCTTTGTAAACCGACTCTATGTATCCCTAGCCCCCTTCGGTGTCTATATAAACCGGAGGGTTTAGTCTGTAGCGGCAATCATAATCATATAGGCTAGACATCTAGGGTTTAGTCATTACGATCTCGAGGTAGATCAACTCTAGTAACCCCTATACTCATCAAAGTCAATCAAGCAGGAAGTAGGGTATTACCTCCATTAAGAGCGCCCGAACCTGGGTAAACATTGTGTCCCCTACCTCCTATCACCCTCGATCCTTAGATGCATGGTTCGGGACCCCTACCCGAGATCTGCCGATTTTGACATCGACATTGGTGCTTTCATTGAGAGTTCCATTGTGCCGTCGTTGAAAGGGTCGATGGCTCGCCTTGTCATCAAGAATAGTATCACTTCCGGAGGAACCCTAGTTTCAGGGAAAACCCTCCGGCTCGGCGGCTTCAGCGTGGGTGCCCGTTCGGCCGTTAAGCCGAGAGCAAACCCCTGTGTCGCCGAAAACTCTCTTCGTATCAGCCCTGGATACTCCGACAAGATGGATCCGGCGGATCTATCGTCTTTGAACGAGCTGCTAGATCGCATCGCCGCTTTGGGGGTCTAAACTGACTATGATCTGATCGGGCTTAAACCCGACCAGAGAGAGATTAAAACTCCATCGACCACCCATCAAGTAGCGGTCGTGGAGGAACAAGCTGACAACAACTCTCCTCCTACGTTGAGAACAAATTACGTTCGGATTTCCGAACCGGAAAAACCAGATACCCGTCCTCGAGAGGACACTCCTTGTCCTCTAAACACAAAATCGGACATTAAGCCTCAAAATTCACCAGACACTCCGGAACCTGGGCTGATAACCTCAGAAATTCTTCAAACTCCGGACTCCACAGTGGGCCAGGGTGCAAATTTAAGCCCGCCCACCCACCACAAGCAATATTCTCCAAGCAATTCCGGCCCTCCAGACATATGCGACCTAATGCATGTGTAGCAGCAGCCTCGGGAGACAGTCCATCACTTTTGGGCCAGATTCCTCCTTGTTAAAAACAAGATAAAAGACTACTGCGATGATGACTCAATTACAGTATTTCGCAACAACTGTACGGATGAGGAAATCCTTAACACCCTCAATCTTTGTCACGTACTGCACTTTACAGATTTGGCACACATAGTATAGAGGTGTTGTGCAATTGAAAGTGCTTGGAAAATTCAGATAGCCCACTAGGAACCACAGGCCTTTAAGCCATCTCCCAGGCGGTCAAAAAGGATGCACCCTCGCAGGGCACCCGATCATCATCCCGTGGACAAGAAAACCAAGCCCTTTACGGTACATAGAACTGTCTTCGATGAATGGCTCGATAGGCCATGTCAAATACACATGGCGCCTAATACCGAACCAACACACAGCCTACGGGCATGTAGGATACTCCGGCATGTGGCCAAGAGCGGCAAGGGTATCCTTACCAACAATACCCCAAAGACGTACTCTTTGGAGGATGATAATTTCAAAGTATTTACGGCCTTCGAGACCTTCTCATCAAATAACCGGCGCAAAAGGGCACTCCGCGACCTCGCTGAAGTTTGCCAAATAGCAGCAATCAACCCTTGGAACGGAACGGCAATTACTTTCAATGTCGATGACGAACCAAGGTCCCTCTCAGTCTGGGCACAAGCCGCTTTGGTCCTAAACCCAATCGTGGACGGCTTCCGGCTTACTAAAGTGTTAATGGACGGTGGCAGCGGGCTGACCCTCATTTACGAGGAAATGCTCAATAAAATGCAAATGGACAGGAGTCGCATTGAGCAGAGCAATACATCCTTTAGGGGAATCATCCCCAGCAGGGAAGCAAGATGCTCAGGGAAAATCAAACTGGATGTGGTATTCAGCACGCCAGAAAACTATAGCTCCGAAGAGATAATCTTCCAGGTGGCCCCTTTCAACAGCGGATATCATGACCTGTTAGGGCAAGATGCATTCACACTCTTTCAAGCTATACCTCATTACGGGTATATGAAGCTCAAAATGCCCGGGCCCAATGGTGTTATCACTATCTCCAGTGATCCAGACATAGCACTCCGCGCCAAAAATAAAACTGCATCCCTGGCCCTTGAGGCACTGTCCGAAGCCCTAGCGGCCGAGGAACTCACCGCTCTGCGTTCCATAGTGGATAGGGACGACGTAGTTCTTGATAAAAGGCCTAAATCCACCTCTTTCAAACTAGCTGACGAAATAGTCAAATTTCAAGTCCACCCGACGGATCCCAAGAAAACAGCTTCTATTGGGGCACAGCTAGACCCGATGGTCGACGCCGCATTACGGGCATTCTTGCACGAGAACTGGGACATCTTCGCCTGGCACCCTTCGGATATGCCAGGAATCCCACGCGCTCTGGCCGAACATAGTCTCAATATACTAGAGGGATACAAGTCGGTTAAGCAAACGCTCCGATGATTTTCCGAACCCAAGCGACAGGCTATGGGGGGTGAGCTAGCCAAGGTACTCGAAGCCGGGTTTATCAGAGAGATCAAACATCCGGACTGGCTAGCAAACCTGGTCATGGTACCAAAGAAGGATAAATCCTGGCGCATGTGTGTCAATTTCAAAGACCTTAACAAGGCATGCCCTGAGGATCCCTTCCCACTACCTCGCATTGATCAGATTATTGATGCAACCACAGGACACGATTGACTGTGTTTCCTCGATGCATACTCCGAATACAATCAAATTAAGATGAAGGAATCCGACCAAGCCGCAATGACATTCATCACCCCATATGGGTCGTTCTGCTTCAACACTATGGCTTTTGGGCTCAAGAACGCTGGCGCCACCTACCAACGCATGATTCAAACATGCCTAGAAAAGCAAATCGGCAAACAGTGGAGGCATATGTAGATGATGTAGTCATCAAAACCAAGCATGTTGAATCATTGGTGGACGACTTACGCCTTACATTCGACAACATCCGAACATATGACATAAAGATCAATCTGAACAAGTGCATTTTTGGCGTTCCCATCGGCAAACTGCTCGGGTTTATTGTCTCCAACAGAGGAATTGAAGCATACCCAGCCATAATCCGGGCCCTGTCATAATTGGCAACACCAACTAACTTCAAGCAGGTCCAAAAACTAGTCGGGTGCGTGGCAGCTTTGAGCCGTTTTATCTGCAGACTAGGAGAAAAGGCATTTCCATTGTATCGCCTGCTCTGACGCACCGACCACATCATGTGGACAGATGCTGCAACAACCAGACTGGAGGAAATAAAAACTTTGCTAGCAAGCAACCCCATCCTGGCCGCACCAAACGTCGGCGAACCAATGTTGCTCTACATATGGGCAACTCACCAGGTGGTGAGTGCGGTGCTCGTCGTCGAACGAGAATAGGAGGGGCATAAATTCCCAACCCAAAAACCAATATACTACGTATCGACAGTCCTTACAACATGCATATCCCGATACCTGCATTATCAGAAGATAGCATATGCGGTCTTTATGGCATCCCGCAAACTGCGGCACTACTTTCAAGAGTGCTCGATCACGGTGGCTTCAGAAGTACCACTCAATGATATTATAAACAACCGGGACGCCACCGGCGGGATTGCCAAATGAGCTATTGAGTTCTTACCATTTGAAATAACGTACAAACCACGCCGAGCAATTAAATCTCAGGTGTTGGCTGACTTCCCGAATGGACAGAGGCCGAACTCCCTATAGAGTACGGCACGTATTCCAAATAGGTGATGCACTTTGATGGCTCTAAAATACTAGCCGGACTTGGGGCTAGTGTCATCTTGACATCCCCCACATAAGACACAGTTCATTATGTGCTCCAAATATTGTATACAAACTCGAACAATGCAGCTGAATACGAGGCCCTATTGCATGGTCTCCGGATGGCCGTCTCCATGGGCATACAACGCCTTGAGGTGTGCGGGGATTCAAACCTCACAATATCCCAAATAAACAGAGAATTCGAGGAAAAAGATCCGAAGATGGCGGCTTACCGCAACGCCGTACTCAAAATATCATGTTGGTTTGAGGGGCTCGAGTTTCATCACGTGGCTCAAGAGAGTAATCAAGCCGCAGACATCCTCGCTCGTATGGGCGCTAAATGCGACCCAGCCCCACCCAACACCTTTCTGGAAAGGCTCTTCAAGCCATCCGTGGTGTGGCAGGACGAGAGCGGCAACACTGGTCTGGAGCCGATCATACCCCCCCCCCCGATGCTGAACACAGTTCCGATACAATCGGAGGCTCGGGCACCGAAATAAAACCATCGGCCCACAAAATCATGGCTGTAATTACCCAGTGGACCGAGCCTTTCCTCGCCTACCTTACTAGGAACGAGCTCCCGGAGGATCAGACTAAGGCATGTCGCATCGTCCGACGCTCAAAGGCCTACAAAGTTCACGAAGGAGAACTGTACAAGAAAATTACTACCAGAGTCCTTCAAAGATGTATCTCCGAAGAAGAGGGATGGCAGCTCTTGGCTGAAATACATGCTGGTCTTGGTGGCCATCATGCCGCAGCGCGGGCCCTTGTAAGTAAGGCTTTCCGAATGGGTTTCTTTTGGCCCACGGCCTGGGCAGATGCATAGGACCTCGTACAACGCTGCATTGGATGCTAGTTTTTTGCTAATCAAAGCCATATGCCACCCACTGCCCTCAGAATAATCCCCATCACTTAGCCCTTTGCGGTCTGAGGGCTCGATATGGTCGGAACCCTTAAAGGGGGAAGCCATAAGAAGAAATACTTATTGGTTATAGTCGATAAGTTCACTAAGTGGATAGAAGCCAAGCCTGTTAAAATAGCTGAAGCCGCACCAGTGATAGACTTTATATCCGGTTTAGTACACCGTTACGGTGTCCCGCACAGTATTATTACTGACAATAGCTCTAACTTTACGGACGAGGAGGTGAAAACTTGGTGCGCCAATTTGGGCATCAATCTCGATTACGCATCCATATATCACCCTCAGACAAATGGTCAGGCCAAACGGGCTAACGACATGATAATGAGCGACATCAAACCAAGACTAGTGCGATCTCTGCAAGAATTAGACAAACACTGGGTTGAGGAACTAGATTCCATACTCTGGGGGCTGCAGACCACGCCCAGTCGCACGACCAGATATACACCTTATTTCATGGTGTACGGCACGGAGGCGGTCTTGCCTTGTGACATTATTAACGACGCACCTCGAGTGCGCATGTATGAAGAGAGAGAAGCCGAGCTCGATTGGCAGGATGGCCTGGACGGCCTGGAGGAGGAGCATGATGTCGCAAAGGCCCGTTCCGCATTTTATCAACAGCAGGCTTGGCGATATCAAAGCAGAGAAGTACGGGCAAAGACTTACAATGTCAGTGAACTCGTTCTACGCCTACCAGAGAAGAAAAAGGACAAACTCAGGCCAAAATGGGAGGGTCCCTTTATTATAGATGAAGTTCTCACTGGAGGAGCCTATCGCCTTCGCAATGCTTCGGATAATCGCTCGGAGCCAAACCCATGGAACGCTGCAAGGCTCCGAAGATTCTACGCCTAAAGTCCGCGCTTATACCTTCTTTCCTCGTTCCATCTTTTCTCTCTTTCACTATTTTCTTTTTCTGTTTCTATACGACTTCTAGCTCCTGTTCGGATAAACCACACACTTACGGGGTGTACATCCTTAAATGTACATACCCCACAATACCTAGGGGTTTCTTTTTACAAGAAGCTTATTATTACTATTTCTCGAGCAAAGCTCACCCTATATATGTGTCGTCTACTCACATATATCTTTTCTTCGCCATTATATGCACCTTTATGACTTAAGTTTTTGCAAAGCTGGGTTGCCTGGCTCCTGTTCTTATGCCCTACATTCCCGCTTGTTTGCCTAGGGCATAAAGGGAGCCCTGTGTTCTTATGCGATTGTTACACCCGGGTTATCCGGACGTGTACCTCGGACGGGTGAAGCCGAAAGCTAGCGTTTTTAAGGGAATGATCGGTCGGTGAAAAAAGACGAATTGCCCTCGTTGAGATACAAAACCCCAGACTATAATGCGTACTGTGATTTTTTAGCAGCACAACTTCGGTATGCACAAAAAACGCATACTGGCCTAGAGAGAGGAACCCTTAACGGAACTATTCTCTCTAGAAGATGTTTCTTACAATCAAATGTAATATAACATAACTCCCCGAATACAACTTGTCTATTCAAGCAACTATGACCGGACTGCCTGGTTTCCGAACATACTTTGGTGTTTACCTAATGTATAGTATTCGAAAACACTCCAAACATAGGGTTTTCGGAGGTTGAAGCAGAAAGTATGCCATGATAATCGTTTTACAAATTCAGCTGGAGACAAGTTTGTCGATAAAAGTACATTGCTACTTAGACTCAAAAACTTCTCCATCCTATAGACCCTTGTAAGTGCATCTAGTGCCCCTTAGTGATTTTGGTGTATTGAAGACTTATAGGTTAAGGGACTAATGTGTTTATGAGTGTACACAGGTCTATAAGGCTATGTGGAGTTTGATATTTACAGAGAAAGTCGACCACTAAAAATGAAGTTCTTCGACTGAAGACTTTGGATTCCTGAAGACTTTCTGAAGACTTTGAAAGTGAAGAAATTGGTGTGACCTTGAAGACTTGGTACTCATTTGAGAAACATGAAGCGTGAATACTTTTGTTTTTGTAGTTTCATTTTCTCTTTCTTGAGTCATAGGAAACACCGTACTGTTAAAGGGGGTCGAGGAAATACTAAGGAAAAAATTCCATTTGATGCTGAACTCAAAATCTTACACCTACCAATCCCTTCGAGTGAAGCCATTGTGAAATCTCATACAGTTCAGTCATATTCTTCAGTGATAGAGACGAAGTTCTTCTGGTCTCTAAGGAATTTTTTCTGACTGAGGAGTTAGGAATTCGCCAGTGCGGATTGGCTACACAGTGAGGAACATGATAGCCCTGAGGAATTTGATACTCCAAAATTCCGACCGCTGATGTGCTATGCGCCAGCTGTCCCAAAATATCTACCTACCTAACGGTCATATCATTAAGGGCATTTATGTCTTATGATGTCGGGCTGCTCCCTAGGCTATAAGTAGCCGCCCCCTACAACCACTAGCTGGTTGGCTGCTCCGAGAGAAACTGACACTTGTCATTAGAGCAACCCATCCTCCGAGGACTTTGAGCGAAAATCATCAAGTGAGGAAAAACCCAAAACCAAACCCAAACACCTACAAACCCAAAAGTGATTGAGCATCATTGAAGAGATTGATCCTGCGTGGAATCGACGCTTGTTACCTTTGAAGATTGTGCTTCTTCCATACGGTTAGGCGTCAGGGTCTAGAGAATCCAAGAGGAATTGTGGATTGCCGAGTGACCGAGTTTGTGAAGGTTCGGAAGTCACCTGTGAAGACTTACCACGAGTGATTGGGCGAGGTCTGTGTGACCTTAGCTCAAGGGGAATACAGTGAGGACTTGGTGTCTTGGACTGTGTGTCCAGGACTGGGTGTCCGGAACTGTGTGTCCTCAGGTTTAAATACCTAGCCGCCCTAACCAGATGTACAACTAAGACAGCAGTTGGAACTGGTCTAACAAATCATTATCTTCACCAAGCTTACTGGTTCTATTTCCTCAACTCATACATTTCCTCATAATTGTGTTGTGTGCTTATTCATATCTGTTTGAAGACTTTGACTGAAGACTTTCTCAATTTCCTCAGTTCAATTTCTTCAGTCTGGTTGTTTTCATTCTGTGTTATCCTGTGTTTACACTTTCTGTACTCTGTGCTTGTCTTCATTTCATCATGATGACCATGCTTGTGTTCTGTTATGTTTACTTCTGAGTACTTATTCCGCTGCAAGTAGTTCTTCACTAAGAAATTTCCTCACCCGCAAATTCCTCAGTGAAGAATTCATAAAAATCGCCTATTCACCCCCCGCTAGTCTTTATAACGCACTTTCAACCCTCTAACAAGTTGTCTAGTTTACAATCTTGTTGTGAAAACTTGGCGGTCACCTTCACTTGGTCGTACACCAGGCTGACAGGAATTTCTTCTCCATCGGACCCTCGAGGTCGGACCAACGCCATATGATTTGGATCAAGTCCGGTGTGCCATGGTTTTACCATGGCCCAGGCTTCCCGAGCACCTTCTCGGTATGCCGATATCTTCCATAGCCCAAAATGGTGCCGAGCTCCCTTAAATAAATTCATGAGTTCCTCCATACTTCCTAGAGGAGAATCGACTGGCCATAAAGCCTTAGCAATGTTCCTCATTGCCTTCCGCGCTCGCTCATGCACCTTGGATAGCTCTTGTAGCAGGTCGCCTTGAAATCCGAACACCTCTTCTTTGGGCCGCCCAGTCAACACACCTACAGAAATAACCTTGTCAGGATTCGCATCAGCGAATTGTGCGATACTAAGTTAAAAGGCATACTGAATATGCCACCTCTCAACTTTCTGTTCTCCTTTAGGGCATCCGCCGGTTGGGCTCGCACGTCTTTCAGCTCCTCGCTGAGCTGGATGTTGGCATCCTGCAGCTTGTTCTTCTCATCCCTGGTCCGTGTCAGTACACGTTTACCAGCGGCCTCTTGACTTTCGGCATGTTCATTATCCGCCTGCTCGGCCTTTAATTTCTCTTCCAGTTGATCCGACGATCCTGCCATCGTAAAATACATCAGTGTTTGTTCGTATAAACATCATTGGCACATGATTATATTTTTCGAACAGAAGGGGACATTACCAGTCGGTGCCTCCTTGGATTTCTCTAGTTTAGCGGTGTGATGCCCCCGATTTGACCGTACACTAATCATGCACGCAAATGTGTACGGCCAAGATCAAGGACTCACTGGAAGATATCACAACACAACTCTAGACATAAATGAAAATTACACACGCTTTATATTACAAGCTAGGGGCCTCGAGGGCTCGAATACATAAGCTCGAAAAACACAAGAGTCAACAGAAGCAATAATATCTGAGTACAGACATAAGTTAAACAAGTTTGCCTTAAGAAGGCTAGCACAAATATATCAACGATCGAAAAGGCGAGGCCTCCTGCCTGGGACCTCCTAACTACTCCTCGAAGCCGAACTCCACGTAGAAACATCATCGGGATCCTCTGGGTCCTGGACTCCACCATATGGATGCATCATCCGAGAAGAAGGAACAAAAGGAAAAAAAAGGGGGGAGCAAAGCAACCGTGAGTACTCATCCAAAGTACTCGCAAGCAAGGATCTACACTACATATGCAATGGTATCTGTGTAAAGGGGTAATATATGTGGGTTAAACTGCAGAATGCTAGAATAAGAGGGGGATAGCTAATCCAATCGAAGACTACGCTTCTGTCGACCTTCATCTTGCAGCAGTAGAAGAGAGAAGATGGAAAAGTAACAAGTATCAAAGCTTCTGGCAGCCTCCGTCTTGAGTAGGCTGAAGAGTTCACCAAGTAACATCGTATAGCATAATCCTACCCGGTGATCCTCCCCTCGTCGCCCTGTGAGGAAGCGATCACCGGGTTGTATCTGGAACTTGTCTGGGTGTGTTTTATTAAGTATCCAGTTCTAGTTGTCATGAGGTCAGAGTACAACTCCGGGTCATCCTTTTACCGAGGGACACAGCTATTCGAATAGATTAACTTCCCTGCAGGGGTGCACCACATATCCCAGCACGCTTGATCCCATTTGGCCGGACACACTTTCCAGGGTCATGCCTGGCCTCGAAAGATCAACACGTCGCAGCCCTACCTAAGCACAGCAGAGAGGTCAGCACGTCGGTCTAAGTCCTAAGCACACAGGGGTCTGGGACCATCGCCCAATGCACACCTGCACGTTGCGAGGGCGGCCGGTGAGCAGACCTCGCAACCTCTATTACTAAGGAAGTTACGTTACGCGGTCCAACCCGGCGCGCGCCGCTAAGCCGCTGACGTCAAGAAGGCTTCCGCTGATACCACGACGTCGAGTACCCATAATTATTCCCACGTGGCTGGTTAGTGCGTATAGGCCAACGGCCAGACTCAGATCAAATATCCAAACTCGTTAAGCATGTTATCATGAAAATAACCGCGGACAACGACCAGGGCCAGTCCACCTCTCCACTGGGTGTCTCAACCTGCCCTGTCGCTCCGCCAGAAAGATCCACTCGGGGGGCCGTCGGGAACTCAGGCCCATCACTACCTGGATGGAGCCACCTGTCCTTTCAGCCCCCATATCGGAATCACTTACGGGTACTCAATGAGCCGACCTAACTTTAGTCACATCATGTATCATGTAAACTATGTATATAGTATATACCCGTGATCACCACCCAAGTGATCATGGCCCGATAGTATAGCATGGCAGATGGACAAGAATGTAGGGCCACTGATGGAATACTAGCATCCTATACTAAGCATTAGTATAGCAGGTAAGGTATCAACAGTGGTAGCAACAATGATAGGCTATGCAATAGAATAGGAGCTATCGAAACATCGACAGTAGCAAATCTAATGCAAGAATAAGAGAGAGGAGAATGGGCGATATCTGGTGATCAAGGGGGGGCTTGCCTGGAAGCTCTGCAGACGAAAGGAATCTTCGGAATCGTAGCCGTAGTCGAACACCGAAGCATCAATGGTCTCAGTCCCGATGTCTATCGGAGATAAGAGGGGGAAGAAACAATAAATATAAAGCAAACAATTGTAACACAAAGCATAACATGGCAAAACGCGGTGCTACGTGTGACCTAACGCGGTACTGAGTGATACTAGCGTGGATGGAAAACATCCGGAAAGGTATTCCCAGTGTTAGTCATTTTCAGGCAGATGAAACGGAGGGAGAATGTTGCTCGTTCGATATGATAGAGATGTGTGGTGGACAAACGGACTGTGTATTCGGATTCGTCTCGTCGTTCTAAGCAACTTTCATGTACAAAGTATTTTCATCCGAGTTACGGTTTAAAAGATATGATTTTCTAAGTTTTATGATTTTATGAAATTTGCTGGAATTAATAATAATTCGAGTTTGACCAAGTCAAATTGATTGGTTAAATGGGGAGGGTGTGGCCCACATGTCATACGCAGCAAGTAAACTATTCTTGTTAAATAAATTAATTAGCATGGGGTCCACTTGTCATTTGTTTTTAGACTAATTAAGTACTAGATAAGCCTAGACATAACTAAACAAGGGCCGGTCTATTGGAACAGTCGTGAGGCTGGTTGTGCACACATGCACACACACCACACACTGCCTTGGCCATGGACGTGGCCGTGGCCCCAGTAGCAGCAGCCGTCTATTTGTAGGCAGCAGTAGCAGCAGCAAGCACGCTAGCAGTAGCAGCAGAGCAAAGCAGCAACGGTGGTGGCGCAGCAGCAGTGCATGAGCGGCGGCAACAACAAGCAACACAGAAGTGACAGGGAGAAGAGCAGCGAGCAGCCGCAGCGGTTAACGAGCAACAGCAGGCTGCGGCATGGCCACGTGCGGGCGTGCACGCACAACAGCGGCAGCAACAGCCGAGGAGCAGCAGCAATACGCACGCACGTACGTACGCGTACGCGAGGTTTGGGCACGACAAAGACGGCGGCCTACGGCGTCCAAAACGTAAGGGGAAAAGGGGGACCCGAGGGAGGAGCTCACGGTGGTTCAAACAGAGCGGAGGGCGAGCTCGGGGATGGCCGGAAGCCAACGAATCGACGACGGCGTGGTGGTTGTCGAGCGTGAAGAAGACGGCGAAGGCGTCGGCCACGTGCCTCCCCGGACTGATGTGGCGCCTAGGACGGATGAAGTCGAGGGCGGTGGACCTCCAGGACATGCCCCTGCACGCCGGAGGGGCTGTTGGTCGCGTCAATTGACGGAGAGGCAGCGGTCACCGCGGATCTCCCGAGCTCGAATTCGAGCAGTAGAGGTAGGGGGCGAAGGGGGAACGAGGGGGGAAAGGAATATGGCGGGCTAGGGTTCCCGGGGGACGTAGATATAGCCTCTGGGG
>LR738711.1:280332521-280386341 GCA_902687465.1 Secale cereale | reverse complement strand
AAGGGGGGTTTAATCTGTTTTATTGTTTTGCTTTTATTTTATTGTTTTCTATTTAATTTTATCTTCGCATTATTTTAGCTTAGATAAACTACAAAACTAGTTTCTAAATTGGTATTAATAAATAAACCTCTGCCACAAAATGTTTGGTACTCTAATAAAATAGTTCAATATTTTATAAATTAGAAAAGGCATTTAATTAATTGTTAGGGTCACCGATTTATTTATTTTTGTACATTTAAACCTTCTATAAACCTGTGGTTTCTTCACCAATATTACTTATGAATTATTTGTCACATTTAGAATAATTTTAATTTTGATATTTGAAAACTTTTATTGTTTGATTTTATTTCAATTTCAATTTGAATTCGGTTTGGATCAAGTGAGGTTTAGAAAATTAATTGTGATGACATGGCACCATTACTGTGTGGTCACTGTAGCATGACACTGGGGATGTTACAGGCGGTAACGGCAGTCATCTGGGTTCGACACTGTTTTAACTCCTGGGATAGCATGTTGTTCTTATTCGTGAGTACTAGATCATACATCGATCCTTAAAATCAGTTGCTTCAATTGTTTTCAAGTCTCGGGGGTTACTGGTATATGGCTACTAAATCTACACAAAATGACTTTACCCGCATATCCTTTGAAAGCTCGTAAGTGGCTCCAGCAAGCCCATCCCAAGTAGCTCGGATATATGCATCCGTCGAGCTGAAGGCATTGAATGCCTCTTCAGTAAAATTTGGATCGCGCATAGCTGCCCTCCAGCGTCGATGGTTCATTGCACTCTCCACTTCAGAGTTGGTGATGGATACATTATCAAAATTGTCGGAGGGAGGACAATCCGGTATTGCACCTGTACCAACTCTAGCCGTGGAAGCAGGGTCCGGGGTCGGATTGGGGGACATATGTACGGCTAGGTCTCCGGATACAGTTAGGTGGACGCTCTTCTTGAAATATGGCACAACAGAAAACGTCATAGTTCGGTATGTTTGCCATAGGGCATATTGAAAACCGTACCTTTTTTATGAAGGTAGGGCTGGGAAGTATTGTCGTCCGCCTTTCTTTTCGAAGGCCCACCTTGTGTTGACGTCCCCTTCTTAAGGGATGATCCCAATGCGGCGTGACGAGACGAGCGCCGCCCCTTTGAAGCACGAGACAGTGTTGTGGGTGAGGCGTGATGGGAAAACTCTTCTGGAGGATACGCTCTGTGGGCACTTACATGGGAAGAGGGGAGAAGGCCGGGGTAATCGGCTACAATGGCCACTTATGTGCCGTCGTAGCTCGGCTGATAGAAGACTCCCTCCTTGAGCTTCATGGATATATCCAGATCATCCTCAAAACCTAGATCTAGGTCCCTAATATGGTCCTCCGGTTGCGGAGCAGGGCTATAGATCCCCGCAGTGGCCTTCCTCCATTCCTGTTAAAAGTGGTCGGGTTAAATTCAACTAGTTGCGACTCGGGAAGAGGATTGAGTAAGGTTCTGGATTAAAAGCTTACCCAACTAGGGGGGTTGTACATGGAACAGCGCTCTCGTCACTTAAGGTGAGTGAATTCTTCTTTCTCCCCTTTATAAAGATCAGCCAACATGGCGGCCAGGGCAGCAAAATTGTCCAGAACCTTGCGCCCGCAGCGAGATGCATCATCCTCCCCATTATAGTTCCACATGGGGAGTCCTCTAGATTGGAGTGGCTGAACACCTCGCGTTATGGAAATCGCCTTGACCTCAATTATGGATAGTCCGGATTGGGCGAGTATTTTTATCTTGTCCATCAACATCTTAACCTCCGCACTATCTGCCTCCTCGAGGCTCCGGGGGCGCCAGCTGTGGCGCTTCTTTAATAGAGCATTGGAAAACTCAAGAAGGCCTCGTCGGATGGGGTCCAAGAGAACGACATCTTAAATATAAAACCACTCTGAGGGCCCCTCTTCGGATGCCTTCTTCGGAGTGCCGGGTAGGTATCCTATCTCGGCTATGCGCCATACTTTGGCACCGCCCACGTCGAATATGGATCCCTTTTGGGAGTGAGGGCGAGGCAGAAAAGCTTCCTCCATAGCTCGAAATGGGCCTCACAGCCTAGGAACAACTCGAAGAGAGCGACAAAACCCACGATGTGCAGAATGGAGCCTAGCGTGAGATTGTGCAGTTGGAGGCCATAGTACTCCAGGAGACCTCGGAGAAAGGGATGGATTGGAAATCCAACGCCTCTTAAGAGAAAGGAAATGAAGCACACTCTCTCCCCTTCTGAAGGGTTCGGGAAATTTTATGCCAGGGTTCGCCAGTAAAAGAGGTTAATCCCGCCCGAACGGGGACTAGATCTGCAAGGGGAGATAGCCCTGCACCTAGAGCTTTGTCAGCTGGGCATGTGATACGGAGCAGCTCTCCCAATTGCTTTTTTTAGGGCCGTGGGGGCGGGAGGAAGAACTAGGAGCACTGTCCATGATTGCGTGGTTTCTTGAGGCAAGTTCGAAGGATCTTTTGCCTGGTATGGAATGGCATCTGAGATCTGATCTCCTTAAATAGACATCTTTCGTACGCTGTCGAGGGGTTATTTGTAAAAGCACTTGGACCCTTCGTATTTGTTTGCCACGTGGAAGCTGAGGCGACGGAAGCACAGAAGCCGAAGGGTATGCCATTTAATGTAAAATCGAGCTGTTCGAAGAATTCACCTTACCAAGACCAAAGATGTAAGGGTCAAATATATCCCTTCGGTTCAAGATGCTTTGAAGTATTCGGTGGAGGAACCCGCCTTGCAATGCCGAAGAAAATTTGTATGACGGATACGTCATCAATGATGCCTGGTTCAGGGGCTACTGAGGGAGACCTGGATTACGGGGTCCTCGGGCGTCCAGGCTACGTGACATGGCTGGACTAATGGGCCATGAAGATACAAGACGGAAGACTTTCCCCCATGTCCGAATGGGACTCTCCTTGGCGTGGAAGGCAAGCTTGGCGTGCGGATATCAAGATTCCTTTCTCTATAAACCGACTCTGTGTAACCCTAGCCCCCCCACCAGTGTCTATATAAACCAGAGGGTTTAGTCTGTAGCGGCAATCATAATCATACAGGCTAGACATCTAGGGTTTACTCATTACGATCTCGAGGTAGAGCAACTCTTGTAACCCCTATACTCATCAAAGTCAATCAAGCAGGAAGTAGGGTATTTGTCGGATTTAGGGCTCCGCAAAACCCAAGATGTTCGAACACAGGGGCGTGAACGAAGATCTCTCCCACTCACGTCTACCTAGGGTCTCGCTCTCGTCTCGGTGGAGGGATTCAAGCAAACAATAGATAGAACACACAAGAGTTTACCTAGGTTCGGGCCACCGTGTGGTGTAAGACCCTACTTCCTGCTTTGGTGGATTAGCCTCAGGAGGGCTGGAATATGAGCTAGTACAGTGGTTCCTGAGCTCGATAGGCAAGCTCAGGAGGGTCAGGAGGCAAGTGGTCTTGCTCCTTTGCGTGGTGGCGGAGCTTGTGGGTCTACTCTACTTGGCTAGGCTTGGTTTGACTTGTTCTCCTCCTGTTCTACCTCCCCATCCATAGTGGGGGTTCTAGCTACTTATATAGGCGGCTAGGGTCCTCTTCCCCCGAAATGTTTAGGCGGGAAGGGATCCCACAATGGCCATTTTTGAGCGGGAACACAAGGACGTTCCTATCCTGACAAAAGCGGTCTTCGCCTGCAAAAGGATCAGGCGGTGACGCGGTGGTGGGCTTGACGGTGACATCCTCCTTGTTGTCCTTGCGGTCTTCGGTCTTGTTGCACCAAAGGGGAAACCTTTGCCCCGCTCCTTGGGAACCCGCGGCTGCGCTGTCCCCTTTGCACCGAAATGGCAACTGCGCCGCTGGCGGACGCTGGCACCCGCTGGCGCGGTGCGTCATTGCTGACATCACTGCCTCCTCCTGAGGCAAGCTTGGGCTTGGATTCTCCGCCCCTCCGGAGCACCTTGTTGAGGCCGCTCCAGAGGAGGTCTTGACGTCGTTCTCCTCGCGAGGCTTAACTCCCTCGCTAGGGTCTTGTGCAGCTAGTTGATCAGCTGGGCCGTACCAGGCCGCTTGTAGGAGCGCGTCGCGGCCCGCAGATAGGCAAGTCTGGGTACCGTGGCTCCCAGGACGCCGACAGTAGCCCCCGGGCCCAAGGCGCGCGCGGAGTTGGCTTCAGAGCGAAGCCTTAGTCGAGGAAGAAGCACCGCGGGCCCCAAAAAGTCTGCGGGCCAGGCTAGCGCGTGATGGTTGGATGGGACGTGGGCCACCCCGCTCCCCACGTCGGCTCGGCAACCGTGCATCTTGACAAGAGGGGCCGTCTCCGCTGGGGTAGTTATCGCTCTCCTTCCCTCCTGCTCGGATTTCTCCCCCTTACGCCTCCTACCTTCCTGAATCGCCTGCGTCCTTTGGCTCCTTCAGCCATGGCGAAGAGGAACAAGGGCGCCGCGCCGGCGTCTGGATCTGCTTCTTCCCTTGAGGCGGCGCTCGAGGAGTCCTCCATCACCAAGGAGGAGGACTACTCAGAGGTCCAACCTTTCTTGTCGAGCGCCCACAACGAGCATGGCCCGACGCGGATCTGGGCCGGATCCACCATGACGCGAACCTTGTCAAAGTCATGCTACCCCTTCTTCCTCCACAACATCTCCATGGGGCTCATGCCACCTTTCTCCGAGTTCTTCTACGCTATCCTGGAACATTACTAGGTGAACGCTCTCCACATCCAGCCTCGCTCCATCTTCGTCATGTCGCTCTTTGCCTTTTACTGTGAGGCGCTCGTGGGGGTGAGGCCGACCGTCGCCCTCTTCTGCCATTTCTTCTCCATGCGCTGGTACGACGATGGCCCGTGCTCGGGCTACGTCTCCTTCGTCTTCCAGCGCCAGGGCTATCAGTTGATGATGGCCGGGAAGAAGATAGAGTCCCACCTGAAGAGGTGGGTCTATCTGGATGCCCAACGCGTCCACCCTCTGCTAGCGCTGCCTATTGCCCGTCCGGTGAAGCGCGCCGGCTGGAGCTACGCGAAACTCACCGACCCCCTTGCCAGGCCTGTCCTGGCAAGGATTGAGGCCGACCTGAGCTCGAGGCTCGAAGGGGGCCAGATCATGAAGGAGTTCTTGAGGCAGCGTGTGGCACCGCTGCACGCACATTCGCGCCCCATGTGGGAGCTGATGGGCGACGACGATAGGCTCCGGCTGCACTCAAGGGTGCTGGCCGAGGGCGATCGGGACTTCACCTCGGGAACTCTCCTGGGGATGGTTCCGGAGGACCTCCCCGGGGCCCACCTTCCGTTGTACAGCCGCCCTGACAGGGCCGAGCTGTTGAAGGCCGTGTCGGGTTTTGGTGCGCCCGTGGGCGCTCCGCCCATGTTCGACGTGTCTTGTGGTGCTGACGACGAGAGCGACGAGGGGGGCTCGGAGAAGACCCTGGACGACGAGGGGGGCTCCTCCGAGGCGCTCACTGGAGCAATGACGCCAGGCGCAGGTGCCGTCGGACAGTCCCAGGCGGCCACTCCACGTCGATTCGGACGCGCTGCGTCCAGGGGAAGCAATGTGGCAACTCCGCCGAGGAGTACCGTGTCAGCGAATCTGGCGACCGCGGCCGCACCCAGGACTGTGGCCTCACGCCTCGCCTAGATCCGGGCTACTGGCACGCCCATGGCGCCAGCGGCTGCTGCTGACCTGCTGGCGAAGAGAAGGGCGTGCCTCGCCTCCCACGAGTAAGTGTGCAATTTCTCGCCTATCCTTAGTTGTCGTGTCCCTGATGTGCTTTCCATGGGGCAGCAGCCTGGGAGGTGTTATGAAGAAGGCAAAGGGGGCGGTCACATCGCGATGCCTTGCCCCTCCTGCTGCTGATGCGACCACAGGGAAGGATGCCACGACGCTGGGCGTCTCGGTCGACTAGGCCACCGAGCATGCGATGGTGGCGTCGCTTGAGGGCGTCCTCGCTTCCTGCGAGGTCGCGGTGGATCCTGCTCCGGCTCCGCCGCTCCCAGGCATCTTGAGGACGTTGTAGCCGTGATGGGTCGCCGCCATGAACTTGGCGAGGGAAGGATACCCAAGGATGGCGTTGTACGGGAGGTGGACGTTGGCGATGTCGAAGTAGATGAGCTTGGTGTGGTAGTTGTTGCAGTCACCAAAGGTGACGGGGAGGTGGACCTACCCCATCGGGAGAGTGGAGCCATCTGTGACTCCGTAGAATGGCTTGGTCGGGTGGAGCTACTCGTAGGGAACCTGGAGCGTCTCGAAGGTCTGGATGGAGAGGAAATCGCTTTATGGAAATCGCTTTGACCTCAATTATGGATAGTCCGGATTGGGCGAGTATTTTTATCTTGTCCATTAACATCTTAACCTCCGCACTATCTGCCTCCTCGAGGCTTCGCGGCCCCCAGCTATGGTGCTTCTTTAACGGAGCATTGGAAAACTTAGGAAGGCCTCGTTGGATGGGGTCCAAGAGAACGACGTCTTCAATATAAAACCACTCTGAGGGCCACTCTTCGGATGCCTTCTTTGGAGTGCCGGGTAGGTATCCTGTCTCGGCTATGCGCCATACTTCGGCACCGCCCACCTCGAATATGGATCCCTTTTGGGAGTGAGCGACGAGGCAGAAAAGCTTCCTCCATAGCTTGAAATGGGCCTCATAGCCTAGGAACAGCTCGGAGAGAGAGACGAAACCCGCGATGTGCAGAATGGAGCCTGGTGTGAGATTGTGCAGTTGGAGGCCATAGTACTCCAGGAGACCTCGGAGGAAGGGATGGATTGGAAATCCAACGCCTCTTGAGAGAAAGGAAACAAAGCACACTCGCTCCCCTTCTGAAGGGTTCGGGAAATTTTCCGCCAGAGCTTTGCTAGTAAAAGAGGTTAATCCCGCCTGAATGGGGACTAGATCTGCAATGGGAGATAGCCCTGCACCTGGAGCTTTGTCAACTGGGCATGTGATACGGAGCAGCTCTCCCAATCTCCTTTTTGAGGGCCGTGGGGGTGGGAGGTAGAACTAGGAGCGCTGTCCATGATTGCGTGGTTTCTTGAGGCAAGTTCGAAGGATTTTTTGCCTGGTATGGAATGGCATCTGAGATCTAATCTCCTTAAATATACATCTTTCATACGCTGTCGAGGGGTTATCTGTAAAAGCACTTGGACCCTTCGTATTCGTTTGCCACGTGGAAGCTGAGGCGACGGAAGCATAGAAGCCGAAGGGTATGACATTTAATGTAAAACCGAGCTGTTCGAAGAATTCACCTTACCAAGACCAAAGATGTAAGGGCCAAATATAGCCCTTCGGTTCAAGATTCTTTGAAGTATTCAGTGGAGGAACCCGCCTTGCAATGCCGAAGAAAATTTACGCGCCGGATACGTCGTCATTGAAGCCTGGTTCACGGGCTACTGAGGGAGACCTGGATTACGGGGTCCTCGGGCGTTCGGGCTACGTAACATGGTTGGACTAATGGGCCCTGAAGATACAAGACGGAAGACTTTCCCCCATGTCCGAATGGGACTCTCCTTGGCGTGGAAGGCAAGCTTGGCGTGCGGATATGAAGATTCCTTTCTCTATAAACTGACTCTGTGTAACCCTAGCCCCGCCCACCAGTGTCTATATAAACCGGAGGGTTTAGTTTGTAGCGGCAATCATAATCATACAGGCTAGACATCTAGGGTTTACTCATTACGATCTCGAGGTAGAGCAACTCTTGTAACCCCTATACTCATCAAAGTCAATCAAGCAGGAAGTAGGGTATTTGTCGGATTTAGGGCTCCACAAAACCCAAAAAGTTCGAACACAGGGGCGTGAACGAAGATCTCTCCCACTCACATCTACCTAGCATCTCTCTCTCGTCTCGGTGGAGGGATTCAAGCAAACAACAGATAGAACACACAAGAGTTTACCCAGGTTCGGGCCACAGTGTGGTGTAATACCCTACTTCATGCTTTGGTGGATTATCCTCAGGAGGGCTGCAATATCAGCTAGTACATTGGTTCCTGAGCTTGGGAGGCAAGCTAAGGAGTGTCAGGAGGCAAGTGTTCTTGCTCCTTTGCGTGGTGGCAGAGCTTGTGGGTCTGCTCTACTTGGCTAGGCTTGGTTTGACTTGTTCTCCTCCTGTTCGACCTCCCCCTCCATAGTGGGGGTTCTAGCTACTTATATAGGCGGCCAGGGTCTTCTTCCCCCGAAATGTTTAGGCGGGAAGGGATCCCACAACGGCCATTTTTCAGCGGGAACACAAGGACGTTCCTATCCTGACAAAAGCGGTCTTCGCCTGCAAAAGGATCAGGCGGTGACGCGGTGGTGGGCTCGACGGTGACATCCTCCTTGTCGTCCTTGTGGTCTTCAGTCTTGTTGCACCAAAGGGGAAACCTTTGCCCCACTCCTTGGGAATCCATGGCTGTGTTGTCCCCTTTGCACCGAAATGGCAACTGCGCCGCTGGCTGACGCTGGCACCCGCTGGCACGGTGCATCACTGCTGACATCATTGCCTCCTCCTGAGGCAAGCTTGGCCTTGGATTCTCCACCCCTTCGGAGCACCTTGCTGAGGCCGCTCCAGAGGAGGTCTTGACGTTGTTCTCCTCGCGAGGCTTAGCTCCCTCGTGAGGGTCTTGGGCAGCTCGTTGATCAGCTGGGCCATACGAGGCCGCTTGTAGGAGCGCGTCGCGGCCCGGAGACAAGCAAGTCTGGGTACCCTGGTTCCCAGGACGCTGACGTATTACCTCCATTAAGAGGGCCCGAACATGGGTAGACATTGTGTCCCCCGCCTCATGTTACCCTCGATCCTTAGACGCACAGTTCGGGATCCCCTACCCGAGATCTGCCGGTTTTGACACCGACAACCACCTTGTTACTATTAGTATTCTCCCAAGTAGTTAGTATCGTTCGCGAGTTTTTGTAATAGCAGCTTAGGATCTATTGTGTGAATATTGTTTGAAATTGAGTGATGTGATATGAATATGTTTGTCTCATGTGCGTATGGGTAGTGGAATCTCTTTTAGACCTCATTATATTCTATTTCTCACCCCTCTAACCCATCAGATCCCTCCGAGACGTGTGCCCGGATTGACTTTCCCACCCAAGCTCACCCAGTTGATCCAGCAGCAGAACACTTTGATGCAACTACTTGTTCTGAACCAAGGCAACAACAACAACAACACTGCCAACAACAACAACCCTCCTCCAGTTGACAACATGACCCGTTTCCTAAGGTTGAATCCGCCGGTGTTCTCTAGTAGCACCGAGCCGATTTTCGCATAGGACCGGCTCCGCAAGATGGGAAGAGAGCTAGCACACAGAGAGTGCGCTTTGCCGCACATCAGCTTGAGGGACCAGCAGTCGCTTGGTGGGAGAACTACACTGCCACTTATCCCCTTGCTACAATTACTTGGGATCAGTTTCAGCAAGCCTTTCGCATTGCACATGTTTTTGTTGGAGCCATGATACTGAAGAAGCGTGATTTCCGCAACTTACGCCAGGGAAATCGTACTGTGGGGCGGTACGTGGTTGACTTCATGCAGTTAGCTTGCTATGCCCCAGATGACGTGGCCACAGATGCCGCGAAGCAGGAGAAATTTCTTGAGGGACTCAATGATGTGCTGAGTGTGCAGCTGATGGTAGCAACCTTCAACAACTACTAGGAGCTGGTAGATAGGGCCGTCATGATTGAAGGAAAACAACAACAAATAGAGAGTCGCAAGCGGGAGTATGGACAGGGGAGGTATAACTCTGGAGCTCAGTAGAAGCCCCGCTATTCCCCGTATTCAGGAGGACATACTCATCCCACCCATGGAGGCCATTCTCACAATGGAGGAAATTCACACAACCTTAGTGGCCCTAGGAATGGTAAAGGGAATGGAGGAAACAACAGTCAGAACCGTTTCACCCCACCAAACCGCACCAAGAAGGATCTGAGTCACATTACTTGTTTCAACTGCGGGAGGACCAGACACTACGTCACCGAGTGTCCATATGCAAAGAATGGAAATGGCAATGGAAGCTCAGGAAATAAGCCTAATCCCTTCACCAGAGGACAAGTGAATCATGTCAATGTGGAGGAAATTGATGAGCAGCCCGACGCAATGGTTGGTAAGTTTTTGGTTAATGCATTTACAACCCTTGTTCTTTTCGACACTGGTGCATCACATTCATACATATCAAGGGGTTTTGTGGAAAAGTATAATTTGCCAACCGTAGCCCTTAAGTCACCTATGTTAGTGAGTTACCCTAGAGTAGAGTACATGCCTAGGCGAGGATGTTACCAATTGCCATTGACTATAGGGAGACATGTTTTTCCCGCAAACCTCATTGTCTTGGAATCCCAGGGTTTTCACTGGCTATCCAGGTATGAAGGAAACATTGATTGTGCCAATAAATCTATTCTCCTCACCACATCGGAAGGAAAGAGGATCAACTATGTGTCGAGGCACACACACCCAGGATCACGCAAGTGAATGCCCTCTCGGGAGTTGTTCAGGAAGAAGTACCAATTGTTAAGGATTATCTTGATGTATTCCCAGAGGAATTACCAAGCATGCCATCGGATCGAGACATCGAGTTTTTGATTGAATTGTTACCCGGTACCGGACCAATATCAAAGAGTCCGCACCGGATGCCCGTAAATGATTTGGAGGAGATTAAGAAGCAAATCAATGAACTAATGGAGAAAGGTTATATTTGACGAAGTTCTTCACCTTGGGGAGCCCTAGTGCTCCTAGTTGAGAAGAAGGATGGTTCATTAAGGATGGTTGTGTATTACCGTGCACTGAATGAGGTGACGATCAAGAACAAGTACCCTCTGCCGATGATCAATGATTTGTTTGACCAGTTGCAAGGAGCCAAAGTCTTCTCTAAGATCGATTTACGATCTGGATATCATCAGCTGAAGACTCGAGAACATGACATACCTAAGACAGCTTTTACCATGAGGTATGGGCTTTATGAGTACACGGTCATGTCATTTGGTTTGACTAACGCCCCTGGCTCTTTATGAGTATGATGAACAAGGTGTTCATGGAGTTCTTGGATAAGTTTATGGTGGTATTCATTGATGACATATTGATTTACTCAAAGAATGAAGAGGAACACAAGGAACATTTGCGTTTGGTTCTCGAGAAGCTCAGGGAACATCAGCTATATGCCAACACTTCTAGGGAAAACCCTAGTAGTAGTGCTTGAAATATGCATAGCAGTAGCGCTGGGTCCAACGCTACTGCTAGCGCGCTACAACTAAGTTGTAGCAGTAGTGCTGGTATGGGCAGCGCTACTGGAAAGTACTGTTAATAGTAGCGCTTCCTAGACCAGCGCTACCGCTAACTATCTGTAGTGCTTGAACAAATGAAGCGCTGCTGCTAACCCAACGCTGCTATTAGATGCATTCCAGCGCTGCTGCTAGTATTCGTGCTTTCACAGATTTACACCCCCTCTACGTATTTGTGATGTGTTTATACAGGCTCTATACAGTAGTTTCATCAGATCATACTAAATATACACTATTCTCATCATATCATAGACATACAGTACTCTCGTCATACCATCATCATCATTCAACACAAATTTCATCACATTTCGAAAATAGCGATACACAAGAGTGATTATGTCATGTCTCAAATAAGTGCAAATGCATGGTTATGGCACACACATAAGTTTCATCATCTCTATCTAAACCATGATGTATAAGAGAAGAGCGATCAGCATGAGGAATAGCGCGACCATGTAGTATTTGAGGCACCGGCGGTCCCGCCCCCGCTCATGCCAGAGTGTCCACCTCAAGTAACTACTTTTCGCTTCAGCTCTGCTGTCGAACCCTCTGTGGCTAGCACCCGGGTACTTGTACACCCGTGCCTGAGTGTTTGGCGAGCTATTGTAGACTCCTTGAACCCTCCGAACGAACATGACGTAGCAGTCCTTCGCCATCTCTGATCTATGTAGCTGCATCGACAGTTGATCAATTGAACGATAATAAGCAACATAATGTACTTAAGAAAACAAAGAGGCATAATTAGCAAACTACAAGCAACTTATAGCAAACAAAAGTGATGAAGTTCCTCATACCCAAACTAATTAACTAGAGCGATCAGTCCTCCATGTCGACGGCACAATCTTCATAGTCAGGGAGGAAGCACTCGAGCTTCGTGAAAGGCTTAAGGTCTAGACGCTAAGCGAGTAGCAGTGCTCGAACATCATCCCGCGTCATTTTTTGGCCCATGGTAGAACATCCCTTTTGGTTTGAGGACCTACTTCATCATCACTTGGGAAAGTTCACACTAGACGTGATAAAACTTAGCTCGGATTCGATGATCCGATGTCTTTCCTATGCTTGTGGCCCAGCTGACAATCTCGACATCTTCGGTAGTAGGTGACATGCGTAGGCGTTCATTATCCCTTCTGTACTCGAGTAGGTGATGCATGAGGTAGAATCCATCAGCCTGACTGGTGTGCGGTTGCTGGATGCAACAGAAGTGGGTCTTATGGCGGAAAACTAGCCCGTTCTTCCTATGCCTTTTCACCTTGATATATCCACCAGACAGGCTGAAGGTAAACAGGGCACTATCGAGAACACTCTTTATGTGTGTGTAATCCTTTTTCTTGATGTTCCTCGATGAGTCCAAGTACATAGCATGGGGGTATTCTGGGTACAGGATGATGAGCATGGCGCCGCCCCCGCTGCGCGAATTAAGTACACCTCAAATTAGCCTCCATTCTTGCAAAGGAATGATTAACACTTACGAAAGGATATGTGTGGATGACTTATGTAGGATGATAAGGCAGGAGAATCGGTTCCTTGTCCTTATTAGCGATCATGAATTTGCCGAGGTACTTGCTTGCATATTCACGGTGCTTTTTGCAAACTGCTAAGAAGCTCTTGTGCATATAGAACCGGTCCGCGACGCAGATATATTGTATGTTCTCGATCCTGATGAAGTAGTTCAGATAGAGCGTATACATGCAGATGAACTGGAAATCCAGCTTGGTCATGTGGAACATGTGGAAGATGTAGTCAAATCGCAGGATGAACTGATCTGTGGGCCAGGTGTCGACGTACAACTTCCCACCCAGCACCTGAGCCGCGTAAAGCGGGTATCCTGGTTTTTCCGCGATCAAAAGGCTTTTCTCTCTGGCCAGCACATCTTCATCGAGTCTCCTTAAATCATTGTTCAGTATGTGATCTAGCGCTTTGGCAGGTAGGATCGGCTCACCGGCGACATGGAAATGATTCTTACCTTCGACGGGTATTCTATCTACCACTCGGGGCTTCAGAGGCGGTTGGCTGCTTGAAGCAGCTCTGGCGCCTTTAGGGCCTTTCCTGTCTGGTCTCCTCCTTTGCTTCTTGGTGGGTGGCCGTAGTGAGCCCACCATACCTTCCCTAACCACCACGCCAAGTGTTGTCGGGCTAATCGTTGGATGGGCCTCGGGGGGTTGCTGGGTAGAGGCGGCATCTGGAGGCGTCTCCTGCGAGGATTTCTTGAAGAGAGACTTTTTGCATTCCGCCTCAGGATGTTCCAGCTCCGGCAAATCAGGCAGCATCAAGTCATCATCTCCACGCTCATAGCCTGAGTCTTCATCGTCCTGAGCCATCAACCTTCCATCATCATAGGCGGTATTGAATGTCAGGACCCCGATCCTAAGTCACACCGATCTAGCTGTAACATGTCATATCACTTTGCGGCCTCACGCACGGTAACCCCACGGGTGCCACCTTACCTGGCCCGGGACCATTTGCGCATTTTGGCACACGTATATGACAGTGTCGCTAGCATCCATATGATAGAGAACCCGGGCCGACATGGCTAGTTATAAACCAAAAGTGGCACTAAATTACTGAGACAGGCATCCATGACCCAGCAACGAACGTGTCAGTCATCAACGTATGAACCCAAGTCGTAGCAAGCTACATGGACTTAAAGGAACAACGCGTGACATTTCGCCTAAGGGACAGACACAGGAACGAAGAAGGACACATGCCGGCCAGCCTACGTGTTCCGAGCAGTAGCAAGCTACCAAGGCTCATTTGAATCACTAGGAGGCATTTCCCTGTAAGATAGGCTACCAAAGGAAAACAACTAGGTGTCGGATCCCACACATACCAAGCATTTCAATCATGCACGCAATATGCTCAATATGTGCAAATACAACATTGCATCACAACAGAACTCTATGACTCAAAGTACTTTATTTAAAAGGCTCCAAGAGCCATACATAACATATCCATACAGGTAAGGGTCACATGACCCAACACTCAAGTCATACAGTCATACAAACACAAGCGGAAGCTACATGTCTGAGTACAGACAACTTAGAAAATAAAACAGGCTTGGTGAAGCCTGACTATCTACAAGGCCCTTCACAAGCTCCAGATCTCCGTCTGGGTGTCAAGCTACTCGTCGACGTCAACGTCTATGTAGAACCCATCAGCAGGGGCAGGGTTCTCCTCTGCAACAGTTATTAAGCAAACATGAGTACAAAGGTACTCAACAAGTCTTACCACAGAACCTATCATACATGCAACATTATCAAGGGGGGGGGGGTAGTGGAGTTCATAGAAGAATGCCAGCTTTGACCTTGGCTAACCTATACTACAACTCTCAACGGATTGCAAGATGTTATTACGAACACGAGTCCTCTACTCACCACATCAATACACTACCGAGGATCCTCTTCCGTCATCCTACGGAAGGGCCATCCACGGCACTCACACTTATCTTGAGGCTTTTAGTAGTATCCATCAACTTGTCTATGAACTGTAAGAGTAACCAAGTAGTCCGTACCGCGAACAACGGCTATTCGAATAGTTTGATAACCATGCAGGGGTGTACTTCTTCACACACGCTTTCACCACTTATCGCCGTTTACTCGGCGTGTACTCGGCAACCTTCAAGCGGAAGCCCAGCGGGGGTGTCGGCCACGACCTGACTAACTACTCAAGTCTCTCGTCCAGGTTTATCGCCTATTTGGGTTCCATCCGTGGGGAGATCCGGCCGGGGTGTCGCTCACGGCCCCAAACGATGTGTACAGGGTTCCCGAGTCACCAAACGGGAAACCGGTACACCGTGCCACGTATCTGTCGCATCACAATCCACCCCGAGGGTCAGCGCTGTGCACGACCTCCAGTAAACTATAAACACCAGAAACTAGTTGCAACTCCTGGACAGAGATCGAGGGTAATTAATAAGTCGAGAGGGTCCATTGGTTTCGGGCCCAATGTATGGTAGTAACTGCAACTTGAATCACACATACAGATCTCAGGTCCTATGGACGATTCCAATGAAACAACCCACCATGTACTCCTACATGGCCTTTCATCGATACCTTTACCAAGCGTATTCCACACTTCCTTCTCTTTACCGGTATGATCATTTCACTCTGATCCATCACCCAGATGAACCAGACCAGACACAACTCTAATGCATAGCAGGCAACATAAACAAATAGCATGGTGGATCACACATCACATGGCTCAATCAACTCCTACACATGCTAGTGGGTTTCAACTATTTACTGTGGCAATGACAGGTCATGCAAGGGATAGGGTTCAACTACCGCAGCAAGTAGCAGTTCACACGCTGTTGCCTTAATGCAGTAAAAGAGAGCAGGAGCGAGAAGATTGGGTTTGTATCGGAATGATCAATGATTGCTTGCCTGACAAAGTGGTTGTCGGGTACTGCTCTTCAACTGGATACGCAGCAGTATCCTCGGGAGCAGGACCTAACACAGAGAATACCGGCGATACAATCATTAACAAACAAATGCAACAATATGATGCATTCTCATGACTTGGCAAGATGCATGTGTGTTGGCTAATGCAACTAAAACCAGAGGGGTTTGAACCTATTTGAATCAAAGATTCAAATTGGAGTTCAAACTATTATTTAAATAAGTGCATTATCATGTTTTTTGATGTATACAACAAGTTAACTTGTTCAAACATGCATGAAACCAGTGCCATTGGAAAGATTGGATTTTTCTGATCATTTTTCATATATAAAACTTTTCCATCTGAGCTATGGTTGATTTTATATGATTTTTAGAAGTTTTGGGTATTTTCTGGAATTTCCTGAATTATTTTTAAATCTAAAAATCCCAGAAAAAACCTTTACTGCGTCAGCATGACATCATGCTGATGTCAGTCAGTCAACAGGGCCAGTCCAAGTCAAACCTGACCAGTGGGACCCACTGGTCAGTGTCACAGTTAACTAATTAACTAATTAGAATTAAATTAACACCTAAACTAGGTTTGACTTGCGGGCAGGGCCCACATGTCAGTGACCCAGGGGGTCAAACCCGTGGTCAAAACAGGTCCAACTCGCCGGCGTTTAGTCGCCGGCGAGGCCAAACACGGCGGTGGGGTGCGGGTTTCGTGCTCCGGATGCCAAATCGACGGCGGAGCACATCTACGGTTAGCTGGAGTCAAACCGCATCGAGTGGAGGTGGTGGCTGGCCTCGGGGTCGCCGGAGATGACGCCGGCGACGAGTCCAGCGGCGGCCGGAGTTCGGCGAAGTCGAAAACGACGGTGCGGTGCTCGTAGAGGAGCGTGAAGTGGTCCTACAGCATCTACGTGTGATGGTGAAGCTTATAGGCACGGTGGCCGGACCAATGGATGGCCGGAGCCTCGTCGGCGATGAGCTCCGCGGCGGTGCGTGCAGGTGAGCTTCGTGCGGTGCGTTCCAGGGCAGAAGAGAGCCAACGGAGAGGGGGAGGACGAAGCTGGGCTCACAGGGGTTGCAGCAGGCACCGGAGCGAGCTCGGGGGTGGTCGGAGCTCAGCGGGACGGCGAGGGGGATCTCCGCGGCCAGAGTTGGGGAAGAAGAGGTCGGGGGCGTCTCCAGGGCGGGCGAGCGCTCGGGGCTCGGCCTGTTCGAAGTAGTCGAGGACGGCGGAGACGACGGACACCAAGGCGGGGCTCAGGAACGATGGTGGGCGCGGCTTCTACGACGGTGCGAGCACGACGGCGTCGGCCATGGCGCGGGGAGAGCGAGGGAGAGGAGCTGGGGAGATGGGGAGGTGTCTGCGAGGTCGGGGGCGACGTGTGTGACCGATCCAGGCTTCCAGGGCGGCGAGGGGAGGAAGCAGGGCGGCGGGCAGCTGCGTGGCGCGCGGTGCGGTCGCCGTCGAGCACCTGCCTGCCTGCCTGGCAGAGCCAAGCAGCTCGCTGGAGCGGCAGCTGGGCTGGGCCGGCAGGTGGGCCGGGTGGGCGCCAGGTAAACTTCTTCTCTCTTTTTTTCTATTTCTTTTCTGTTTCATTTGTTTTGCAACTTTGTTCAATTATTAAAAATGCCAAAACATTTTTATTACTCATGAAACTTGTCATGCCCACTGTATATAACATGAACAGTAGGAAACATTATAGTTCATGATTATTTGAGCATTTAAAATATTTAAAAGTATTTAAATGCCCAAATACAAATACCATATGATTTAATCCAAAGCCCTAGAGTGTCCTAGAAAATTGTGCACCATTTTTAGCAAAGGTTTGAGACCAAGGCAGAAATGATGAACATTTTTGAAGGGCATTTTGGGTACATTGGAAAATATTTTATCAAACCCTAGTTGTTAGAGGACGGGTGTTGGGGTTTCTGTCATTCCCATTTCAAATTTCTTTGAAAAGTAAACATGATGCACACACCAACTAACCCTAATGCAAGTGCTAACTAGGGATGTGACAACTCACCCCCACTTAAAAGAATCGCGTCCCGAGATTCAGGTTCCTCCGGAAAGAGGGTGGGGTACTCAAGTCGAAGACGATCCTCCCTTTCCCAAGTAGCTTCACTCTCGGAATGATGTGACCATTGAACCTTGAGAAATTTGATATTGTGGCGTCCAGTGGTGCGCTCGGTTTGATCAAGAATACGAACGGGGTATTCTCGATATGTGAGATTGTCCTGGAGATCAAGCGTTTCGTGGTCCACTCCACGGATAGGATCCGAGAAGCAACGCCTGAGTTGAGAAACGTGGAACACGTCATGAACTCTGGAGAGGTGCGGAGGTAGTTCCAGTTGGTAGGCAACTTCTCCTCGTTTGGCAAGAATGCGAAAAGGACCGATAAAACAAGGGGCCAATTTGCCTTCGATACCGAAGCGATGGGTTCCCTTAAGAGGAGTAACCCGAAGGTAAGCCTTATCGCCGACTTCAAAAGTCACAGCCTTATGATGACTATCATATTGGCTCTTTTGGCGAGACTGGGCTGTTTTCAATCTCTCACGAACGATGCGAACTTGTTCCTCTGCTTCCTGGATCATATCCGGGCCAAAGAATTGTCTTTCCCCGGTCTCCGACCAGTTAAGAGGTGTTCGACACCTTCGTCCATATAGAACTTCGAAGGGAGCTTTGCCCAAGCTGGCTTGATAACTATTGTTATAAGCGAATTCGGCAAATGGAAGACATTTTTCCTACTCCATATCGAAAGAAATGACAGAGGCTCGAAGCATGTCTTCCAGGATTTGGTTGAATCGTTCCACTTGACCACTTGACTGGGGATGGAAGGCGGTACTGAAAGAGAGATGAGTTCCCATAGCATTCTGGAAACTTTCCCAAAATCGTGATGTGAAAAGACTTCCACGGTCTGAATTAATCTCCAACGACACACCATGAAGTGATACTATTCGAGAGACATATAAGTCTGCTAGCTGGCTAGCGGTAATACTCTCTCGAACAGGCAGGAAATGAGCTACTTTAGAGAGGCGGTCGATAACGACGAAGATAGCATTATTCCCTTTCCTGGTCCTGGGAAAACCGGTAATGAAGTCCATACCGACTTTGTCCCATTTCCATTTAGGAATAGCTAAAGGTTGAAGGGTGCCAGCAGGCCGTTGATGCTCTGCTTTGACTCGACAACAAACGTCGCAGTTAGCAATGAATTGAGCGATTTCTCTCTTCATCCTAGTCCACCAGAATCTCTGGCGTAGATCCTGATACATTTTGGTACTACCGGGATGAATCGTGAGAGGAGATTCATGAGCCTCCTTATGGATCAAACGTCTTAGATTTCGTACTTTAGGAACCACTAAACGGTTGCTAAAGAATACGAATCCTTGATCATCAATTGAGAAACATCCTGCAACTCCTTTCTTGATGTTCCTCTTAATACGGGAAATTCCGGGATCAACCTTCTGTGCTTTGATGACCTGATCCATAAGGGTAGGTTTCGCCACCAAGGTGGAAAGGAATCCTCGAGGAACAATGTGAAGGTTAAGCTTATGAAATTCCTCGTGGAGAAGTGGTTGACTTTGTTGTAACATTAAGTTGTTACAATATGACTTACGACTTAGTGCATCAGCCATGACATTGGCCTTTCCAGAAGTGTAAGTGATTCCTAAGTCGTAGTCTGTGAGAAACTCAACCCAACGTCTTTGCCTGAGATTTAGATCCGGTTGGGTGAAGATATACTTCAAACTTTGATGATCAGTGAAGATTTCACAGCGATTACCAAGAAGGTAATGTCGCCATGTTTTGAGCGCATGGACTACAGCTGCAAGCTCTAGATCATGAGTAGGATAGTTATCCTCGTGTGGACACAACTGTCGAGATGCGTATGCAATCACTTGACGATCTTGCATGAGAATGCAACCTAGTCCTTGTCGCGAGGTGTCGCAATAGATTATAAAATCCTTGGAAAAGTCTGGTGGTACCAGTACAGGTGCAGATGTCAGGCGTCTTTTTAGTTCCTGAAAACTGGACTCGCACTGTGGGGTCCACTCAAACTTTTTATCTTTCTTGAGGAGTTCGGTTAGAGGTTTAGCAACCTTGGAGAAATTCTCGACGAATCGGCAATAGCTCGCTAAGCCAAGAAAACTCCTAACTTGCTTGACCGATTCAGGGGGAGTCCAATCAAGTACGGCTTGAACTCGCTCGGGATTGACAGCAATACCCTTGCCAGAGATCACATGACCTAGATAGGTTACTTCTGGCAACCAAAATTCACATTTAGAGAATTTGGCATAAAGGCGGTGCTCTCGAAGTTTCGTCAATACCAGCTTTAAATGCTCGGCATGATCTTCCTTGTTCTTGGAATAGATGAGTATACATCGAGGTATACCACGACGAATTTATCCAAATACTCCATGAATATAGAATTCATTAACCGAGAAAAGGTAGCTAGGGCATTGGTTAATCCGAAGGACATAACGGTGTACTCATATTGGCCATAACGAGTAACAAAAGCCGTTTTAGGAATGTCCCCGTTCTTGATTTTGATTTGATGGTAGCCCAACCTCAAATCCATCTTAGAGAAGACTGAGGATCCAGCGAGCTGATCATGTAGGTCGTTAATTCTGGGAAGCGGATACTTATTCTTTATGGTGACCAGATTGACAGGTCGATAATCTACAACCATCCGCTCCGTTCCATCCTTCTTCTTGACGAAGAGGACGGGGCAAGCCCAAGGGGAAGAACTAGGACGGATGAAACCCTTTTGCAAGGACTCATCGAGTTGTTTCTTTAGCTCAGCTAATTCTAGTGGTGCCATCTTATAAGGTCTCCTAGAGATTGGGACAGTTCCAGGGATAAGATGTATCACGAACTCGACATCTCTGTCAGGTGGAATTCCTGGCAGTTCTTCTGGAAAAACATCCGGGAAGTCACGGACTACCGGGATATCTTCGAGTTCTGGTAGAGGGCTGGCATTAAGAGAGTTGAGCTGACGCTCAGCCATTCGAGTCAAGACATTGACTATTTTGCCGGATGGATGTGTAAGTTGAACGGTCCTAGTAAAGCAATCAATCTTGGCGTAATGAGTTGTCATCCAATCCATACCCAAGATGATGTTTATGTCCGAGGACTTGAGAGCGATTAAAGATGCTAGGAAAACAAGTCTATCGACAAGGATTTCATTTCCATGGCTTACCCTAGAGGTTTGCCACTTTGAACCAGGAGTTTGAATAACCATGGAAGTAGGAATGTCACAAAAAGTCATGTTGTGCAATCGAGCATAGCTCTCAGATATGAACGAATGGGATGCTCCAGTATCGAAAAGAACAGATGCCGGATGGCAGTTTACGAGAAGCGTACCAAGGACGACGTTAGGATCCTCATAGGCTTCCTCAGCAGAGACATAGTTGACATGACCACGTGCAGTGGGGATTGGCTTGACATAATTCACCTTGCCGGTTGGCTTACCACGGCCAACGGTTTTTCCTGGCTGGTTCTGAGGACACTCACGCATGTAGTGTCCCGGTTCTCCACACTTGAAACATGTCACAGTGGTGGTGCATGGAGCAAAGTTGGTAGGTGGTCCTCCATAAGTCTTAGCAGGTGCAAACTGTTGAGTTGGGCGAGGCGCCTCATAGGATGGCCTCGGTGTGTACTTGGGTGGCAGAGCAGTGTTAGGAACCCACACACGGCGCTTGTGAGAGCCAGAGCCGGATGAGGAACCAAAGTCTCGAGTATGCTTGCGGGTGGCCTCGAAGTCGGTCTGGCCTGTTTCAGCACTGATAGCCTTGTTAACCAACTTCTGGAAGGAAGTGCACTCGTGCAGACGTAGATCTCGGCGGAGTTCAGGGCTAAGTCCCTTGCGGAACCTTGCCTGCTTCTTGGCATCAGTGGATACTTCTTCAGGTGCATAGCGTGCCAGGTTACCAAACTCGCGACTATAGCCATCCACAGTTAAACGGCCCTGGGTGAAATTGCAGAATTCCTCCCGCTTGCGATCCATGAGACCTTCCGGAATGTGATGTTCACGGAATGCCTCACTGAACTCAACCCAGGTAGTGACTTGGCCAGCAGGACGCATAGCTTCAAAGTTTTCCCACCAAAGACTGGCAGGGCCCTCAAGATGGTAGGCGGCGTAGATAACCTTGTCAGCTTCGGCAACACGGGCAGAGTGTAGCTTGTGGGTAATACTACGTAGCCAGTCATCAGCATCTAGAGGTTCAGTGGAGTGATGGAACTTCGGTGGACACATCTTGATAAAGTCATTGATTGACACCACGTCATTCCTCTGGCGGAACCCAGTGTTCTGCTCTATGCGTTCCAGCAGACGGTTAGTCTCTCTCTTGTTCCATTCTGCTTCGAGCATAACTTCCGCCAAGGAGGGTGGCTGGGGAAGATTCCCATCTCTAGCCCCACTAGCCTCACCCTGCTCCTGAGCAGCAGGAGTGCTGCGAGTGCTGACCATCCTAGGAAAACAAAACAACGGTTTAGACAAGGATGGCAAAATTTTGACATAGAAGTGCAGAATGTAATGGATGACACGGAATGCAAAGATGTTCATCGGTACGACATGGCAATATAGGAACTGCTATATATACACCAGTGGTCATACACACCATACAAAGTTTAGTACAAGCCAAGGCTAAAGTACAACTGCGGTGAAAGACGATACATCCCATCAGAGGCATTCCAAGCTCCTATACATTATTTAACTACACCTCCAGAACTCAGTACACACTAAGTCATATTCCACAAGACGCGCAGGACAGTGGAAATACAACTACTACAATACTACTACAACCACGGCCTAGCTCAGACATTCGCGTAGTAATCCTCGTAAAGATTACCACCGTAGCCTGGAAGTGGAACAGATGGATCTTGGAACTCGCGAGCACTCGAAGGCTATGGACCATAGGGGCATGGGTGTGGTCTCGGTCCCGATGGTGGTGGTAATCGACGCCCACGTGGAGGTGTAATACCCCCAACGTCACGCCAATCCATGCGATCAGGCAGACGAGTCCGCACGGGGTACAAATCCCGCATGTCCAGATATCCGGCGTGCACAGCAGGTGCAAGCCGTGTCAAAGTAGTCCAGTGGGCGGCTCGAGTGTTATACAGCTCCATTCGGAGGGCACGGACCTCACGGTCCCTATCCTCCAACATCTGAACAGTAGTCTGAAGTAGTGGCTCTTCATGAGCAGCATCAGTATACAGACCAGTGTAGTAGCCTTCCTCTCCGGGAAGTGAGGCTGGCATGTAACAGAACTCAGTGTTCAGCAACAGGGCATGCCTAGCACGGAGAATGGTCATCATCGAATAAGCGGCATCCTGCACTGCCATCTCGATGGTAATCCCGAGTCCATAAGACCAATGGATGGGATCATTAGCTCCAGGATATGAGGGGTATATCCGGACTGTGCAGAAATACTGACTCTGATTAAAATCCCGGTACTGTTCCTCCACGGTGTATTCAGGATACCAGCGATAACCGGTCTCAGTCAGCACACGGACTAGCATGGCCGTGTGACCGGGCACATTAATGCACCGAGTCAAACGAACCACTTGATGAGGGATGCGGCCAGACATCTGAAACACGGAATAATGCAAAGGCATTAGTGTTTCTGAAAGAAATCGGGCAGCATAACAACTGTAAATGCTCAACAAAGATTTGAGACATCATACAAATGATAGCATAGCCACTCAACAATCCATATCAAGGTTCCGGGTCCAACAATCATCATACTAAAAGGATAGAAACTGAACTGAGGCTTGACCAACAATCCTAAGAGTCTATGGATTAGTAACACGTGAACCTAATAAGGATAAGAGGCCTAGTCCTAATTCCCCGTAGAAAGAATAGACTGACTCAGATCAGAAGGGCATAAGGTAAAGGAGTAAAAAGAGCCTTACGTTCCCTTCCACAATCAATTCCCCTACATATAACTAAGAATTTTTCTAGACTCAACATCGACCAGTTTGGCTTGAGAAACCTACAGGCAGTCCAGCTCTGATGCCAACGCTGTCAGGACCCCGATCCTAAGTCACACCGATCTAGCTGTAACACGTCATATCACTTTGCGGCCTCACGCACGGTAACCCCACGGGTGCCACCTTACCTGGCCCGGGACCGTTTGCGCATTTTGGCACACGTATATGACAGTGTCGCTAGCATCCATATGACAGAGAACCCGGGCCGACATGGCTAGTTATAAACCAAAAGTGGCACTAAATTACTGAGACAGGCATCCATGACCCAGCAACGAACGTGTCGGTCATCAACGTATGAACCCAAGTCGTAGCAAGCTACATGGACTTAAAGGAACAACGCGTGACATTTCCCCTAAGGGACAGACACGAGAACGAAGAAGGACACATGCCGGCCAGCCTACGTGTTCCGAGCAGTAGCAAGCTACCAAGGCTCATTGGAATCACTAGGAGGCATTTCCCTGTAAGATAGGCTACCAAAGGAAAACAACTAGGTGTCGGATCCCACACATACCAAGCATTTCAATCATACACGCAATATGCTCAATATGTGCAAATACAACATTGCATCACAACAGAACTCTATGACTCAAAGTACTTTATTTAAAAGGCTCCAAGAGCCATACATAACATATCCATACAGGTAAGGGTCACATGACCCAACACTCAAGTCATACAGTCATACAAACACAAGCGGAAGCTACATGTCTGAGTACAGACAACTTAGAAAATAAAACATGCTTGGTGAAGCCTGACTATCTACAAGGCCCTTCACAAGCTCCAGATCTCCGTCTGGGTGTCAAGCTACTCGTCGACGTCAACGTCTATGTAGAACCCATCAGCAGGGGCAGGGTTCTCCTCTGCAACAGTTATTAAGCAAACATGAGTACAAAGGTACTCAACAAGTCTTACCACAGAACCTATCATACATGCAACATTATCAAGGGGGGGGGTAGTGGAGTTCATAGAAGAATGCCAGCTTTGACCTTGGCTAACCTATACTACAACTCTCAACGGATTGCAAGATGTTATTACGAACACGAGTCCTCTACTCACCACATCAATACACTACCGAGGATCCTCTTCCGTCATCCTACGGAAGGGCCATCCACGGCACTCACACTTATCTTGAGGCTTTTAGTAGTATCCATCAACTTGTCTATGAACTGTAAGAGTAACCAAGTAGTCCGTACCGCGAACAACGGCTATTCGAATAGTTTGATAACCCTGCAGGGGTGTACTTCTTCACACATGCTTTCACCACTTATCGCCGTTTACTCGGCGTGTACTCGGCAACCTTCAAGCGGAAGCCCAGCGGGGGTGTCGGCCACGACCTGACTAACTACTCAAGTCTCTCGTCCAGGTTTATCGCCTATTTGGGTACCATCCGTGGGGAGATCCGGCCGGGGTGTCGCTCACGGTCCCAAACGATGTGTACAGGGTTCCCGAGTCACCAAACGGGCAACTGGTACACCGTGCCACGTACCTGTCGCATCACAACCCACCCCGAGGGTCAGCGCTGTGCACGACCTCCAGTAAACTATAAACACCAGAAACTAGTTGCAACTCCTGGACAGAGATAGAGGGTAATTAATAAGCCGAGAGGGTCCATTGGTTTTGGGCCCAATGTATGGTAGTAACTGCAACTTGAATCACACATACAGATCTCAGGTCCTATGGACGATTTCAATGAAACAACCCACCATGTACTCCTACATGGCCTTTCATCGATACCTTTACCAAGCGTATTCCACACTTCCTTCTCTTTACCGGTATGATCATTTCACTCTGATCCATCACCCAGATGAACCAGACCAGACACAACTCTAATGCATAGCAGGCAACATAAACAAATAGCATGGTGGATCACACATCACATGGCTCAATCAACTCCTACACATGCTAGTGGGTTTCAACTATTTACTGTGGCAATGACAGGTCATGCAAGGGATAGGGTTCAACTACCGCAGCAAGTAGCAGTTCACACGCTGTTGCCTTAATGCAGTAAAAGAGAGCAGGAGCGAGAAGATTGGGTTTGTATCGGAATGATCAATGATTGCTTGCCTGACAAAGTGGTTGTCGGGTACTGCTCTTCAACTGGATACGCAGCAGTATCCTCGGGAGCATGACCTAACACAGAGAATACCGGCGATACAATCATTAACAAACAAATGCAACAATATGATGCATGCTCATGACTTGGCAAGATGCATGTGTGTTGGCTAATGCAACTAAAACCAGAGGGGTTTGAACCTATTTGAATCAAAGATTCAAATTGGAGTTCAAACTATTATTTAAATAAGTGCATTATCATGTTTTTGATGTATACAACAAGTTAACTTGTTCAAACATGCATGAAACCAGTGCCATTGGAAAGATTGGATTTTTCTGATCATTTTTCATATATAAAACTTTTCCATCTGAGCTATGGTTGATTTTATATGATTTTTAGAAGTTTTGAGTATTTTCTGGAATTTCCTGAATAATTTTTATATCTAAAAATCCCAGAAAAAATCTTTACTGCATCAGCATGACATCATGCTGACGTCAGTCAGTCAACAGGGCCAGTCCAAGTCAAACCTGACCAGTGGGACCCACTGGTCAGTGTCACAGTTAACTAATTAACTAATTAGAATTAAATTAACACCTAAACTAGGTTTGACTTGCGGGCAGGGCCCACATGTCAGTGACCCAGGGGGTCAAACCCATGGTCAAAACAGGTCCAACTCGCCGGCGTTTAGCCGCCGGCGAGGCCAAACACGGCGGTGGGGTGCGGGTTTCGTGCTCCGGCTGCCAAATCGACGGCGGAGCACATCTACGGTTAGCTGGAGTCAAACCGCATCGAGTGGAGGTGGTGGCTGGCCTCGGGGTCGCCGGAGATGACGCCGGCGATGAGTCCAGCGGCGGCCGGAGTTCGGCGAAGTCGAAAACGACGGTGCGGTGCTCGTAGAGGAGCGTGAAGTGGTCCTACATCATCTACGTGTGATGGTGAAACTGATAGGCACGGTGGCCGGACCAATGGATGGCCGGAGCCTCGTCGGCGACGAGCTCCACGGCGGTGCGTGCAGGTGAGCTTCGTGCGGTGCGTTCCAGGGCAGAAGAGAGCCAACGGAGAGGGGGAGGACGAAGCTGGGCTCACAGGGGTTGCAGCAGGCGCCGGAGGGAGCTCGGGGGTGGTCGGAGCTGAGCGGGACGGCGAGGGGGATCTCCGCGGCCGGAGTTGGGGAAGAAGAGGTCGGGGGCGTCTCCAGGGCGGGCGAGCGCTCGGGGCTCGGCCTGTTCGAAGTAGTCAAGGACGGCAGAGACGACGGACACCAAGGCGGGGCTCAGGAACGATGGTGGGCGCGGCTTCTACGACGGTGCGAGCACGACGGCGTCGGCCATGGCGCGGGGAGAGCGAGGGAGAGGAGCTGGGGAGAGGGGGAGGTGTCTGCGAGGTCGGGGGCGACGTGTGTGACCGATCCAGGCTTCCAGGGCGGCGAGGGGAGGAAGCAGGGCGGCGGGCAGCTGCGTGGCGCGCGGTGCGGTCGCCGTCGAGCACCTGCCTGCCTGCCTGGCCGAGCCAAGCAGCTCGCTGGAGCGGCAGCTGGGCTGGGCCGGCAGGTGGGCCGGGTGGGCGCCAGGTAAACTTCTTCTCTCTTTTTTTTCTATTTCTTTTCTGTTTCATTTGTTTTGCAACTTTGTTCAATTATTAAAAATGCCAAAACATTTTTATTACTCATGAAACTTGTCATGCCCACTGTATATAACATGAACAGTAGGAAACATTATAGTTCATGATTATTTGAGCATTTAAAATATTTAAAAGTATTTAAATGCCCAAATACAAATACCATATGATTTAATCCAAAGCCCTAGAGTGTCCTAGAAAATTGTGCACCATTTTTAGCAAATGTTTGAGACCAAGGCAGAAATGATGAACATTTTTGAAGGGCATTTTGGGTACATTGGAAAATATTTTATCAAACCCTAGTTGTTAGAGGAGGGGTGCTGGGGTTTCTATCATTCCCATTTCAAATTTCTTTGAAAAGTAAACATGATGCACACACCAACTAACCCTAATGCAAGTGCTAACTAGGGATGTGACATTGAAATACTTGTCTGGGTCTTCATCATCATCATCCTCCATGTCATCATCAACATTTGCTTCTTCGACGGCGGGGGCGACATGATCTAGTACTAATGGAGGCTCTCCCTCGCGTAGTCCGCTATCACCCGCCACTTCAGGTGAAGGTAATTTGGTAGGTGGGGTGGTGTTCATACCATCGTGAGAAGGTGGCATTGGCGTGATACTAGGCGCCTCGAGACGAAGAAGAGACTTGGGCCAAGGCAAGAACCAGTTCTTGCAAGTGCCAATCATCTTAGGGGTCTCGTCGTCATTCACTGGTACCGGAGGAGGCAAATCCTTGAAGCCCGCTAAGACACTGGCCACGTTAACCTTGAAGGCGCCATCGGGCATCTCTCGATTGTGGAACATGTGGTCCTTGGGCTTCACGATCGTTGCCTTTCCCATGGCCACCTTCTGGCCCTTGATGTCATAGAGTAGGGTGCACGGGGTGTCATCGGCTTACGATGGAGACATGTCTGCGACGTCAAACATCTGAAAGGTAACTAAAACGGAAGACTATGACATGCTGCTGAAAAGGGTATGACGCGTAATTACCATGAGGGCGTCGAGCTCAGCCAGCGATGAAGGCCCGCCGAGCATGCAAGAGATGGTCGGGCTGCTATGAACAGGAGCAGGACCTTTTGTGGTTGCTTGAGCAGGTGTTGGTGCTCTGGTGTTCACCAAATTGCTCCTGACAAAGCTGGGAAGGGGAAAGTCCTCTGGCCGTGCATTTTGAATGTTCTTCGTGTAATCGAGAAGTGTCGGAAGCAAGCTGACCACCGCGTGAGTGAATGCTACATTGACGGCCCCGACCAACTCTTCTTTGGTCTCAGCTTTTGTCTTATCGACGGCAATCTTGACCTTCTCGTCGATGCTCTGCTGAGTGACGACCGAGCGTCTCTTCTTTCTTTCCTCTGGCTCCTCGTGGTAGCATGTCTTCCACGAGGCGCCAACTCTGATGCCGTGCACATGTCCATAGGACGAAGGCTTATCCACTGGGACCTTTTCAGTATGTTCAGGGCCCGGTTGAATGGGGTGTCCCACTTGGGCCTCGCCGACGACTGTGACGACTCGTCAGTTTTGGCTTCCTTTTGGTGCTGCTCTTTCTACAAAAGGAACGTGGATGGTTTACTAATGTGACAAAATGTGCAGACGAATTGATTGGAAGCTAATATGATAATGTGGTAATATAACAATTACCGGACTCCTCATGAACCCCCTCGTGTTCGGGTCCGTGTAAAAGATCTTTTTGACTTTGTCCCACTTGTATCGGGCCCTGATCCAGTCATGCTCCAATGGGTCGGTGAACTCCGCCAAGGGGTCTGGGTTCCGAGACTTTCACGTTTGGCGTCCTCCTTGGCCCGTACGTGCCTCTTCCCCTCGGAACCATGGCTTCTGAGGCGGTGGGGAGGCGTGTTCCTGGCCTGGAGCGCCTTCATTTTCTCTGACTTTGCATTGACACTTTCTTTACCGCAATTCTCCTTGAATTTTGCGAAGTCCCCTTCCGTTATTGATGGATTATCAGCATGGATCTTGGACCATGGTTCATTCTTCGCAATCGCTTTTTTCACCCAAACTTTCGAGGAGGACAAGTCGTTGGTGAACGTCACCACCGCCTTGTCGTTTATCTTTGTCATGCTAGGATCGTCCCACGGATCTTTATATTTTCCTTCATTCCGCCCGGGGAACGGGAACCTATTGTGCAACTTCTTTAGGAGCATGTGCTCCATATGTGGTATCAGCCTCAACCTCTCGTCGTTGATGTTGGTGGTTTCTCGGAGGATGCATCCAAGTTGATTGCCCCAGCAAGAGCGCGCATCCTCCAGCACCGTTGGCTCTAACTTCTTGGGGTGCATCTCCGTGACCGCAATTTGTCCGATGCCAAGCTCGTTTGGTTTTCGTGTCCTCTTCTTCTTCGGTGCTTTACCAGCTATGACAGCATCATTGCTGGTCTCGGGGGTGGTGTCGGTCCTGATGCCAGTGCTGGTGCCGACGTCGGCGTCGGTGTCGGGGTTGGTGCACTGCCACCACCATGCAACCCCATCTGGTGTTCGTCCAAGTAGTCGAAAAAGAGATTTGCTGCCTCGATGGGGTCTACAAGGCGAGAAGAACCACCCACGACTTCGGCGTCGGTAGACATGTTTCCTATTGATCAACAATTGTAAATAAAGGATATAATGAAGAGGAAAAAGGGGCCTATGTTTGGTCCGAATGTTGATTCATTCCCCTTCCGGCAAATCCCGGGTACTCCATATGTCGTAGTTTCTAGCACAAGTCATGCCGAAAATCACAGAAATTTTCGGCATGAACTTTGCTAAAAAGTGGACATATGGAGCGCCTGAAATTTGCTGGAATGGAAATGAATCAGCATTCCAGCAAAACATAGGTCACTCAAATAATTTTCGACATGCAACCAACATATATATCATTCAAGAAAAAGCATGCTTGTACTTAAATGCACAAAAATGACAAAAATAGCTACAAACTTGCTCTCTCTCTCTCTCTCTCTCTACAAATTTTGCTCACTTGCTCAAAATTTTGCTAACTTTGCTACTATTTTTTCTCTTAATTTGCTACTATTTTTTTGTTTGCTACTGTTTTTATACCTAATTTTTTGATACTCTTATTTTTAAATTGCTACAGTTTTTTATAAAAAATTGCTACTATTTTTATACCTATTTGCTAATCACCTAGTGCCCTAATTTGCTAAGAAAAGTAGATTACTTTGCTAACTTTGCTAAAAAATGCTAACTTTGCTACTGTTTTTTTAATTTGCTATTGTTTTTTTGTTTGCTACTATTTTTATACATAATCACCTACTGCCCTAATTTGCTAACGTTTCTAATTGTTTTGCTAAATTTGCTAACTTGTTGCCCTAAATTCCCTAAACAAAGAGAGAGGAGGGCAGGGGAGAGGAGAGGATTACGGCGAGGGAGCTCAGGCTCGGGTGGTGGACCGCTGCGACGGCGAGGTCGAGGGTGCGCGGGCAGGGGAGAGGCGGGGGCGATGTTGTGGTCGAGGCCGGGCGAGAAGGGGAGACGCCGGTGAGGTCGAGGGCGCGGGCTCGGGAGACGGCCGGCGACGAGGTCGATAGCCGGCGTTCGAGGGCGAGCAGGGCGACGGACGGCGCGAGGGTGGGCAGGGCGACAGTGGCGCGACGACAGAGTGGGGGAAGAGGGTGTGGGGAGTGGGGGAATTGGGAATTGGCGGTTGGCAAAAATTTAGGGTTAACTCAAAATAGTAGTAGCGCTTGTCAGCGTCCTGGGAACCACGGTACCCAGACTTGCCTGTCTGCGAGCCGCGACGCGCTCCTACCACGGCCTGGTACGGCCCAGCTGATCGACCAGCCGCCCAAGACCCTCGCGAGGAGGGCTAGGCCTCGCGAGGAGAACAACATCAAGACCCCCTTGGGAGCGGCCTCGGCAAGGTGCTCCGGAGGGGCGGAGAACCCAAGGCCAAGCCTGCCTCACGAGGAGGCAGTGACGTAAGCAGTGACGCACCGCGCTAGCGGGAGCCAGCGCCCGCCAATGGCGCAGTTACCGTTTCGGTGCAAAGGAGGCAGCGCAGGCGCAGGTTCCCGAGGAGCATGACAAAGGTTTCCCCTTTGGTGCAACAAGACCGAAGACCGCAAGGACGACGGGGAGGATGTCACCACCGAGCCCACCACCGCGTCACCACCTGATCCTTTTGCAGGCGAAGACTGCATTTGTCAGGGTAGGAACGTCCTTGTGTTCCCGCTCAAAAATGGCCGTTGTGGGATCCCTTCCCTCCTAAACATTTCGGGGGAAGAGGACCATGGCCGCATATATAAGTAGCTAGGATCCCCACTATGAGGGACAAGTCAAGTAGATCCGCAAACTCGGCCTCCACGCAAAGGAGCAAGAACTCTTGCCTCCCGATCCTCCTGAGCTCTCCTCCTGAGCTCAGGAACCACTGTACCAGTTCATATTCTAGCCCTCCAGAGGCCTGAACCTGGGTAAACACTTGCGTGCTTCACTTGTGGTTTGCTTGAATCTCTTCACCGGACGAGGGCGAGACGCTAGGTAGACGTGAGTGGGGGAGATCTTCGTTCACGCCCCTGTGTTCGAACTTCTTGGGTTTGCGGAGCCCATAATCCGACATTTGGCGCGCCAGGTAGGGGGCATTTCAAGATCTCGCCTCTCAGACTACCTCGTCTCGTTCTCGTCGTCGACTTAGCTCCACAGCTATGGTGGACACACGCCGAGCTCGCGCCGCCCGCCGCACCGCGAACATCGCTCAGACGGCGCCCGCGGGCAACGGTGCGCCGCCCTGCCCCAACTCGCCGGTCGCCAATGCCGCCACCGACCCGGCCGTCCGCGAGTAGCAGGACTCGTCGCTGCCGCTGTCCGTGCGGCGCAATGGCCGCACGGTGAAGCCTTCACCCTCACCGGCCGTAGCATTGTCCTCGATGGTCCGACGCGGGCCGGTCTATCAGCAGCCTGCACTGTAGATGGCACGGGAGCTCTTGCGCTACCGCCCAACAGATGACCTCTACGACGAGTGGCTCCACTGCATCACCGAGCTCATCAACGCCGCTGGGGAAGCACCTGCACCAACGCACTCCTCCCATCCCCCATTGCCCTTGGCGGGGAACGAAGGCCACGGAGTCCCGGCTCCGCCTCCACTCTACGGCGTCGGCCAGGAGGTCCGGCGCGAGGCTCCGCGGCGTGAGCCGCCCCGCAGAGCCCCCGCGCGCGACGAGGAGCTCTGCCAGGTGAGTCCGCATCCACAGGCAGGGGCTCGCTGGCCCCCTGGCCAGCAGCGCCAAGACTGCGCGCCGTAGGAGGTGGTGGTGCCAGCGCCCCAAGAACCAGCACCGCAGGCGCAGGGGGCGCCTGCAATCATGTGCGTGGCTGGATGTCGTGCCTTAGCTCCTGAGCTACGGCGCCTCGTCTGGCCCGAGTTCAAGCCGGACCTGCCTCCGCGCTACGACGAAACCACCTACCCCACGGAGTTCCTCCAGCCCTACGAGCTGAGCATCGAGGCGTCCAACGGCACTGAGCAGGTCATGGCGAACTGTTTCCCCATGGCTCTCAAGGATGGCGCACGCTCCTGGCTCCTGAACCTCCCCGTGGGATCCATCTCCTCCTAGGGGGAGCTTCGTGAGCGTTTCGTCGCTAAATTCCAAGGCACCCGCGACCGAGCCCCGGCGGCTGCGGATCTGCGCCGCGTGAGACAGCAGCCGGGAGAGACCCTGCAAAAGTACATCCAACGCTTAAACACCATGCGCCTCCGGATCCCTAGGGTCTCGGATGAGGGCATCAACTCGGCATTCTCCGACGGCGTCCGCGGTGTCAGGATGAGGGAGGATCTCGCCATCCACGGGGACCTGTGCATAGCCCTCGAGATGTTCAAGCTTGCGGCAAAGTGCGCCAGGGCAGAGGAAGGACGCCTCTCCCTCCAGGAGCTGCCTCAGGCGGAGGCGGATGACAAGAAGACCAAGGCCAATAAAGCAAAGCGCAAGGGGCCCACCGTGCTGGCTGCGGAGCCAGAAGTGAAGCGTGGCTGCGGCTACGATGACCCCCCCTCCCAGAGACAACCATCCGTACTGCGTCTTCCACAATGTCCATAGCCACAACAGTAACGACTGCCAAGAGCTCAGGGCGATGCGCAGCGGGCGTGTCGGGAAGTGCCCTGAGCACGACAACCGCGGCTACGGCCGTGGAGGAGGCCGAGGTGGAGGACGTTGGGATGGCAGGAACCCGCGCCAAGGGTGGCGCGAACAGCCTCGTGAACACCACTGGCGGGAGCAGCCTCGTGATGCCCCCAGGCACGACCAACCTCGTGAGGGTCACCCTCAAGGCAGCGGGGGCCTGCCTCCGCTGCCACCACCGCCTCTAAGGAACGACGACGACCGCCAGGGAGATGGAGCAGGGGGCTTCCAGGAGCCGCGTCCAGTCGCATGCATCTTGGGAGGAGCCCATGCTCTAGCTTCCCATCGCATCTTCAAGTAGTTCGCCCGCGAGGTGAATGTGGCGCTTCCCAGGCCTGACGCCACACGCAACCTCAGGTGGACCAAGCAGGTCATTGCCTTCGACCCCAAGGACCAGCAAAAGTGCATCGCAGCCCCAGGCGCTCTCCCGATGCTCTGCACCCTGACCATCTGCAACGTCCTTGTGACCAAGACCCTCATCGACGGAGGAGTAGGACTCAACGTCCTCTCCGTCCAGACCTTCGAGACACTCCAGGTCCCCTAGGATCAGCTCCACTTGACCAAGCCATTCTACGGAGTCACGAATGGCTCCACACTCCCAATGGGGCAGGTCCGCCTTCTCGTCACCTTTGGTGACCGCGACAACTATCACACCGAGCTCATCGACTTCGACGTCACCAACATCTACCTCCCGTACAACGACATCCTTGGGTATCCTGCCCTCGCCAATTTCATGGCGGCGACCCATCACGGCTACAACATCCTCAAGATGCCCGAGAGTGGTGGAGTCATCACGATCACCTCCGACGAGAAGGAAGCGGTGAGTTCCCTGGAGCGCGCCTACCGGACTGCGACCGTCGAATACTCCGATGAGGATGGAGCTGTCCTCGCCCTGTAGACCGCCCCCAAGAAGAAGAAGAACCTGTCCGTCAACGGACCTCAGGACGCGGGGACTCCTGACAGTTCCGCCTCAGGACTCGTGCCTGCCGACGAGGTGCCCTCCACCCTCGCATAGGAAGGCGCGCCCGACGCCCCTCTCAGGACGGGCTCGGGGGCTCTCCTCTGGAGCGTCTCCGGCCTGACCAGCGTCTCGAGGGAGGTGTTCGGGCACCAACTGCAGTCGTGTCTTGACGTGCGTTTTTGTGAGCCCAGCGTGGAACGCACAGTGATGGGGGCTCAGGACTTCATCGACCAGGTTACCGAAGAACTTTAGTATGCAAGGCTCATCCACGGTGGGCGCAACCGCACAACCCTGATTTCACCTGCCCGCAGCCCGAGCGACCGCTTCCGCGTCTGCATTGACGTTGGGGGTCTCAACCGAGCCGCCTCTTTGGAGCCCTTTTGGCCGACGGCGGTCGGCCGAAGCAGGGCCCTCCCCTGCAGCTACGTCTGCACACACTTCGGCTTCCGCAACGCTGCTGCCATGTTCCAGCACCTCGCGTGGTAGGCCTTGGGGGCTCGGGAGGCTCAGTGGCAGGCGGTCCAGACGGAGCGAGAACCGGACCCAAACGACCGCTGAGAGCCTCCAGAGCCCCTGGGCCACAGGAGCCCGGCGATCTTCAGGAGCGAACCGCATGGCTCGCGTCTTCAGCTGCCCCAACTCTTCTTCGACAAGTATGAGGTGACGCTTTAGGTATCCAATCGAGGGCGCCCCCCGGGTTGCATCGTCCTCAGGCTGCTGGGGGCTTTTCCCCGCAGTTGTTTCCTTTTTGTGCATGATCAAGGCTAGTTGCTCCTTCCTATTCACATTATCTGCATGCTTGGCGTTTTCATCGCCACTAAGGTCATGAGCCCTTGAGAGCCCACTCGCGACCACCCCATGATTAAGGACTGGCACGGCGTCTGTGCTCGGGTCCGTCCCTGCGGCGTCGCTAAATCCAAGGGCTAAGCTCTGTCTCGCGAGCCATTCCCGTGACGCCACCTCACGTGGTCCTTGGTGCCTTGTTCTCGCATGGGCTAATCGTGGATAGGTAAGTAGGGGCCCGTGGCAGGTGCCTCGCTCACGCGAGAACCGCACGCTGGTTGTTTTTCTTTTGGATCGTTGCATGAGAAGACTGGGCACGGCTTCTGTGCTCAAGTCCGTCCCTGCAGCGTCGAAAAATCCAGCGACTGAGCTCTGTCTCGCGAGCCATTCCCGCGACGTCACCTCCTAGGGTCGCTGGTGCTGCGGCCTTCTCATGCGATACCCTCTAGAGATGCACTCGGCGCAGGTCGACACAACACCTCTCTTTTCACATTTTCCAGGAGAAGACTCAGGCACAACCCGCCTCAGGGTAGGGTCTCGTGAGTGATGTGTAAGCTCACGAGAACTTCCTCAGAGTCGTTTAGCTCGTCCTGAGGAGGGCCCATATACACCTTGGCTGTCCTGTCGTGCAAGCCACATGTCAGGACGGGGCTATACATGCCTCGTAGTCTCTCCTGGTGGGAGGCTCCCTCCCACGGTCTAGTGGAAGTGCCATGCTCCGCGCTGGCAGAACCAACCGAGGAGCGGTTATGCCCATGAACCAGTGGAAGCACCAAGCTCCGCGCTGGCCGCTACGACCGTGGCGCGGTTATGCCCACACTCCGCGCAAACGTGGTAGCTCTATGCTCCGCGCTAGTTATAAAAAACTGAGGGCGGCCCCCAGCGGTCACACCAACCTCAGGGAGCTTTTCAGCTCACGACACTCACAGCTTCTCCTTGGATGGGTGTCGTGAGGGGGGCTAGGCACGGGGGCTATGCTCAGGTCACGCCTGGCGGACGCCACCCTACCAGGTGCCCAGACACCTGGCCTTCTCGCGCCCCCATCCCAGGCGAAGGCTCGTGAGCAAGGTATGGTGCTTGGTCTCCCTCATGAGAGCTATTCGTACGTCAAGGGGGACCCCTGGGAATCGCGACCCAGGGGCCTCACTAGTCACGTAGCCCCTCACTCCTTGAGCCCGGCGCTCAACGACGGTCGAGGTATGCGCGGGGCTATGCCCTGCCAACGCAGAACACAAACGGGGTTGCTTGACCGTCAAGGGAGACCCCTGGGCATCGCGACCTAGGGGCCTCACTAGCCATGTAGCCCCTCATCCCTTGAGTCTAGTTATTACGATAACCCCGGTCACCCGAAGGGCTCAATGGCGATCGAGGTATGCGCGAGTTTGGGCCCTGCCGACGCAGAGCACCTAAGCAAACATGAAAGGAAGCAAGCACGGAAATCATCAAGTTATTTCAATAATACCAAGTTTTTCAAATTCGAACAAATTCTTACGCCTCCCCGAGGCACTCGCACTTGTCTCTCCGGACAGGAGCAGGTCAGGCATCACCAAGCGCATCAACACCAGTCTCCGCCTCTTCAGCTGCGGTAGCAGTGGCCTGGAGGAACGCCTCCACCAGCTCCATGACCTTTGCCCCCAGGGCCTCAGCAGCCGTGCCCCCTATGCTCGTGGTCACTGGCTCGGACAGCGAGGCCAGGTCAAGAGTGGGGTCACGAAGACTTAGGTGGCCGCACACCTTCGTTAGGACCAAGGTAAGGAGCGTGCGGCTTTCGACATCTGCTAACTGGCCAATTGCGGCTGCAACCTCGTGCAGGGACTTCACGAGCGCGGTAAGGAGCCCGGCGGGGCCACCCTCCGGGCGGCCAATGGCTTCTCGAATCCTTCCCCATAAGCAGCCCGCAGCGCCGTACGGGCCTCAAGCTCGAAGGCGGCAAGGGCCTCGCGACTCACCGCTGTCGAGGTCGCCAGGGCATCTTCCTTCTCGCGTGCAGCCTGGGCCGCCTTGGCCTGCTCAGCCTTGACCTTCAGCTTCTCCAGGCTCGCGCGGTCAGCAAGTAGCTCATGTTGCAGCCGGGACGACTGAGCCCTCTGCGCCTCGAGCTCCTTCCCCAACCTCTCGAGCTCCAGGGTGGGCCTAGTGCCTTCCTCGCGAAGGGCCTCCAGCTCGCTCTCCGCCCCGAGGCAGCGCTTCTTCAAGGACGCAGCATCGGCTCGCACAGCGTCACATGCCAGTGTGGCTGCCGCAGCTTCCTCTCGACCCTTGGCAACGATCGCTGAGGCCTGGTTCCAGGAGGCCCACGCGGACTCGTCTGCCAGGAGCCACCCGGAGATCAGCCCCAAGCGTCCCTCCATCGCGAGGCCGTCACCACCCTAAAGTTCGGTACGAAGCCGACCCAGCGCGGCGGAGGCAGCCTCCAAGGTCTCAGGGCCAGGCTACGCCGGCTGGCACACGGGCACCGACAAGACCGGCTGCTCGACCAGGGGCTCGGGGGCTCCGGCCCCCCTCGCTGAAGTAGCCGGTGCAGGAGCTGTCACGGCCACGCGGACAGCGAGGATGCCCTCAAGCGATGCCGCCACCGCGTGCCCGGTGGCCCAGTTGGCCGAGACGCCCAGAGTCATGGCACCCTTCTCCGCGGCTGCATCAGCAGCAGGAGGAGCAGGGCACCGCGACGTTACCTCCCCCTTTGCCTTCTTCATCACGCCACACAGGCTGCTGCATCAGGAGAAGCGCGTCAGGGACACAGCAACTAGGGATAACAGGAGATTGCAGACTTACTCGTCGGAGGTGAGGCGCGCCCTCCTCTTCACCAACAGGTCGGCTGCAGTCGCTGGCGCTATGGGCGTGCCGGTAGCCCGGATCTTGGCAAGGCGCGAGGCCACAGTCCTGGGCACAGCCGTGGTCACCAGTATCGCTGGCACGGCACACCTCGGCGGGGTCGCCATGTTGCTTCCCCCGGATGCAGCGCGTCCGAATCGTCGTGGAATGGTCGCCTGGGGCCGTCCGGCGGCACCTGCGCCTGACGCCACTGCTCTAGCGGACGCCTCGGAGGAGTGCCCCTCATCAACCCGGTCCTCGTCGTCCAGGGTCTCCTCCAAGTTCCCCTCGTCGCTTCCATCGTCAGCGTCGGAAGACACGTCAACCGTAGGCGGAGCATCCACGGGCACCCCGAAACCTGACATGGCCTTGAACAGCTCGACCTTGTCAGGGCGGCTATACAATGGCAGGTGGATCCCGGAGAGGTCCTCAGGAACCATCCCTAGGAGATTAACTGAGGCGAAGTCCAGATCGGCCTCGGCCAGTGCCCCCCAGCGCAGTCGGAGCCTGTCGTCATCACCCATCAGATCCCACATGAGGCGTGAGTGTGCCTGCAGCGGCGCCAGACGCTGCCTCAAGAACTCCTTCAAGATCTGGGCCCCTTCAAGCCTCGAGCCTAGGTCGGCTTAAATCCTTGCCAAAACAAACCCGGCAAGGGGGTCGGTGAGCTTCGCGTAGCTCCAGCTGGCGCATTTCGCCGGATGGGCGGTAGGCAGCGCCAGCAGTGGATGAATGCGCTGGGCGTCTAGATAGACCCACCTCTTTAGGTGGGAGTCTATCTTCTTCCTGGCTGTCATCAGCCGGCAGCCCTGGCGCTGGAAGATGAAGGAGACACAGCCCGAGCACAGACCCTCGTCGTACCAACGCATGGAGAAGAAGTGGCGGAAGAGGGTGACAATCGGCCTCACCCCCACGAGCACCTCGCAGTAAAAGGCAAAGAGCAACAGGACGAAGATGGAGCGAGGTTGGATGTGGAGAGCATGCACCTGGTAATGTTCTAGGATGGCATAGAAGAACTCTGAGAAAGGCGGCACGAGTCTGACGGAGATGTTGTGGAGGAAGAAGGGGTAGCAGGACTTCGGCAAGATCCGCGTCGAGGTGGATCCGGCCCAAATCCCCGTCGGGCCATGCTCGTTGTGGACGCGCGACAAGAAAGGCTGGACCTCTAAGTAGTCCTCCTCCTTGGTGATGGAGGACTCCTCCAGCGCCGCCTCAAGGGAAGAAGCGGATCCGGACGCCGGTGCGGTACCCTTGCTCTTTTTCGCCATTGCTGAAGGTGCCGGAGGATACAGGCGATATAGGAAGGTGGGAGGGGTAGGAGGAGGAGATCTGAGCAGGAAGGAAGGGAAGCGATAACTCCCTTGCAGCGGAGACATCCCCTTTTTGTCAAACTTCATGGTTGCCGAGACTACGTGGGGAGCGGGGTCGCCCACGTCCCATCCAACCGTCACGCGCCAGCCTGGCCCGCAGCCTTTTTGGGCCCGCGATGCTTCATCCTCGGCTAACGTTTCGCCCCGAAGCCAACTCCGCGAGCCTTGGGCCCGGGGGCTACTGTCGGCTTCTTGGGAACCAGGGTACCCAGACTTGGCTGTCTGCGGGCCGCCACGCGCTCCTACCATGGCCTGGTACGGCCCAGCTGATCGACGAGCCACCCAAGACCCTCGCGAGGGGGGCTAGGCCTCGCGAGGAGAACAACGTCAAGACCCCATCGGGAGCAGCCTCGGCAAGGTGCTCCGAAGGGGCGGAGAACCCAAGGCCAAGCCTGCCTCAGAAGAAGGCAGTGACGCACCGCGCCAGCAGGTGCCAGCGCCCGCTAACGGCGCAGTTGCCGTTTCGGTGAAAAGGAGGCAGTGCAGGCGCAGGTTCCCGAGGAGCGTGACAAGGGTTTCCCCTTTGGTGCAACAAGACCGAAGACCGCAAGGACGATAGGGAGAATGTCACCACCGAGCCCACCACCGTGTCACCGCCTGATCCTTTTGCAGGAGAAGACTTCTTTTGTCAGAGTAGGAACGTCCTTGTTTTTCCGCTCAAAAATGGCCGTTGTGGGATCCCTTCCCGTCTAAACTTTCGGGGGAAGAGGACCCTGGCCGCCTATATAAGTAGCTAGGATCCCCACTATGAGGGACAAGTCAAGCAGATCCACAAACTCGGCCTCCACGCAAAGGAGCAAGAACTCTTGCCTCCCGATCCTCCTGAGCTCTCCTCCTGAGCTGAGGAACCACTGTACTAGTTCATATTCTAGCCCTCCCGAGGCCAATCCACCAAAGCAGGAAGTAGGGTTTTACACCACAAGGTGGCCTGAACCTGGGTAAACTCTTGCGTGCTTCACTTGTTGTTTGCTTGAATCTCTTCACCGAACGAGGGCGAGACCCTAGGTAGACGTGAGTGGGAGAGATCTTCATGGACGCCCCTATGTTCGAACTTCTTGGGTTTGCGGAGCCCGTAATCCGACAGCGCTGGATTGTGAACGAGCGCTATAGCTAACTTAGCTATAGTGCTGGGTTGTAAAGCAGCGCTACTGCTTATGGCACATAGTAGTAGCGCTTTTTTAGAACCCAGTGCTATAGCTATATTAGCTATAGCGTTGGTTACCAATCCAGTGCTACTGCTAACTGTTCCAATTTTTCTTTTCTTTTTATTTTTTCTTTTCTAGTTTTTAGTGTTTTCCTTTCCTTTTCTGTTTACTTTTCTTTTTTTTTTGTACTGTTTTCTCCCTTTTGTTTTTGTTTTTTTGTTTTTCTCCCGACGACGGTGTCTCCCTCTCCCCACTGCACGAATATCACCGGAACCAGTGCATGTGGTAACATATCAGTTTACCAATAACGATTACTTAAGTGCGTACACAAAATAGATACATATATATAAATGTAGGTTTCTGATCAGCTGCGTCAACGATGTTTCACATTGAGCTTCTTCCCTTTCTTGTTCGTTGTCGAGTAATTGAGCCCCTCCTTGTGACTTTTCCGGAGCCATGGATTACGATCTTTCTTAGGTAATGTAGTATTGATTCTTATTTTCATGTATGCTTCATCGTCATCATCATCTTCGCTCATCAGATTGTCCTATTGGTCGTAGTCTTCCTCGTTGTCTACTCCATCCATTCCGACGATGCTCCTTTTGGATCTCCTCACGACAACATGGCTGGAATTGGCCAGGTTGGTTATGAAGAAGCATTGTGTCACGTGCTTAGCATGTACCCATGGCTCATTTTTGGCAATGACGTTAACGTTCACGGGAGTGCTCTTTGCGTCGGTTATAGACATGGTGGTGAAATACTTGTTTTCTCTTAAAACGTCCTTGGCCCATCTGACATGGAACATCGTTGCATCATGCATTCCAGCATAGTCAAGCTCCCAGATCTCTTTGACCCTTTTGTAGAATCTTTCAGATGTGCCGTTGGCGTTAATAAGCATTGAATTGTCACCCGAGAGTTCTGGTAATCAATGTCCATGTCTTTGGCCTCCGTGTAGAACATGTATCCATTGATATTATAGGACTGATAGGTCGCGAGCTTGGGCGCGGGGCCATATGCTAAGGCGTGTATGAGCAATCCGTCCGAACTTCCCTCTTCCAGAGGATTTTCAAGAGCTTGATCTTTGAACCAATGCAAGAAAGTGGCGTTGTGCTCTATAGTAACTTCGTTGTTTGTCTTGAGCATCCCCTTATCACGGTACTTCTCTGCGATGCTTTCTTTGTGTTGTGCCACATAATCATCTACCACATCTAGGTGTTGTAGCACTACTAAGTTAGCCCTGTCGGAGTCGTTCCGTCGATCCGAGTAGTCCACGTGCAATTCCCTCCGGCCGTTGTTGTGACCATCTCCTTCGAGCTTCCCATCATGTTACTTGATGGGCAAACCAACAACAGGGTCTCCGACGCCTATATAATTCTCGCGAAAGGAGACGCACTCATGTGTCAGATACCCCTGGACGATGCTCCCTTTGGGATGGGACATGTTACGAATGAATCCTTTGATGACCCCATTCATCCTCTTGAATGGAATCATGCTGTGAAGGAATGTCGGCCCAAGGTCGATGATGTCGTCCATGAAGTGGACACACAGATGCACCATGACGTCAAATAACACGGGCGGGAAGTACATCTCAAGCTCACATAGTATGACAACCATCTCTTCCTGTAGTCTTCGAAGCTGCTTCACACTTATGAACTTTCGAATATAATATCAAAGAAGTTGCAGAGACGAGTAAGCGTCTCACGGACGTGCTTGTCCATTATCCCTCTAATGGCAACCGGGAGTATCTGCGTCATCATCACGTGACAGTCATGAGACTTCATCCCGCTGAACCTTTTCTTCTTGGGGTCTAGAAATCTTCATATCTTCCCACAGTAACCGGAACTGACTTTGATTCCCATAAGGCACTTGATGAATTGATCGATCTCCTTCGCACTTAAGGTGAAGCAAGAAGGGGGGCAATAATTCTCCTCCTTCTTGTTGACTTTTCTGCCCCTTTCCCCCTCCTCCGTCTCTGTCTCCGTCTCCTCCATCGACTTTTTATGGTGGATCTCTTTCCGGATCTTCAAATCTTCCAAGTCTTTCCTTTCCTTCGGCCCATCCTTGGTCTTCTCCGGCATGTTCACCAGTGTGCCAAGCAAGCTCTCAAGGACATTCTTCGTGATATGCATTTGATCAAGGCAATGAGGCGTGCCGTGAATGGGCATGTACTCCAAGTCCCAGAAAACATACCTCGTTTTCCATACCTTTAGCAGCGGCTCCGACGCCTTTTTTATCTTTCCCGGCGTGGGGCATTGTTCCCAGTTTCTCAACAGCTCATCGATTTCGGCGCCGCTCCTCTTACGTGGAGGTCCTCAAAGCTCAGCCAACCATTGAATAGATCTCCACGCTTTCTCCACAGGTCATCCTTCTCAAGCCATCTGCGATGCCCCATGTACACGGTTTTCCCGGACCCGCCATCTTTCGTTGACGTAAGCTGCTGAGACGTTGTATCATCCATGCACCTCATGCATCCGCAGTATCTATGGCACACCTAGCCTGAGGTGTACCCCTAACCGAGATAGTCGTGCACCGTTGTCATCAGTGCGGCTCTCATATGGAAATATTCTCCTTTGCTAGCGTCCCATGTCCATGCCGGTGTTTTCCATAACGTGTCTAGCTCCTCTTGCAAAAGCCCCATATATAGGTTAATACTATTTCCCAGTTGTTTCGGCCCTTGAATCAGCATGCTCATGTGTATGTACTTTGTCTTCATGCACTACCATGGGGGGAGGTTGTACATCCATACAAACATGGGCCATGTGCGGTGGTTGGTGTTCTGGTTTCCAAACGGATTCATGCCATCGGTACTCGCACCAAGCACGATGTTCCTTGGATCTTCTGCAGCAAATCCATATACAACATTGAATGCTCTCCACTGGCTACCATCCACGAGGTGTCTCAGCCTAGGATCATCTCCATTGTCAGGCTTCTTCATCTCCGCGTGCCAGCGCATGAGCTTTTCTTTCTTAGGATCTACGAAATACCGCTGCAGACGGGGAGTGATCGTAAAGTACCATACAACTTCCCGAGGAGCTTTCTTTCCTGCCTTATTGTATCGAGAAGCATTGCACAATGGACAACTAGTTTTTTCCGCGTACTCCCCTCGATAAATGATGCAATTGTTGATGCATGCGTGGTACCTAATGTGCGGAAAATCAAATGGGCATACGATTTTCTTGGCCTCCTCGACACTAGTAGGACACAGGTTCCCCGCGGGAAGAACTTTATTATGTAGATACTTCAAATGCTCATCGAGGCTTTTGTCTGTCCATTTGTTTTTGGCCTTCGTATTTAGAAGTTCGAGCATGAAACTCAAGCGGGTCACCTTGGGATCGCAACCGTCATACAATGGAGTCCTCGAGTCCACTTCAAGTTGCGCCAGCTTGGCCTCCTCTCTAGAAGCAGCTCTCTCGCTAGTCGTACTCTTGCGAAGGAGGTTTCGAACATGAGGGTCCTGCATGACTGCACTTAGTAGCGTCGAAGACCGCGGCGTGACCGCCGCCTATTCTCCGCCATGTCCGGACTCTTCTTCGCCGTGTCCGGAATCTTCTCCGTCGTCGTCGTCATTTCCGGACTCTTCCCCGCCGACATGTCCGGCGCCATCGTATTCATGTCTATCGGTCATCTCTCTGTCAAGCCACATGTCGTTATTCCCTGCCATGTGCACGTCCTCATCATCATCATCATCTTCTTCTTCACTTATCCACTGAGTATAGCCATCCATGAAACCATTCATCAGCAGGTGCGCCTTCAAAGTGCCACGATCAAAAGGGTCCAAAAGGACTCCTTCCTTGCATCTTGCACACGGACATCTAATCCTAGTCCGATTATTTGCATACATGTCCATCACCGCGGATTGCATGTACCGCTCCACCTTCCATCCACTCACCTTCATGACCAACTGCACGGTATAACAAGAAAAAGGGTTATAAAATAAATAATGCATTCTTCAAAGTCATATATATATAATTTTGGCATCACCTTGCCTAAAAATAGGACATATTGAGTTTGCTCAAAATTCACAGAAGCAAAAATAAATCGACATTTCGGCAAAACATAAGCAACTTGAGGGCATGTCACTCGCACAAATCTCTCCATATATATGTCCTATATATATCCCAGACACACATATTCTCATTCACAAACATATTCCCATTCTTGAAATGAACAACTTTTTACTCACCTATATATATATATATATATATATATATATATATATATATATATATATATATAGGGTGGGTCTATTCTCATAACATCCCTTAAGACCTTATTCTCCTAACAAAAAAGGTTATTCTCCTAACAACCAACTCGTCCACTCCCCGCCTCCTAGCGCCTGACGCCGGCGTCCTCCCCAACCCCTCCCCGCCTCCTAGCGCGGGAGCGCCTAGGCGGCCGGCGGCCAGCGTCCTCCCCAACCCCTCCCCCGCCTTCTAGCGTGGGAGCGCACGGCGGCCGGCGGGCAGCGTCCTCCCCCACCCCTCCCCGCCTCCTAGCGCGGGGGCGCACGGCGGACGGCGGCCGGCGTCCTCTCCCCACCCCTCCCCCGCCTCCTAGCGCCGGAGCGCACGGCGGCCGGCGGCCGGCGTCCTGCACCTCACCTCCACCCCTCCCCCCGCCTCGTAGCGGCAGCGGAGCGCCCGCCAAAGCGGCCGGCGATGCAGTCCGTCGGGGAAGAAATTTCCGCGGCGGCGTTTAGGAAGCGACGCCGCACCTCACCTTCGCCCCAACAACACCTGGAGGATCCGCCCCTGAAGCATCCAGCCTCAGCCATGCATGACAGGGGGAAGCGAACTGCAACGTTGACTACTACATCGCATTCGTCGTGGATGCGAACTGCAATGGTGCACGTCCAGCCTTCTCCCGCAACAATGGCCAAGGTGGAAAAAGCGCATGAGTTCCTGCAGCGGAGGTGGACTGCACGACAACAGCAGCAAGAGCTGCATCTGCAGAAGGAGGGAACTGCATATAAGGTAAGAAAATCAACATACCAACCCCCACATCCAGTTTCCAGTGCCGTTTTTATACACATGCAGTCCCCCATCTTGCGTCGACTGCAGTCACATGTGTCTCCAAAGTAGAAAATCAGAAAAGGATAGTTCGAAAAATAAAAAACGCTGTATGGATCAAAATTGCAGTCCACATTGACTAAAAAAGTAGAGCGCTGTTCCTAGAGCTGAAGTGCATTGTTTCTTCACGTTAACTAACAGTGCCCCTGCTGTAGAATGACAAATTGAAAGTGCAAATTCTTACCATTTGCAAAAATATAATGATATATAGAATGAAAGATGCAGTCCATTTCATTGTTGACGTGCATAAAAAAAAGCTTTGGCTTAATAACCTGCAGGAATTCGCTATGCTTCAAAAACAGAAGATGCCTCGAATCATTTACGACCCTGAGCCCCTGAACTGCATTAGAAGAGAAGAGTGGGAGATGCCTGGATGGATAACCCCTTAATTACCTAGGGATTTCTTTAACAAAACAAACAGAACTGCGTACTCCGTGGAGGAAGATGTAGAGGATAAAGATGAAAACAGTGAACCAAACATCATTCAAGATGGAGAAGGCAGTGAAACAAAAAAACCGCAGGATAACGAGGAGGAGGACGACGATCTGGTCTTCATGGGGGAACACGCGCAGAAAAATGATGAGGAGGAGGATGATGACGAAGAGCAAATCATAACAGTTATGCAGCCAAGGTACACGCGTGTCTTTGAAACATTTGGTCAGCAGATCAGAACGGATGATATAGCACCTCCAGAAGCCGATGTTGAAACCCAGCAAGTTCGGCAGGTCCATGTGCAAACGATTCGTCAACAAAGGGACAGTGGAATTCCACCCAGGCAGCCTACTGCCCAACAAAAGAATCGGAAGCAGAATCAAGGAGGGCCGCAGGCAACCAAAAAAGTAAAGTTCTCCACACTCCTGCCTCCTCGCGATCCTCAATTACACAGGTCTGTTGTCACCCCTCCATGCCCAATAAACATCGGTGAGCTGCAAACACCGTTAGAAGAAAAACAGTACACGCACGTAAGCATCCTTTGCCTGACTACTGTAGTTCAGTTATTACGCATAGTTTCAGCTTGTGCATTCTCATTAACAAAAAAAGAAACATTCCATGTTGTGTGTGTGCAGGATGAGAACATGCTCCAAGAACTTGTGCCTGTGAAAGGTATGCAGTTCACATCAGAAGATGCGGCGCGAGAATTCTACAACACGTATGCGAGGCATGCAGGCTTCGGCACACGCAAAAACGGCGGATACAGAACAAACAGATACATCGTGTGCTCAAAGGAAGGCAGAAGCAAACAAACTGTCACTGATTATGACAGAAAGCGAGAAAAAACATCAAAGAGGACTGGCTGCAAGGCGGGGATGAGATTGAAAAAAATAAAGGATGTGTTTGTGATAGCAGAGATTGAGCTCAATCACAACCACATGATGATTGACAGCCCGGCTATGCTTCTGCACATGCACTCGCATAAGACGGATGACCCGTTGCTCGATAAACTAGTGAAGGACATGCAGAGGGACAACCTCACGCACACGCAGATGATGTCAACCCTGTCTAGGATGTCAGGAGGACTGCACTTTATGGGGCGCACCAGCCGTGACTGGGTGAACAGGTACGTTTACTAAAAACAAAAAAACGATATATCGTCTATTTCATGCAGTCCGCTTTATGCATTTTCTGTAAGTCCATAATGCTGAAAGTATATTGTTAATTCGAACTGCATGAAGCATCAATTCGCGAGGGAGGAAACAGAGGACGATGTGAAGAAACTCCTGGCTTTCTTTGAGAAGATGCAGCAAATAAACCCGGAGTTCTTCTATGATTACGACAAAGATGTCGATAACCGTGTGCGCAACATATTCTGGGCGAACGCCAACTGCAGGGGATCGTACGAAGATTTTGGAGATTGTGTCACATTTGACACGACCTACAAGACCAACAAGTTCCACATGCCTCTGGCGTCTTCGTTGGACTCAACCACCACCTCCAAAGTACAATATTCGCTGTGGCTCTCATTAGAGACGAAACAATACCGACTTTCGACTGGGTGTTCCGGACGTTCTTGAGTTGCATGAACAACAAGCGGCCAATCTGCATACTCACAGGTATGCTGAAAAAAAAGAGTGAACTTGAATAACAATGCAGTTCACTGCCAAAAGTTTTGTAGTGCATTTCTTACATCCAATGAAAAAAAGAAGCAGAAAAAGGATATGCAGTTCTCTCAATAACTCGATGCTTGTTTTTTTTTCTTTCGAAAACATGCAGATCAATGCCCCTCCATGGATGCCGCGATAAAAAGTACGCTCGTAGGCACGCTGCACAAGTTATGCCGTTGGCACATACTGAAAAAATACAAGGATCACCTGTCCTTGCTGTACAAAGCCTATGAGAAATTTAAGGATGAGCTGACCTCCATTCTCAACCACCCACTGATGCCATCAGAGTTTGAACGCGCTTGGCGTGAGCTCATGGAAAAGTATAACCTGCAAAATGATGAGATTATGAAGGCGCTGTGGGCAGACAGAAAAGAATGGATATCGGCTTACTACAAGGAGGTGTTCTGTGCACGGATGACGTCGACACAGAGAAGTGAAAGCATGAACCGGATCTTGAAGAGGAACTTTGTCAAGGAAAGACACGACCTGCACATCTTTGCGTCCCAGGTGGACAGGTGCATCCAGACAAGGAAGGGCGTCGAGCACGCGGAGACCATAGCTAACGAGGTATATAAAACAGAACAAATTTTTTAGAGATGGATCAGCAATTAATAAAAACAAATACTCGCTTTCTTGATTTTTGCTGCAAAAAAGACAACTACTTAACTGGTTTTCTTTGTTTCACAGACGGAGATAAAGACTACTACTCAGTTTGGATTCGAGGTTCAGCTCTCCAAGATTTACACCAGGGCGGTCTTTGCTGACTTCAAGCAAACGCACTACCGCAGCACAGCCTTCAGATCAGAGCAGTCCACTAACAACCCAACAAAATATTTGGTGCGCCACTACAACCGGTCTGATGATTTTGATTGGGCAAGACACGAGTTCCAGGTGGTTGCTGATGTGACGAACGGTATCTACGAATGCGAATGCAAGCTGTGGACACACACAGGTAAGTGATACAGGAAAACAAAAAAAATAAGCACACGTAAAACAAAATGAAGTTCACTTATTGCTCGTAGCAAAAAAAAGAGATTAAAAACAAAAATATATATAGTGAGGTTCACTATAGCAGCAGACACAGGACCTATTTATAATGCAGTTCACAAAACCAAAAAAATTAAAAAATGTTGCCTATTTATGTGAAGTTTGCTGGCACGAGTAACCCAAAAAATTTCTTTTGCTACAGGCCTGTTCTGCGTGCACATCATTTGCATGTTGGATCAGCTGCGGGTGGACAAGATACCTGAACAGTACATATTGAAGAGATACACACGGAACGCACGCCAAAATCCAACTTGACCGCAGAGACTATGAGCAAACTGCTCCGGATGGGAGTTCGATGTTCTGCCGTAGGAGACTACTTGCAGAAACTGCAATGGACCTGGCGAACAGAGGTGTCAAGTCGGATAGAGGGTACAACAGAGCTTTAGCTGGGATGAGAAAACTCATACAAGAAGTGAACGTAATAAATGAAGAAGAAGAAGAGGCAGAGAAGATAATGGATGCGCGGAGTGAAGTTCAAGGAAAGGAGCACGAACATGCTGCTGATGGTGCAGTTCATAATATGGATGACACAATTCTTCCCCCGCCTGTTTCAAACACAAAAGGGAGAAAGAAAGAGAGCAAGTCAGCTAATAAAAAAGCTGCAGCAAATGAAAAAAGCCCTAAAAAAATAGCAGGCCTGAGCCAGAACTGGACAGCGAAGGAAGACCACTGGGGGTAAGGATGTGTAAATCATGCAATAAGATTGCGGGACACAACTCAAGAACATGTGAGGAGAGGCTGAAACAAATCCAGGCTGAAAATGCCACCACAAATCACCAAGCTGACCAACAAGATGATACGCCAAAGAGAAGACTATGTAGCGTCTGCAACAAGAGAGAGAAGCATAACGCGAGAACTTGTCCAAATAGAACAGAGGAGAAAGATGAAGAAGATAACGAAGAAGATGCTGACAGAGAAGAGAGTGAGGAAGCGATCGAAGCTGATGAAACCGAGGAGGAAGATGAGGAAGAAGAAGAAGAAGACGAGGAAGAAGAAGAAGCAGATGAAGAAATCGAAGAACCATCATCAAAAACGAGGGGGAGAGACAGAACGCATAATCCAGCGCGTAGGCAAGCATCGCGGTCGCACGGTCCCGTTACGAGGGGTAACGCGAACAACAAGAGCAAGACAGAAGCAGCAACAACCGTTGAAACAAATGCAGTGCACAATCTGCGAAGAAGCACCAGGAAAAGGACGTAGATCAAACACATATGCAGTTTTGCATTTTAAAAAAACATATTAACTTCATCATTTATATATATCGTATCGTGCAAATAATATGCAGTTCTCTTCTATATGAAAAAAGAAAATAAGATGAGAATTCCACTCTCAGAATGCGGTTCTCTTCTGTATGAAAAACCCGACATCGGAATGTCATTTTGAGAATGCAGTTCTCTTGCTCGTATAGAATCTGACCATGAACGTGAATCAGTACAGAAAAGCAGATAGAAAAGAAAAAAATGTAGAGTCAGGCTAGGATTCACATACACTGCAGTGCGTGCGTGGTGCGTTTAAAAGCTTCAGTGCAGTAACCTTCGAGTACACAGTGCAGTGCGCTTAGTGCAAAAAAATGTAAACAAAAACGATTCCGCTTCTGAAGCGATGCAGTTCGCTTACGGGAAACGATTCCGCTTCTGAAGCGATGCAGTTCGCTTACGGCTGACGATTCGGTTCGCCTGCCCTAAAATAAATACTTCCACTATTGCTCGATGCGCCGCGCCGCCCCTCCTCTATCCCGACGGTTGCACGATGCACGAACTGCAACGATCATCACGAACCCACGATCGCCAACACGGTTGGGAGACGAGATCGTGGCCTCGGCAGAAGTTCCTGTCGCTCCCATTTAAATCCCGCGCTCCATCGAACAGACCATCCGCACAAAATGCACGACGCTGCCCCTTCCTCCTCCTCTTCCTCCTCTTTGCAGCAGTGGGGTTCAGCAAGACCTACAACGCCGTGCATGCGCACGGGAACACGAAGCTGAAGGTGATCTACACCACCGACGTCGCCGCCATGGCAACGTACGTCGAAGAGTTCAAGATAGTTCTCCAGCGGCGCCGCCAGAAGATCGTCGGCATCGACGTGGAGTACACACCCGACCACCGTAGAGCGGCCGTGGTTCAACTATCCATCAGCAGGTACCAGCCAGTGCTTCTTTTCCAGGTATGTGGTACATTGGGCAAGAGATGTGTCCCCTTCGACAGGTTCCTCGGCGACCCAAGGTAAGCAATTCTCTATGCCGAGTACGCGTTGCAGTTCTATATGCCTATGTATGCAGTTCCGAAAGGTATAACTTGCGGTTCACTTTCCTTAGGTTCGAGTTCGCTGGCTTCGCCATCGAGCAGGACAAGCAGAAACTCGCAACCAGCGACCTCCACGTCACCAACTTCGTCGACATCCAGACGAACTGGAGGGTGCCTGATGGAACGAAGCCACTGGACTCGCTGGGCGATGTAGCTGCTGCCATCATCGACGACGAGTACGCGGACATGAAGATGAAGATGACAGACCACGACCACAGCCTGTGGACTTCCATTCTCAGCACCAAGCACGTCGAGTATGCTGCCAAGGACGCCTACGCTGCGTTCGAGATATGGAACAGAATCAGCACCATGAAGAAAGGCATCGCGCGCACTGAAACAGAGAAGACAAGGAAGCGCCCGAGGTCATCCAAGAGGGGGTAGGGCAAGGGGGCATCAACTTCCACCTCCAACTCCAACGGGTGGAACTGGTGAAGCAGGACAGATGCTGAAACCCAAGGATTCCTGTCGCAAGTGCTCGATTTAGTTTCCCTCTGCGTATGTAGATTAGTTTGCTTTCGTTCTAGTTTGCTTTGGGACAATGTTTGCTTATGTTGCGTTAGTTTGCTTGATGATGTACTATGTTAATTATGACCGCAGAACCGTGGTTTCTATCTATCAAAATATATGCAGTTCTCCGTAGTCTGTTTTCAGTATGTATATTGCTTCAAAACTGCTGATGTAGCTAGGATAACCATAAAAAACAAAACTATCAGAGCAGTTCGCATAGAGAATTCTTTCACAAAACTGCTCCTGTTAGAGAAGGTTGATGCAGTGCTCTTTTATTAAAAAAAACTCTAGTTACGTGTGTGGGTTAAAAAAAACTCGGTGGGGGTTTCCAGAATGCATGTTCTTCAACTGCTGTTGCTGACAGGATCCACATGAAAGACTATATGTAAAAAAGCAGTTCACTTATACTCAGAATTCTCATAAGAAAAAACACTAGAAGCCACGCAAAAAATGTCAGATTATTACAACAAAAATGTCTCATGCTGCTGCTGCTCAAGCAAGACTGATCTAAAGCAAATTTAACTTGACTTCCAAACACTTTGCATGCCTAAAAAACATAGCCATCACAACATCCCCTGCCTGAAGACCAGCTTCCTCCACAAATTCCTTCCAGCCATCTTTGAGAACCAAACAATCATCAGAGCCAACAGAATACATAACATCAACATCATGATATCCATTCTTGCTGACCAACACCAAATTAACACAGCTTTCTGTTACCCTAACTAGACCAGAAGGGAATTTCTGCAAAGAAAAACAACAAGAACAGAAAAAAATAAGAACAACTAAGAAAAAGATTACAATCTTTCATAAAAAAATATTGATGTCAACACGTAATAATATTGACTAGACAAACATTGCTGCTGCTCCTACAATGTTCATAAAAAACTACTATGGGAAAAGCAGTTCGCTTATACTTGGTAGCAAAAAAATTTCTTCAGAAAACTAATACTCCTACAAAAACTCAGGTAGCGTTAACTACAAACAACACATGAAAAAGAATATCCGAGAAATACATACCCATGAAACACTGACATCATCGTCAGTCAACTGATGGACGAATGGAGCCCGGAATCCAATACCTGAAGAATATAGAATAGAACAGAGAGCGTTGTGCCGCTGCCTCTCGTTCAGAACCAAACCTTCAGAAAAAACGCATGTCTCCAGCATCGGCTCCACCCTTGCCAGGCAGCCGCACGCGCAATCCATTGCCAGGCGAAAAACAGATCTGGTTGGGAGAAAAAACAGATCGAGCAGGAGTGGCGCCGCCACGGATAAGATGAGATGGGAGCCGCCAGGGATAAGGTGGGAGGGGATCCAATTGACCCACCAGTATATATATATATATGTAAAACAAACAACATTAAAAAAACGACAAATAAAGCAGTGCGGTTACATAACAAAATGCATTCCGCATTGCATATTGCTGCAGTCCACCGCGCTTGACCAAAGCAAAAAAAACTAATCAAACTAGTCCCCCGACACCCCCGTCGCTGTAATGCAGTTCATACAGGCTCGCATTGCATATTAATGCAGTTCGCCGCACTACAAAAAATTCAACGCGCATTTGCATATTACTGCAGTCCACCGCTCTTGACCACGATTCACAGATGAAAAACACATCCTGCAATGCAGTTCTAACAACTATATAATGCAAAAAAACTCAAAGAACATCTTTGATAAACGACCAGAGCCAGTCGCGCCGCAAAAAAACGTGGACAGAAAACTTAAAATTCTTCCAAAATAACAACTTAATCCGCTCCAATTTATATGGATAGATCAAGAGCAGCCCGTAAATGCCGAAAACAACAGAATATTACATACAAAACGCAGCAATTTCGATCCGCACTGGGGAGAACAGAGAAACAGAGAAAAGCGGACGAACGGACGCAGATCCGCCAAAATCCAAGGATTTCCGTCGTTTTCTCGCAGAATTCAGTGCTTAACCACAAATAAATCAGCGCAAGCACGAATAAACCAGTAGAAATCAGTCAAACTAGCCAGAAACGATGCTAAATGAATGTTTCCTGCTGCACCTCTATGTGGTGCACAGCAGAAGAAGGAAGCAGTGCGCATAGCTCTCCAATGCATTTTTGCAATGCAGTTCGGAAGTGTTATGAGAATATTATTCTCATAATGTTATGAGAATAGGCCGGCTGTATATATATATATATATATATATATATATATATATATATATATATATATATATATATATATATATATCTTCCGAAAGAGACCGAGAGCACGCTGTTAATTAGATGATGAGAGAGAACGATCGAGAGAGCACGTGTGGTTGGCTAAATAGCTAGCTAGATCTAGTTGTTGGGGAGGAGAGGTGAATCTAGTTAGCT
>LR738711.1:280294491-280327263 GCA_902687465.1 Secale cereale | reverse complement strand
CCCACCCCATCCTCCTCCTTAGCCATCGCGCCGCCGCCGTTGCTCGCCCATGCCGCCGCCCGTGTAGCCACCTCGCCGCCGCCGCCGCCCGCGCCCTCGTCGACACTTCCGTCGTCGGACCCGCCCCGATGGAAAAAACCGCCACCCGGTTCGATTCGTTTTGTTTTGATTTCTCTTTTAAAATTGTTTTCGTTTTTTTTTTGTTATTTAGTGAACATCCACTGTTTAAATCTAGTTAGCGAACGTTCGTTTGATAGACTTTTTCCTTTTCTGTTATTTTTTGTCAAGTACGTATTCGCGAATAAAACTTTTGCAGAATAGTCCCTAGTTTTCAAATAATCATTACTTTTTACTCATGTGTCCGAATACGATGAAACCAACACCAAAATCTTCAATATGATCTCATCTATCCAGAAAAATCAACTCAAATTTGTTTTTGAATGATTTAAATTTTGAATTTGAACTTCTTTTGATCATATCATGAGTTTCGTAACTCCGATTGAGTTGATTCTTTTTGCAAATCGAAGCTCTTGACCTAAACTTTCTGTTAAGATCTAATCCACATAATTTTGGTAATGTTGAAAATTGTATGTTGCAAGAGTTATTTGCTTGTTTTCGAAGTTTTCCGAGATCTTTTCTTTGAATCTTGTGCATGATTGCTTATGTATACTATTGTTTGTTTACGATAGAATTTCCGGAGTGCGAAGCTTGCTACTACGAGTCTCTAGGGTTTGACGATCATTAGCAAGGCAAGTTACACTTTGATCATGCTCTTCAGTACCCAATTTTTATTGCATTAGTTTTACCCTCAAAGATTTGCATGAGTAGGACTTGGATACATATGGTTATGCTTTGTAGTTCATGAGGTAGGAACCTATGACTTGTGATCACCCCGATAATATACGCTTTGTTAGTTATTTCTTAGCCATGCTTGTAGACGTGGATTGTTATGTGAGATTCATGAAAGTTGCGAGAGTAACAACAACTAAGGGAAAGTTTAAGGTGGCAAAATTAATACACATCTGGGTGGATTGATTACAGGGCACCTAGAGAATCCAGTGTTGTCCTAGAAGATCCCGGAGGACCCGTGTGATCATCCTACAGAATGCCACCCAGGCTCAAAGGGATCATATAATCTTTCATGCCTAGAAACTTCTCTGTGCAGCCACTAGACATTATGGGCTCTGGCATAGTTGAGTAAGTTGTGTGACCTCTTTCAGTGGTGGACTAGCAGATGTAGGGGAAAGTAGGTGTACCGGTCTACCCAGAGTAAAGAGTTAATGCTTTTGAAAGGCTATGTCTCGATCTTCCGATCATGGATGCGGTTGAGTCTTGTGGGGAAAAGTGCGCAAACCTCTGCAGAGTGTACAAACTAATCATGATTAGACATTTCCCCGATTATGGACATCTTGAGTATCCTTGTATTTGAATCATTGGTTGATCTCATCACTCTATATAATTAAATTTGTTGGGTTACTAATGATATTGGTGATTTTGGGATTGAGATGGAGGAACCTTCTCAATATTGATTAATTTAACTGAGTAGTAAATAAAATTTATTCCTTTGTTGTAGTGGAAAATTAGCTTTATGCAAAATTATACTTAGAGCCTCCACCAGCCAAATATGCATGTAGTGGTAGATATTTGCTTATCATTATTGCTATAGTGTGACTTTGCCAGCATATTCCATGTGCTGACCTACACGGCTGCAACCTCTCATGTTGCAGATTTTTCAGATGAGGATTAATGTGCGATAGGTCGTTGTCGTGGCCTCAGTTTTGCCGTGGAGTTGATGAATTCATTTATCTTTGAAGCTTCCGCAGTATCTCATTTAGTAGGACTTCGGCCATATTTTTGTAATAATACTCTTTATGAGGATATCTATGTAATAAGTGTGTGACTGAAACTTTGTTATAATTCCTCGAGTACTGTGTGTGTCAGCATACCGATCCAGGGATGACACTTAAGCACAGAGACTTCGATCCATTGGGATCTAGTCGCTACAGAAACTGATAAGGATTATTAGCAAAAAGGTATGAATGGCGGCAATCAAATTATTTGTTTATGCTCTATCCAACACAATAGTGAGCTGTAGGATGATAACTAAACTCTGCAGCCTTCCCTTTTTACTCTCCATAGTGAGTTGTTAAACAACAATGTCTGAAAATTTTCATTCGCGGTGGTTACCGAAGCAGTTCACTCAATATTACCTCGCAAAGTACATGATTTGTGGACATGCAATGAAGGTTAAAGAATTTCATCCAGACTACAATGAGCGTCGAGAAGTCGTAATGAAGACACTGAAGGATGGACGGGAAGCCATCACAAGGGGTTGGCCTTGAGTCGTGCGGACATTACGCATGGAGGCGGGCATAATATTTGCATTCTTCTTCACTTTCGCCACAACCAGAATGTCTTTCGCCTCTCTCTTTACAAACTTTAGTACAACTGCGGTACATCATTCTTTACTTGGTGCTTCTATATTTCTTTGGTATATGTACCTGTGCATCGAATTATGCGTTCCTGGTTGAACCTATATTTGTAATAAACATGGTTGGTTATGAAATAAGTGATTGCCTAATTTAAAATTCAAAACATGTGATTTTAAATTAGGGATTAATTAGGGATTACACTGCACACGATTTGCGAAAGCGAAACATCTGCGATAGACGTGGAGATCAGACATGTTTCTAGGATCCACTACATGTGCGATCAATCTTCACTGCAAACACAATTACACACGACATCCTCTTGGAAATTGTTTGTGTTAGGCCACCTTGCGCAAATGTTTACCACATAAAAACTGCGTGTAATGGACAGTCTATGTCACACAGTTTCTTCTACGCACCGTTTGTGATGCATTGAATAACACAAACGATAAAATTCTTAATATCGTGTGCAATGGCAACGCTATCACAAACGATTTAACGGGGAAAATTGTGTGTGATGTACCTGCGAACGGAAATGTTTTCCTTGGAGCGACTGTGTGGGATGTACATATGAACGGAAACGTCTAGCGGGGACTGACTGTGTGGGATGTACTTACGACCGGAAATGATTTCACCTGTATAATTGTATTTTCTAGCACGACTGTATGTATAACTGTATTTGAACACTCGCCGGTCGCACACGACCTCATTTTGCCGAGCATGTGTGCCAGCGGAGCATATCCCCGACGGTTTCTGGGTCGTGTGGGAAGGAACCCCCCCCCCTATCGCAGTCACTCACTTGGCGACGGTACGCCATCGTGGAAAGGGGTTGAAAACCGTTTGTATAGCACAGACGCGTACCAATGGAGGCGTGGTCGTGGGAGGCACGACGGTTGATGGAATTAAATGAAAGATACATGCACGCACCGGCATGGTGAGTGAACATGCAGATGCTATACTGTTAGCCCTACGATGTGGGTGTAGTAGACATGATATGTAGTGGGTCCTGCATAGTACTCGAGAACTCTTTGGGGGCATGCAGCCATTTAACCATCAGGCAAGCCACCACCCCACGTCGTTCGCATGCCCTACTGATCCCCATCTTCTACCTTACAACAGTTCGCTCCCAGTCGTCTCGTCCTTTCACATTGTAGCAGTTCCACTTCTCCTAACCCGCCTCCAAAATCCACGGTCACCCAAATCTCCATGATCGGCGATGAGTACAAGGTCAGAACCATCATCGGCGACGAGTTCAATGTCGTCTACACCATAGATCCTTGATGGTGGAAGGATGCCTTTGTCTCTTCCAACACATGTTCGAAAATTCAAAGGATGAGTGGGTCGCTGGGCTAGATGTTGAGTACACCATGGTCCTAGAAAAGGAGAAGCTTCTAAACAAGGAAGAAATGAATAAGCCCGCTGCGATCCAGGTTTGCGTACATAATGTGTGCTTGGTATACCACATATTCCATGCCGATGTTAGGTACAAGAATTTTGTGGACTTCCTCAAGGACGACAGAGTCAAATTCCTTACTGTAGACTTTTAGAATGACAAGGAAGTCCTGCATACACTAGGCCTCGTTGTTGGCCAGCCCTTCGATTTGCGGAAGAGTAGGCTGGTGTCCTCCCCTCAGCCTTCAATGCTGACCCTGGCAGGATACATGGTTGATCCTTTGTATGGTAAACTGGAGAAACCTAACTACAAGTTTCATCATGCATGGGAGTCAAAGACAATAGATAGAGATCACATCATGTACGCAACAATGGATGCCTACCTTTGTTTAAATATCTACAAGGGTTGGATGAAGAAGCAAAGCATAGTGTCCTGTTCAAGCAAAGAAGTATCGGCGAAGAGGAAGAGGGACGAGGATGAAGTCGAGGACGTGGACGAGGACTCTGAGTAAGGTGGCAATGTCGTTGCTCATGTTGGTTCTACTACAGTGTCAAGCGGACTAGTTGCTTAGTTTTATTTCAGGGGTGTTTTCTGTTGAGCCCCCAGCAGAACTATGTTATGTTCTTTCTTGTTATTTGAACTATTTAGTGTGTACCAGTATGTCTTACAGTTGGTACTACTACTCGCTTCTTCGCATTCCTAACATACTTAATACATACTAGTAGTATTATTTGGGTCAGTTGATTTCTGAAAGAAGAAGTTCGCTGGAGTGAAGGAAGAAGATGGCAGAGAAGATACCCCGGTATCTATATTAGGCTGGCGGGGTGCCCATGATCTATCTTATGAGTGTTGGGTGTGGGATGTGGTTTGCAAGAAAAAAATGGATCGTGCCCAGTTTTAAAAGGATGGCGCGGTGGGGAGCATGGCGGTGGGAGGCGGTTCAGTGGAGGGCGTGGTGGCACGCGGTTAAGCCTGTGGTAGGATGGCGGCTTGATGGTTGTGAGAGAAGACGAACAGTGCATCATTTTCGGAGGTTGAAGAAGCCCTTCTGGCCGTCCATGTTGCTTCCAACGGCCCACAAGAGTCGACTAACCCAAATTGTTCCTTCAAATTGTAGGATCCACGTGGCATTCAAGGTCTCGAAGGTAGATTCCACATCCACACCCAGTTTGCGAGCTCTAGGCGGGCGCGATCGGCTTTCGCTGCGACAGCCGCCATGTGGGCCTCCTATGTGTGGGCGGAGATGACAATGACACGCTAGCTCCTCCTCGCAGGTGTGTTGCAGCACACGCTCGTCCTCCTCTTCATATGTTGCAGGCATAGATGCGGCTCCACCTGCTCGCGTGCTTGGTAGCGCAGCGGCATCGCGAGGAGGGATTGCAGACGAAGTGAGCGGGCAAGCATGTGGCTTTTTGGCATAGGGATGGCAGGGACACCATGCTGATGGGTGAGAAATGGTGGGCCAGAGCAAGCGGGCACCGGTATGCGCAACGGCAACGGCATATTGATGAGTGTGTGTATGGGAGCTTAGCTTAGTTTTATATAGGGTTGGTCAAACTTAAAGAACACCATACTAGTACAAGTAAACATTAGACTGAGGCAGCACTTATTCTTCCACATTAGTTAGTGATACGTCTCCAACGTATCTATAATTTTTTATTCTTCCATGCTATTATATTATCTGTTTTGGATGTTTTATAGGCATTAATATGATGCCTACGTTCTAGGAACGAGGGTACCCAGATTCGCCTGCCTGCGGCCGAGGGCATGGCTCACCAGGCGGCCTGGTACGGCCAAGCATCTTCAGCGACCACTCAAGACCCTCGCGAGGGGCCAAGCCTCGCGTGGCAGATGACACAAGCATCCCCTGGGGCGGCCTCACTAGGCCGGCTCGTGAGGATCGGAGATATCGAGGCGAGGGACACCTCACGAGGTCCTCGTGACGTGAGCAGTGATGACCAAGGCTAGGCGGGCGCTGATAACCCACAAGTGTAGGGGATCAGTTGTAGCCTCTTTCGATAAGTAAGATTGTCGAACCCAACGAGGAGCTAAAGGTAGAACAAATATTCCCTCAAGTTCTATCGACCATCGATACAACTCTACGCACGCTTGACGTTTACTTTACCTAGAACAAGTATGAAACTAGAAGTACTTTGTAGTATTTGTGGAATAGGTTTGCAAGAATATAAGTAGCACGTAAATAAAGACTAGGGGCTGTTAAGATAAAGAAGCAATAAAGTTAGTGACAGCGAGTGTGGAAAAGTTGTGGTAGGAGTTGCAAAATTGCCCCTAAGCAATTGACTACGTTACTAGACCGATAGCAAGTTTTATGTGGGAGAGGCCACTGCTAGCATGTCATCCCTGACTTGGAATTCTATGCACTTATGATTGGAACTATTAGCAAGCATCCACAACTACTAACGTTCATTAGGTAAAACCCAACCATAGCATTAAGACATATTGGTCCCCCTTCAATCCCGTATGCATCAATTTCTACGCTAGGTTGAAGCTTATGTCACTCTTGCCTTCCAATACGTAGTCCTATCAACATACAACTAACCCTATGGTGTGATCCACGCGCGCGCTCATATGATGGGCACCAAAGGACAGCAACATAACCATAAGCAATTTAAACCAATCATAGAAATTCACCAATTACCGATAGGACAGTGAAAATCTACTCAGACATCATAAGATGGCAACACATCTTTGGATAACAATATGAAGCATAAAGCACCATGTTTAAGTAGAGGGTACAGCGGGTTGCAGGAGAGTGGACCGTTGTAGATAGATGGGGGAAGGTGATGAAGATGTTGGTGAAGATGACAGAGGTGTTGGTGTAGATCGCCATCACACGATGATGGCCCCGGTGGCACTCCGGCGCCACCGGAAGCGAGGAGGAGAGAGCCCCCCTCTTTGTCCTTCTTCCTTGACCTTCTCCCTATATGGAAGAAGGGTTTCCCCTCTGGTCCATGGCCTCCATGGCGGCGGAGGGGCGAGAGCCCCTCCGAGATTGGATTTGTCTCTTTGTCTCTCTGTTTCTGCGTTCCCAGATTCTGGGCTTTCACCGTTTCTTAAATTCCCTGAGATCCGTAACTCCGATTGGGCTGATTTTTTGACACGATTTTTATCCAGATATTAGCTTTCCTGCGGCGAAAGAAGGGCACCAACCGCCTTATGGGGTGGCCACGAGGGCCCAGGGCGTGCCCCTCACCCTCGTGGGCCACTCGGGCATTGTCTCGCGTTGATTCCACTTCCCAAAATTCACATGTATTCCAAAAAAAATCCCTGACCGTTTTTATCCCATTTGGACTCCGTTTGATATGGATATTCTGCCAAACAAAAAACATGCAACAAACAGGAACTGGGACTGGGCACTGGATCAATATGTTAGTCCCAAAAATTGTATAAAAAGTTTCCAAAAGTATATGAAAGTTGTATAATATTGGCATGGAACAATAAAAAATTATAGATACGACGGAGACGTATCAACATCCCCAAGCTTAATTCCTGCTCGTCCTTGAGTAGGTAAATGAAAAAAAAAGATAATTTTTGATGTGGAACGCTACCTAGCATAATCTTGATCATGTAATCTAATAATGGCATGTATATTAAGACACGAGTGATTCAAAGCAATAGTCTATCATTCAAAATAAAAGAATTTAATACTCGGTTATCCCAACAAACAATCAAGTCTTTCAAAATATCAATGCTAAAGAACGTTATCCCTACAAAATCATATAGTCTTTTATGCTCCCTTTTTTTAACACAAGGTACCCCTCATGCCCATCCCGGTGTCAGCCAATCAATTGTTTTGATACTTTACTTTTTCGAACCTTTTCAACTCTTCATTCAATACATGAGCGTGAGCCATGGACATAGCACTATGGGTGGAATAGAAGGTGGTGATAGACAAAAGGAGGGAGAAAGTCTCACATCGACTAGGCAAATAAATGGACTATGGAGATGTCCATCAATTGATATCAATGTGAATCAGTAGGGATCGCCATGTAACGGATGCACTAGAGCTATAAGTGTATGAAAGCTCAAAGGAAAACATGCGGGTGTGCATCAACTTGCTTGCTCATGAAGACCTAGGGCATTTGATGAAGCCCATCGTTGGAATATACAAGCCAAGTTCTAACGAAAAATTCCCGCTAGTATATGGAAGTGACAACATAGGAGACTCTCTATCATGAAGAACATGGTCCTATGATGAAGCACAAGTGTGGAAAAAGATAGTACCATTGTCCCCTTTTTTCTTTATCTTTTTTCTTTTTTTTTCTTTTTTTTGGGCCTTCCTTTTTTTATTTGGACTTTCTCTTTTTTTTTCAAGGGACAATGCTCTAATAATGATGATCATCACACTTTTATTGACTTACAACTTGATATTACAACTCGGTACTAGAACAAAGTATGACTCTATATGAATGCCTCCGTCGGTGTACCGGGATGTGCAATGACCTAGCGTAGCAATGATATCAAAAAACGAAAAAGCCATGAAAACATCATGCTAGCTATCTTAAGATCATGCAAGGCAATATGACAATGATGGTGCGTGTCATAATAAACAAAATAGTGGAGTTACATGGCAATATATCTCGGAATGGCTATGGAAATGCCATAATAGGTAGGTACGGTGGCTGTTTTGAGGAAGGCTATAAGGTGGTTTGATGCACCGGCGAAAATTGCGCGGTACTAGAGTGGCTAGCAAGGTGGAAGGGTGAGAGTGCGTATAATCCATGGACTCAACATTAGTCATAAAGAACTCACATACTTATTGCGAAAAATCTATTAGCCCTCGAAGCAAAATACTGAGACGCATGCTCCTAGGGGGGTGGTTGGTAGGAGTTAACCATCGCGTGCCCCCGACCTTCACGCAAAGATAAACAATCAAAATACAATGCGCGCCAATATGGTTACATAGTTAGGAGACCATATGTGCATGCTTCGGGAATCACAAACCTTAACACCGATATTTTTACTAAACCACAAGCATTCACTAGTACCTCTCACATATTAGCATCTCTATATCGCAAAACTATTGCAAGGAATCAAACATATCATATTCAGCGATCTACAAGTTTATGTAGGATTTTATGACTAACCATGTGAATGACCAATTCTTGTCAACTCTCTAAATAGATATAAGTGAAGCTAGAGAGTTTAATTCTTTCTACAAAATATATGCCCATGTTCTAACAAATATAAGTGAAGCAAAAGAGCATTCTACAAATGGCGGTTTTCTATGTGAGGAGAAACATGCAATCCAAACTTCAAATGATATAAGTGATGCACATGAAGCATTCTATAAAGCCATACTCAAAAGATATAAGTGAAGTGCAAAGAGCATTCTATAAATCAACCAAGGACTATCTCATACCAGCATGGTGCAATATTTAAAAGGAAGAAAATAGAAAGCACACGACGCTCCAAGAGTTTACGCATAACATGTGAACGAAACGAATCTGAAAACATACCGATACTTGTTGAAGAAAGATGGGATGCCTCCCGGGGCATCCCCATGCTTAGACGCTTGAGTCTCCTTGAATATTTACTTGGGGTGCCTTGGGCATCCCCAAGCATGAGCTCTTGCCTCTCCTCCTTCTTCTCACATCGAGACCTCCTCGATCTTCAAACACCATCCACACAAAACTTAACCAAACTTTTATTGGCGGGGTTAGTGCATATGATCAATGAAATCCCATCATGTTTTGTTCTAACATTATTGTATAATTATGAGCAGACATTACCCACTGTATGCTATCACAATTTTATGGCCCCAAGTCAAGGAGGCTTCAACAAGAATTCAAACATATGCAAATAATGAAGCTATAACAGCAATCTGTGAAAACAGGATAGTCTGTAGTAATCTGAACATTAACCATACTTCTGTAACTCTAACAATTCGGGAAAAATTATGAAAAATCAACAATTTGTATAGCAAGACTTTGCAAATGGTTTCAGATCCTTTCGACGTTTCCAGTAAAAAATGTAAAATCACGCACTACAGCCAAAGTTTCCGCTTTTTGCACCGCACAAACCAACAAGCAGTTTAATCATCCTAGAGGAAACTCTTGGCACATTATTTTTATAATACAATGGAATTGTACAAGGGGATTATTATTTTTGTTGAAAAGTTTCTGTAATTCAAGATTTGCAAAGTTTCCATGGGCATGAACAAAGTTCAAGGAGCTCCCCCATTTCAATGGTGCTCGTCCTTCTTACTTTCACTTTTCTTTTTGAAAAAGTTTTAGGTTCCCCTCTTTATTTTTTTGTTTTTGAACCTTATAAAAGCACACAACAGAAATAAATGACTCTCTAAAACTTCCGGGTTGTCTCCCTGTCAGCGCTTTCTTTAAAGCCATTAAGCTAGGCATATAGTGCTCAAGTAATGGATCCACTCGGATCCCAAGGTATATCAAAGCCAATTTTAATTAGCAATGATTCGACATTTAGTACTGAGCACAAAGTGATATGTGTCATGCAAAAATGAAGTCTAACTCTCTTCCTATGCATAGGCATGTCATACAAGAAGAATTGATGCACATCAAGTAAAGGCCAATGCATAGTATCAGCATTTTCTTGCAATTTTTTCGTGTTGGAAACATAGAGAGGCGGAGATGTAGTTCCTCTCTCATAATAATTGCAAGTAGGAGGAGCAAGCACATGCATATTATATTCATCAAAATCATCATGTGTAATGGAAAAAGGAAACCCATCAATATAATCCTTAATAAGTGCAAACTTCTCCAATATAGTGTAGTTTGGAGAATTCAAAAAGATAATAGGACTATCATGTGTGGGTGCAATAGTAACTATCTCATGTTTAACATAAGGAACTATAGCAAGTTCATCTCCATAAGCATAATTCATATTGGCATCTTGGCCACAATCGTAGCAAGCATCATCAAAAAGGGATATTTCAAAAGAATCAACGGGATCATAACAATCAGCATAGCATTCATCCTTCGGTAAGCACGAAGGGAAATTAAACAATGTATGAGACAAAGAGTTACTCTCATTATAAGGTGGGCACGGGTGATCAATACGCTCTTCCTCCTTTCGTTCTTCGCTCTCCTCCTCATCTTTTTCATCCAATGATCTCACAATGTCATTAATTTCTTCTTCCATAGACTCCTGCAAAATATTAGTCTCTATTTGGACAGCGGAGACCTTCTCAATAAACGCATCAATATCGGAGTTATATTCATAATTCAAATAGCAATATTTCAATATAGCAAGATTTTCAGGCCTATAAACATCATCATCAAAAGGATCATACTTTTTAAATAGAGATTCAATTTCATAAGCACCCTTAAAAGCAACGAATTCTTCTATTTGTTCCACATCATAATAATCATATATACCATTAGCATAAGAAGCTAAGGTTTCATTATCATTAAATTTGCATGAAAAGGGAAGGTGTGGAGCCTTCATCCTAGAGCAACAAGTATAATCATATCTCAAGCATAGTTGCCGAGCATACCAATACAACATATAAATTTGATCCCATAATAGTTTCCCTTTTTGTGTCAAGAGATAATCCCTAAAGTATTCACGTTGATCCAACGTTACTCCCATTATATAGTTGAGTGAGGTTTTCTCAGGATTATCAAGGTAGTACATAATATCTTTCACATAATGGGCATCGAGGGTTTTAGGAGGTTCCCCATCTCCATGAGTAGCAAGTACACATATTTTTTTGGTATTTCGTGTTCCATACCCATAACTAAAGATAGAGAACAACTTAGAACAGCAAGTAAAATCTACTTAGTGATAAAGAAAACAAGCACACACGAGAATATTCACCCACGCTATTGCTCCCCGGCAACGGCGCCAGAAAAAGGTCTTGATCACCCACAAGTGTAGGGGATCAGTTGTAGCCTCTTTCGATAAGTAAGAGTGTCGAACCCAACAAGGAGCTAAAGGTAGAACAAATATTCCCTCAAGTTCTATCGACCACCGATACAACTCTACGCACGCTTGACGTTTACTTTACCTAGAACAAGTATGAAACTAGAAGTACTTTGTAGTTTTTGTGGAATAGGTTTGCAAGAATATAAAGAGCACGTAAATAAAGACTAGGGGCTGTTAAGATAAAGAAGCAATAAAGTTAGTGATAGTGAGTGTGGAAAAGTGGTGGTAGGAGTTGCGAAATTGCCCCTAAGCAATTGACTACATTACTAGACCTATAGCAAGTTTTATGTGGGAGAGGCCACTGCTAGCATGTCATCCCAGACTTGGAATTCTATGCACTTATGATTGGAACTATTAGCAAGCATCCACAACTACTAATGTTCATTAAGGTAAAACCCAACCATAGCATTAAGACATATTGGTCCCCCTGCAATCACGTATGCATCAATTTCTATGCTAGGTTGAAGCTTCTGTCACTCTTGCCTTCCAATACGTAGTCCTATCAACATACAACTAACCCTATGGTGTGATCCACGCGCGCGCTAACATGATGGGCACCAAAGGATAGCAACATAACCACGGGCAATTTAAACCAATCATAGCAATTCACCAATTACCGATAGGACAACGAAAATCCACTCAGACATCATAGGATGGCAACATATCATTGGATAATAATATGAAGCATAAAGTGATACGTCCAAAACGTATCTATAATTTCTGCTTGCTCCATGCCACTTTTGGGTGATATTGCTATGATATTCATACACTTCCATACAATTTTGATCATATTTGGACTAACTTACTAATCCAGTGCACCCCAGTGCCAGTTTCTGTTTTCGGCTGTTTTTGTATTTCAGGTTTTCACGTTTCGAGAACTGCCCAGAAAAATCCAGAAAAATTATATAAAAAATTAGCGTTCCGGAAACAACACTGCGTCCGAAGGGCAGCTTGGGGGGCACCAGGACTCCAGGCGCCCTGGCGGCGCCCCCCCCTGGGCCGCGCCGGGGGGGCGCTTGGGCCCCCCGAAGCTCCCCCGATGCCCTACTTTGGCATATATTTAAAGGGTCCTCCGTAACCCTCAGAACAGGAACTCTTTTCGCGATCCCATCTCTGTTTCGCCGCCGCCGCCGCTTCCAAGATTGGGAGCACCAGGAGAACTCTTCCCGGCACCCTGCCGGAGGGGAGGATCACCACCGGGAGCTTCTCCACCACCATGGACGCCTCCCGGATGACTCGTGAGTAGTCTCCCTTGGACCATGAGTCCATGACCAGTAGCTATGTGATGTTCTCCTCCCGTTCTTGTGCTTCACTAATTAGTCCTCGTGAGCTGCCCTACATGATCGAGGCACCTATGTAATCCTTATGCTGTTGCTATGTAGAGTTTGCTGGGATCCGATGGATTATGAGATTATGTTCAGATTGATCTTGAGTAATATATTTGATTCACCTCTTTTATATTTTTCTTCATAAGTAATTCTTGCATGTTCTCCGTTGTTATTTATTGCTTTGGCCGAGTAATAGGTAGTGACTCCAAGAGGGAACGTTATGCTCGATTGTGGGTTCATGCCCCTCGATGACTAGCTTAAGTGACAGAAACATGAGTCTAGGGGATGTGCTGTTGCCACAAGGGGGAAAACAACGGTGCTTGTGCCCGCGGGTGCAAGGATTGTTTACTTTATGCAAAGTTCTTTTAATGCAGTTGTCTGTTGCATTGATTTTACACTTTGGGTGGGGCTCGCAATTTAATACCAGCGAGATGTTCTGGATAGATATCTCAAGGTGGATGATTAGTAGTAGATATTGATGGATTTCGGTCTACTTACTTTGGCGTACCGCCCATGCTTTGAACCTCAACCTTTCTTGCAATGTAGTCAGCATCGGTTTGCGTTCGTGGTCCTGTCAATTGCCCAGCTGTAATTTGTTTACCTCACATAGCTGTTTTATCGTCTTTTGGGAGAGAGACATCACTAGTGAACATCATGAGACTCCGGTCCATATTACCATCATTGATCACACCCGCTATTTACTTTCCGCTATTTATTTACTATTGCAAAACATTATCTATCACTACTATCATTGCTTTTAATCCTTTGTGAACTACAAGGCCGGAGGGATTGACAACCTCTCTGTACTCGTTGGGAGCAAAGTTATTTGTATCTGTGTGCAGGTCCACGTTGATTGCTACTAATCTGGCACCGTAGCAATTGACACCTACTTGTTGAACCTAGGAGTCTCTGGGGATTCGATCCTTGGTATCTTTGCTAAGGGAAAACACTTCTACTTACTGCATCTTACACCTTCCACTTGGGGTAACCAACGAGGGGTTCGAGGCCCATCAAGGAGTATTTTCTGGCGCCGTTGCCGGGGACTCCACTCTTCAGGATAGGGGAGTTGCATGCTATCTTTTACCTTTGCTTTTTAGTCTTGTTAATTTACCTTTCGTTTTTGCTTTAGTTCCTTTTATCGAAAATCACAAAAATAGTTATCTTGCTTGCTTGCTATTATGGGTTCCACCGAGAACACCAAGTTGTGTGACTTCACTAGTCACAACAACGATGACTTTATCAGCACACCTATCACTACACCTGCCACTTCAGCACCTTCATATGAAATTAAACCTGCTTTACTAAACTTAGTCATGAAAGATCAATTCTCCGGTGCTGGAGATGATGATGCTTTACACTTGAACAACTTTGTTGAACTTTGTGATATGCAAAAGTACCAAGAAATAGATGGTAATATTGTTAAGCTTAAGCTTTTTCCTTTCTCCTTGAGAGGAGGAGCTAAAATTTGGTTTCAGTCTTTGCCTAGAAATAGCATAGATTCATGGGACAAGTGCAAAGATGCTTTTATTGGAAAATACTATCCACCTGCTAAAATTATCCAACTTAGAAGTAACATAATGAATTTTAAACAATTGGATAATGAACACGTTGCCCAAGCTTGGGAACTTATGAAATCTCTTATCAAGAACTGCCCTACTCACGGTTTGACTACTTGGATGGTTATCCAAACTTTTTATGCAGGCTTGAACTTTACCTCGCGGAACTTGTTAGATTCGGCCGCGGGAGGAACTTTTATGTCAACTACACTTGGTGCTGCCACAAAGCTTCTCGATGAGATGATGACCAACTATTCTCAATGGCACACCGAACGCGCTCCAACAGGTAGGAAGGTAAACTCTGTCGAGGAGATTTCCTCCCTTAATGAAAAAGTTGACTTGATCATGTCTCTACTTTCAAAGCAATCTACTGTTGATCCTCGTGATGTTCCTTTAAATTCTTTGATTGCTCAAGAACAAGTAGATGCGAACTTTATCTCTAGAAACAATTTTAACAACAATTCTTATAGGAGTAACTTCGGTAACAATCCTAGACCATTCCCCTCTAATTCCTATGGGAACAACAATGCTTATCCTAGTACCAAGAACCCCACTACTAAACTAGATACTATGCTTAGAGATTTCATCACTACCCAAAAAGCCTTTAATAAGAATGTAGAAGAGAAACTACATAAACCAGATGATCTTTCTTTTAAGGTAGACCACTTAGCCAATGAGGTAAAATTGCTAAAAATTGAAACTTCTCCTCTTAAGGAGAGGGAAGTCATCCCTATTAATGCTACTCAAGTGAAAATTAATGAAAACATTAGGATGATGGCTAAACTTAAAGAAAGATGGGCTAGAGAAAGGGAGGAAGAGGAAAGAATTAAGAGCCTTCCTACCCACCATACTGTTGCTACTATCCAAGTTATTGAGGATGTTCACACTCTTAGCACCCAATGTACTCCTGGTCCCAATGGACCTATTAATGGTGATGTTGTGACTATAGAAACTACCAAACAAGTGAACCTTAAGGACACCACTACCACTTTACTTGATGCTCGTGACCTTGATTTTGATAATTGCACTCTTACCGAAGTTATTGATTTCCTTCACAAGATGTCTAGAGATCCCCGCACTAGCACGCTTAACCTTGCCTTCACAGAGCATATCACTAATGCTCTCATCAAAGCTAGGGAGGAGAAACTTATAGTAGAAGCCTCCATACCTAGAAAGCTAGAAGATGGTTGGGATCCTATGATAAAAATTAATTTGAATGACTTCTCTTGTTATGCATTATGTGATGTTGGTGCTAGTACCTCTGTTATGCCCAAAAGAATATATGATATGCTTAAATTGAAACCTTATGATTCTTGTTCTTTTGGTGTTCGTCTCGTTGATTCTTCCATAAAGAAACCTTTGGGGAGGATCGACGATGTTCTTATTGTTGTCAATGATAATTATGTGCCCGTTGATTTCACTATTATGGATATTGAATGTGATCCTTCATGTCCAATTATTTTGGGACGTCCCTTTTTGCGCACCGTTGGTGCTGTCATTGACATGAAAGAGGGTAATATAAAATTTCAGTTTCCTATCAATAAAGGGATGGAACACTTCCCTCGTAAGAAGATCAAGTTACCTTTTGAGTCCGTTGTACGGGCTAGTTATTCTTTTACTCTTGATAAAACTTGATCTATGCATTATGCCTAGCTTAAAGGCATAAAAGAAAGCGCTTTTGGGAGGCAGCCCACATTAATAAATTTTTTGCTTTTGTCGTGTCTTGATGTTGTTTACTGCTGTAGCATCATCATTGTATCTTTGCTTTTCATATTTGTGCCAAGTATAGCCTCTGATTGCTAGAAAGTTCAAAGGTTGTGAGGAGCTGTCCAGGAAACAGATTCTGTCCTTGGATAGAAAAATTCGTATAAAATCACCAGATCATCTTTTTGGTCTGAATTTCTTTCGACAGCGTTCTCTATATAATTGTCTTTCGTGCGTCTGTTCTGAGTTTTTGATTTGAGTTGCAGAAGTATCCCGAACAGATCAATTACTACCTGCTGTTCTATTTTTCGCAGATTCTGTCCTGTTTTGCCTTACCTTCACTTTGCAAATCAAGAACTTGCTTTTTCTTTGCAAAAACCTTTTGGAAATCTTGAGAAACATTAGAACTTCAAGAATATCCTTATTTCCAGCAAGTTATAATTATTTTATTAAGGGTACTAACCTCGCTAATCAGATTATGATGAGTTATGTATGAAGGGAGTTTTCAAGTGTGCGAGGGAAGATGATAAAAAGATTCAGGAGTGTCAAGCGCTCAAGCTTGGGGATGCCCCCGTGCACCCCCAAGAAATATTCAAGGAGACTCAAGCATCTAAGCTTGGGGATGCCCCCGTGCATCCCCTTCTCCATCAACATTATCAGTTCGTCTTTCGTTTCGCTATATTTTTATCACTTCATGTGTTATGTGTTATACTTGGAGCGTCTTGCTTTTAGTTTTCTTTTTAGTTTTTCATAACGAGTCGGAACTCAGCATTCCTTTATGTGGGAGAGAAACACGCTCCACCTCTACCTAGAACATAACATAGAATTTTCATGTCTATCTTTGCTGTGTGTGTTCTTTGTCTTTTAATAGCTACTACCATGCTCTGCTCTTAGTATTCATGCCTATCTTTTCAAAGAGCTTTTGTTTAGTTGGTTGCTTGAACTCTCTTTTACTACCATGCTCACCTTATTAAGAGAGTTTGCTTCTGTTGCATTGGTTAATGTGTCTATGATGAAGATGCTACTTGCATGATGGTGCTTAGTAGTTCAGGTTTTCTTATGGTTAATCTCAAATAGCTGGGGGTTCCCAATGTGTTATTGGAGTACCAACATGATTTGTTTGCCTATGATGTGGTATGTTTTAGTAATATCTTCCTTCGAGATATTATTTTGATTGACTTGGCATATGCTCAGGCATATTCAAGACTGTAAAGTAAGTCTGTCAAGCCTTGATGATCTTTTATTTCTAAGTAGCGATATAACTACCATGCCTGATTCAATATTGCTTTGTCGCTCTGCATGATTATGACCGTCATTGCTCTCTTAGTTGGTCGCTCCCAGTCTTTTGCTAACCTCCACCTGTACTAAGAACTAACCATGCAACACATAGCTCATGGGAAAGTAGCCTAAAAACTATTGTGGTAAAGAATATGTTGCCTATGTATCTTATTTCTTATGAGTTGCTTGCTGAGCGGTAACCATGTTTCTGGGGACGCCATCAACTGTCACACTTTTGTTGAATATCATGTGAGTTGCTATGCATGTTCGTCTTGTCCGAAGTAAGGGTGATTTGCCGTGGTTTGAATTAATATGCATATTGTTAGAGAAGAACATTGGGCCGCCAACCAAAGCCATGCATCATGGTGGAAGTTTTAGCTTGGACCTTAATCCTCAATCTCTTATGAGAATATGCTTATGCATTGAAGAGGAGTCCATCATCTATTTTCTATGTTGTCCCGGTATGGATGTCCTCAAGTTGAGATCTATCAAAAACGAGAAATCAAATGCGATTTATCTCCTTGGACCTTTGTACAGGTGGCATAGAGGTACCCCTTTGTGACACTTGGTTGAAACATATGCAATGCAATGATAACCCATGGAAATCCGAGCTAATTAGGACAAGGTGCGAGCACTATTAGTATTCGATGCATGAGGCTTGCAACTTATAGGATGTTTTATGCATGACACATATGAAGTACTCCTACCGTTGACACTATTGCTTCCATGTTTTCAAAATAAAAAGCTCTAGCACATAACCATTCTTTTACTTTTATGTTGAAGCACCAACTACTGAGAGCATGATTGTCATTCTGAGTGTAATGTGCATTGTCCCAAAGTAGCATTGTCTTTTGCATGATTGTGATATCGTTTATTCTGAAATGATTGTATCTAGTCGTCACTTAAACCTTGAAGGTGCCCCTGCATTTATGTTTTGCATCACTAAAGGGGGCAAGCTAGATATCACTTTATCATATTTGCACATCATGATCATTGCAAATCTATTTGATGTTTCAGTTTCATGTTGTAAAACTTTCAGTCATTTGTGATTTTCTCATGAGGCAACTTAATTACTTAGAATCATTGTCTCAGTAAGCTTTTGTCATATGACTATGAAAAGTCCTATATGGTTAATAGCATGTCACCACAGAAATTATTCTTGTTATCATTTACCTACTCGAGGACGAGCAGGAATTAAGGTTGGGGATGTTGATACGTCCAAAACGTATCTATAAATTCTGCTTGCTCCATGCCACTTTTGGGTGATATTGCTATGATATTCATACACTTCCATACACTTTTGATCATATTTGGACTAACATACTAATCCAGTGCACCCCAGTGCCAGTTTCTGTTTTCGGCTGTTTTTGTATTTCAGGTTTTCACTGTCGGTGTACTAAGATGGGGATACCTTAGTACCCCAACTTGTGCACGGGCAGTAGCAGCTTCCCGCGGCAGGGCTTACCACGTGCTCGCCAAGCACCTTTCCGGTCCTTATGAAGCCATTCAAGAACAAAGTATACAAGTCAGAAGATCAAGACCCCGGCAAGTGGAGCTTGCCGGGAAAGGCCGCACCAGGCTCAAGGTTATCACTTTAACGCAAGACCCTGGCAAGTGGAGCTTGCCAGGAGGAACAAAGAACACATATCCCAAGAGATGCCTCGGCGCATCATGCGCCCCGGCTGGGGCCCGGAGAGCGACAAGCTTCCGGGCCCGGCAAGATCAAGACCCCGGCAAGGTGCTTGCCGGGGAAACCCCACGCTGTGTGCCCGCGCTCCAGCTCATCTGCCCACGCATCGCCCTGGGGCCCTTCCAAGGACGCGTGGCGGACGGCTGTGCAGCCTGGGGCACACGGTGGCAAGCCACGATGACGAGGCTACCGCCGTGGCGAATGGAGAAGCATGGACGGACACTCTTGGGGTCGACGGCGACGGGCATTTAAAGCTCTTGTCCCCCACTGTCAAAGTTATGTGAAGACCACTGTTCATCCACTGTTCACGCACTATTCCCGCACTGTTACAACTACCACCAAAATTACACTTTTACCCTCCTCTACGTTGACACCTGTCGGTGACCCCTTTGAGCTATAAAAGGAGGCCCATGCACAACGTAGAAAGGGTTCGGAACCTAGACAACTCTTTCGCTCGGTGTAGCTAGCTCTTCAAGCTCCCGAGCTCAAGAACTCAATACAATCTAAGCAGGAGTAGGGTTTTACGCGTCCGCGCGGCCCGAACCTGGGTAAAACTGCCCGCGTGCGCCCCTCGATCTGCTCTCCGTGCTCCCTCCGCTCCCTTACCGCAACGTAGAAGGGGCTCCGGTCCCATAGGTGCTCGTGGGAGGACAGTTTCCCCCGACATCTTTGGCGCGCCAGGTAGGGGGCGTCGAGGTTGTGCGAACCTGATCCGGCGCTCACGCGGGCGCATTCTTCATCAACCTCTCCAGCTTCATCAACTTCATCAGCCACAACAACATGCCTCCGAAGAAGAAGGCTTCGGAGGTCGGAGGCCCGTCTGCGTCGATTCCACCGCCACCAGAACCAACGGTTGGTGGAGGAGATGCCGGCGGAAGGGTGGTCGTCGGTGAGGAAATTCACGGCGCCACCAAATCCAAGTACAAGACGGACGACCGGGCGAATTCCAAAGCCTCTGTGTCCGTAGACGCACCACATCTCTCTCGGGAGGTGCCAAGCCAGCAGCACCGTGGTACAGGAGGTACCATACGCTTGCTGGGGCAAGGACAAACCGGAGGATCGCGGGATGCTCAAGGCCATCGTCCTGGTACGAGCAAGGCGCGGTCGCCGGGGCGAGAAACTGCTCCTTCTAACCCCATTAGAAGTCCGAGCATATCTCGCTCCTCGCACCGCTCGCCGCCGCTCCCTTCCTCTCCAGCTGAAGCTCTAGCAAGAGCACAGCTGCTCCTCGATTTCCCTCCCGCGGCAGACAAAGCCGAAGACTGGAGGGCGACGATTCAGAGCCTCATCGCCTTCGCCAACAACGACACGCCACAGCAGCCGGCGACATCGCGGCCGCGGCAAGTCGATCAAGCGAAGGCCGATGGCGACAAGACCGCCGGGGGTGCAACTACCGTGCACTCCCCGCCGCGGAAACAGAAGACACCACCCCGCCGGATCAACGTCGACGACGACTCTACGGCGTCGTTGGATCCGCGGGCTCGTCGGGACCAGTGCCAAGTCCTCGACGACCGGCGACAAGAAGACGCTCGGACTCGCATCGAGCGTCGACGAGAAGCTCGAAGGCAATCAGATCAGCGCGCTGGGACCGCTGTCGACACGCACGCGCCCGGTGAACCAGGCGACTTGCCGTATGCGGCAGGTTGCCCTGCGTTCACCCGCGAGCTGCGGCGAGTCCAGTGGCCCAGCATGAAGAATTTTAAGCCCGACGTACCCGAGAAGTACGACGGCAAGACGCACCCCTCGGAGTTCCTCAGCATCTACACCATCGCGGTGCAGGCTGCCGGGGGACGCGACGAGAAGATACTAGCCAACTACTTCCCGCTAATGCTTAAGCCAAACGTCTGGTCTTGGCTTATGCACTTGCCGGAGAACTCCATTTCTTCGTGGGCAGATCTGTGCCACCAGTTTGTTGGCGCCTTCACGGGCGGCCACAAACCCCACGGCCAGGAGAGCGATCTCCACATCTTGGCCCAGAAGGAGGGAGAGTCCCTGCGCAAGTACATCCAGAGGTTCAGCTGCGTGCAACACAACATTCCCGACGTCCACCCTGCCGCGGTTATCAGCGCGTTCCACCAGAACGTGCGTAACCGCCGCATGCAGGAAGAGATGGCCATGACCAAGATTCGGGATGTCAGCGAGCTCTACGCTCTGGCTGACAAATGCGCGCGCGCCGAAGAGGGGAGGAGACTCCCTGGAGAGGATGCTGGCGCAGGAGGAAGCGACAGCGAGGATGCCGCCCCGGCAAGGAAGAGCCGGCGGCGGAACAATCAGAAGAAGAAGAACAAGGAGGTGCTGGTTGTCGAGCAGTCCGGCAAGGAGGCTCCCGCCAAGACGGCACAGGCTGGCGGTTCCGGCAAGGAACCTGCCCCTGTAGCGGCAGCCGACAAGCAGGACGGCTCCGACAAGCAGTACTGTAAGATCCACCGCACCAAGGGCCACGATCTTCAGAACTGCAAGCGAGTCGAGTACCTCGTAGAACAGCAGAAGGCTGAATACGAGCGTCGCGACAAGGAGAAGGCCCAAGGTGGCGGAGGAGAGCCAAGCAAGAAGCGGCCATTCAATGGCCGGGGAGGACGCCGCGGCAAGGCCAAACAGCGGCAAGGTGATAGACCTCCCCGGGGCCGCGATAAGGATGAGGAAGAAGACGACGACGATGACATGGATGAAGGAGATAACAGCGAGCAGGAGTTCCAGAAGGCCACAGAAGTGCTGTGTGTCGATGGAGGCGCCTCTCTGCACACTTCCCACCGCCAACTCAAGCAGTGGGTGCGAGAAGTGAACGCAGCAGAGCCGCCCGTCGAGTCACGCAGGCTGCTGAAGTGGTCCGGCACGCCCATCATCTTTGACCTTGAGGACCACCCTGACCGCACCACAGCGGTCGGATGCTTGCCGATGTTGGTCTCACCAACTATCCGCAACCTCAAGGTCACCAAGATGTTGGTTGACGGTGGGGCTGGCCTGAACTTGATCTCCTCAGCTGTGATCAAGAAGCTACAGATCCCAGACGGCGAGCTCGAGGAAACCGGGACGTTCCAAGGAATCAACCCGGGAAGGAGCAAGCCGAAGGGGAAGATCACTCTGCCGGTGACCTTTGGCGGGGAGCTCAATTTCAGGACGGAGAGGATAACCTTTGACGTTGCCGATATCCCATTGCCATACAATGGGATACTTGGCCGTCCTGCCCTCGCCAAGTTCATGGCAGCTTCCCACTTTGCCTACAACGTACTCAAGATGCCGGGGCCGATAAGCGTCATCTCTGTCCCTGGCGACAAGAAGGACGCGCTTATCTGCGCCAACAAGATCTACCGGGATGCAGCAGCCGCAGCAGAAAGCAACACACTTGCCGCTGAAGCTCCCGGGGGGAAGACCAAGACCAAGTCCGGCAAGAGCTCTGGGGCCCACTCCGGCAAACGCACCTCTTCGGAGTGCTGCGCTGCCGTCGAGGACGCTCCATCGAGCTCCACCGGAAAGTGCAAGAAAGGGATGGCGGCTCCACAGGCAACCAAGAAAGTGTCCGCCAAGGAGGACGGCACTGGTGGTACCTTCACCATCAGTGCTATGCTCGACAACAAATAGGAAAGCGCGCTCGTTGCCTTCCTGCGGGCGAATGTCGATGTGTTTGCGTGGCAACCATCTGACATCCCCGGCGTTCCCAGGAAGGTAATTGAGCACAAGCTTGCTGTTTGTCCTCATGCGCGGCCCGTCAAGCAGAAGGTCAGGAAGCAAATCGTGGAGCGCCAAGAATTCATCGCCGAAGAGATAAAGAAGCTAGAAGCAGCGGGCCTGGTTAGAGGCGTGATCCATCCTACGTGGTTGGCCAATCCAGTTGTCGCACGCAAGGCCAATGGGAAGTGGAGACTTTGTATAGACTTCACTGATGTGAATAAAGCATGTCCCAAGGATCCATTTCCCTTGCCGCGTATTGACCAGATTGTTGACTCCACCGCTGGATGTGAGCTGCTTTCCTTCCTTGATGCATACTCAGGTTACCACCAGATATTCATGGCCAAGGAAGATGAAGAGAAGACTGCATTCATTACTCCATGTGGCACATATTGCTTCATACGCATGCCCTTTGGATTGAAGAATGCAGGCTCTACATTTGCAAGGGTGGTGCACACCGCTTTTGAGCCACAGATACACAGAAACGTGGAAGCCTACATGGACGATATCGTGGTCAAGAGCAAGAGCAAGGATACCATGATCCAAGACTTGGAAGAAACATTTGCAAATCTGCGCAAGATCCGGCTCAAGTTGAACCCCGAGAAGTGCGTCTTCGGAGTCCCCTCCGGCAAGCTTCTCGGGTTCTTTGTGTCCCAGAGGGGGATTGAAGCCAATCCCGACAAGATAAAAGCCATCGAGCAGATTGAAGCCCCAAAGCGCGTCAAGGACGTAAGGAGACTTGCTGGTTGTGTGGCTGCCCTCAGAAGGTTCATTTCAAAGTCTGCAAAACGCGCTCTGCCTTTCTTCAAAATCTTGAAAAAGGCAGGTCCTATGAAATGGACTCCGGAAGCAGAGGCAGCGCTGCAGGACTTGAAAAGATACCTGTCCTCTACTCCGATACTTGTCGCACCTAGGCCACAAGAGAAGTTGCTGCTGTACCTAGCAGCAACCAATCAAGTGGTTAGTGCTGCGTTGGTAGCGGAAAGGGAGGCAGAGGAAGAGCCCATGGCCCCGGCAAGCGAATACAGCGACAAGCAGGGGGCTCCACCGACAAGCTCTGGCCCCGACAAGGACAACTATGCGCAGGAGCAAGGAGAAGTGCGAAGGAGGATGGTGCAGCGCCCAGTGTATTTTGTAAGTTCCCTCTTGCAGGGGGCTAGATCAAGATACTTTGGGGTGCAGAAGTTGCTGTTCGGCCTCCTCATGGCCTCAAGAAAGCTGCGCCATTACTTTCAAGCACACGAGATAACAGTGGTCACTCGCTTTCCGTTGAAGAGGATATTGCAAAATCCGGAGGCAACGGGCAGGATTGTCGAGTGGGCACTGGAACTGTCAAGCTTTGGTCTCAAGTTTGAAAGTACTTCTACCATAAAGAGCAGAGCTTTGGCAGAATTCATAGCAGAATGGACCCCAACGCCAGACGAACAAGTCCAAGAGACAAGCGTCCCCGTACAAGAAGCGAGCAGCGAATGGATGATGTACTTTGATGGTGCTTTCTCGCTGCAAGGCGCCGGTGCCGGCGTGGTACTCATAGCGCCCACCGGAGAGCACCTCAAGTATGTTGTCCAAATGCACTTTCCCAAGGAACAAGCAACAAACAATACTGCTGAGTATGAAGGTTTGCTTGCCGGCCTCAGAATTGCGGCCGATCTTGGGATCAAGAAGTTGATTGTGCGGGGAGATTCACAGTTGGTGGTCCGACAAGTGAATAAGAGTTATCAGAGCCCTTTGATGGAAGCTTATGTCGATGAAGTGAGGAAGCTTGAAGAGCCCTTTGATGGAAGCTTATGTCGATGAAGTGAGGAAGCTTGAAGAGCACTTTGAAGGTCTGCAAATGGAGCACGTCCCAAGAGCTCAGAACGATATTGCAGATGGCCTCTCAAAGTGTGCTGCAATGAAGTTACCTGTGGAACCAGGGACCTTCCTGCTCAAGCTAACTCAGCCATCCGTTACACCATCAGTTGGGCAGAACAAGAAGAGAAAGTTGGTCTCCGGCGACTACTTGCCGGCGGATCTTCCCGAAGCCGCCGCCAAAGTCCCCAAGATCGACAGTCAGAACGCTGAGGAACAGTTTGCTCCTGCAGATCCAAGGGTCTGTACAGTTGAAGCAAGCGTTCCCGATAAGCCTTGCCCCGGCAGGCTTGCCAGGGGACCATCAGCTCCGGCAGAACCGGAGGTTCTTGCCGTAGAAGCTGGGGTTCCCGCAGCGGCCCTCATGCCTTTAGTCCTTGCCGTTGAGCCTCGGGCTCCGGCACGGGCACAGCAGATTGTCCGTTTTCTGCAAACTGGAGAACTTCCCGACGAGCCAGAAGAAATAGAGAAAGTAACCAGACAGTCAAGTATGTACCAGTTCATTGACAACGAACTGTACAGAAGAAGACTCAATGGTGTCAGGTTGAAGTGCATTTCCAGAGAAGATGGACAGAAGCTGTTGGCAGAAATACATGGAGGCATATGTGGCCACCACATCGGCGCAAGGGCACTTGCCGGGAAGGCGTTCCGGCAAGGGTTCTTCTGGCAAGAAGCCCTCCAAGATGCAACTGCACAAGTAACCAAGTGTGAAGCGTGCCAGTTCCATGCCAAGCAAATTCATCAGCCAGCTCAAGCTCTCCAGACGATTCCTTTGTCCTGGCCCTTCTCGGTCTGGGGGCTCGATATCCTCGGCCCCTTCCCCCGCGCAGTCGGGGGCTTTGAGTACTTGTACGTAGCAATCGACAAGTTCACAAAGTGGCCAGAAGTGGAACCAGTGAGAAAGGTGACAGCACAGTCAGCAGTCAGGTTCTTCAGAGAGATTGTTTGCCGTTTCGGAGTCCCTAACAGGATCATCACCGACAACGGCACACAGTTTACAAGTCGCACCTTCATGCAGTACGTCCAAGACCTTGGCGCCAAGGTCTGCTTTGCTTCTGTTGCTCACCCGAGGAGCAATGGTCAAGCGGAGAGGGCTAATGCTGAAGTGCTGCGCGGGCTCAAGACAAGAACCTTCGACAGGCTGCGCAAGTGCGAAAGAAACTGGATAGAGGAGTTGCCGGCGGCTCTTTGGTCAATCAGGACGACACCAAATCGAGCCACCGGACAGACACCTTTTGCTCTTGTCTATGGAGCGGAGGCAGTTCTCCCCACGGAACTCGTATACGGATCTCCTCGAGTGCTCGCTTATGATGAGCTCGAGCAAGAGCAACTGCGACAAGATGACGCATTGCTCCTTGAGGAGGAACGTCTCCAGGCTGCTGTACGAGCTGCTCGATACCAGCAAGCCTTGCGTCGCTATCATAGCCGCAAGGTCAAGGCCAGGGGTCTCGAGGAAGGCGACCTTGTTCTTCGGCGTGTTCAGTCCGCCAAGAATTCCAACAAGTTGACGCCGAAGTGGGAAGGCCCTTATCGGGTGAGACATCACAAGGCCTGGAGCTGTCCGCCTTGAGACCGAAGAAGGCTTACCGGTGAGCAATTCCTGGAACATAGAGCATCTTCGCAAGTTTCACCCATAAGGCGCGGTTGCCGTGATCCGCTCCGGCAACCACCTTTTGTACGAGTGTTGCCGCTGTTGCATGTAAACCTTTGTACAAAGCAGGGCGCAGATCCCGTGCATCAGTAAAGTTTTTTGTGCTTCGCACTATTTGCCATTTCCATGCCTTTCTTTGTTATTTGCATGCATTGTTTGGCATCATGTGCAACACACATCCCCGGTAAGCATTAGCAGGCCAAGAGGCCCTATACTTGTTTCCCCTCCTCTTTTTCTTTCCCTCTTAAGCAGAAGGAATATTCCTCGCGCACAAGTTTGCCGGGGGGAAGGAGGTGGAGGATGAACCAAGTGCTGTTCAAGAAAGAGAAGCTTTGCCGGGAAACAAACGAACTATGAAAGCTAAGTTACCAAAGTTTGAGTATTTCAAAAAAAAAATTAAAATTTTTAGTTGTCTTCCTTGAACAACCACACTTTGTATGGAAAACCTGTGCGCGGAGGAACCTACCCGTGGCTAGCCGCACCCTTACTTTGTTTTCGAGCACGCTCAATGACTTAAGTGAGCTGCGACAAGTGTCGCGCCCTTACTTCGTTTTCGAGTTCGCTCAGCAAGCTAAGTGTGCTGCGATTAGCTGCGGCAAGGTTACTTGCCGACAAGGTCTTTTGCCAGCAGGCTGCTCAGAGTCCAGCACTCAGCGCTCGCGGCAAGGGCCCCTTGCCGCCAAGTCCCCTAAAAGCGTAGGGTAAAAAGCATACAAAGTAAAGGACCAAAAGCAAGGGAGATAACATAGCATTGATTGATCAAAATAGGATTTTATATTACAAAGATAGCTTGCCGTAATACTAATAGACTCTTGTCCATAACATGCCTTGCAGCGGCAAGGGAAACAGAAAGAAAGAAATCTAGTCTACGCGGTCGCCTTCACGCCTTGTGATCTTATTCACCTTGGCGACGATGTGGGCAACCTGCGCCTTCAACGCCTCTTGGTCAGCTTCGGGCGACAAGGTGCGGAGGACGTTGACAAGGTTGATGCCGGGGTTGCGGTAGACAATTTTCGTCAAGACACGCTCCAAGGTGCCCATGCAGAGCCGACGCGCCTCGTCGGCCAGCTGCACGGGGATCTTCTCCTGCAACCGCGCAAGTGCCGGCGCTATTCCCCTGAAGAACAGACTTAACTTGGCGCTGTGGGGGAGGTTCTCGTCCGGGGAGTACGCGAGATGCTCCGCCCTCAGCGCCACCATCTCCTTGTCAATATTGGCAGCGGAGGTGACCAGATCGTCAGTCCACTGCTCCACTGCCCGGCTGAATTGGTTCGCCGAGACGGCGGCGCTCTCCACCAGGCCTCGTTCCTTGCGGAGCTCGTCCTTCAGCTTCGTCTCGCGATCCCGGGCGGCGTCGAGCGAATCAGTCAGAGTGGAGACCTTCAACTCTAAGTCAGCAATGGAATCCTTGGCGGCAGTAAGCTCGTCGCCCTTCTTGGAGAGACGTACCTGCAAGTCAGAGTTGGTGTGGGCATCTTTCTCCCGCTCCACATTGAGCGTGGTGATTCTGTCCGCACTCGCCTTCAGGTACCGCTCCAGCTGCTCCACCTTGGCCTCAAGATCCTTCTTGGTGGTCTCCGCGGTGGCTGCGGCGGCCTTCGCCTCCTTCAAGGCTCCGCCAATGGCCTGCTCCCGGGCGGTGAGGTCGTCCTCGTGGGCGTCGAGGTCGACCTTCCGCTGGTTGAGCGCTCCTTCTCGCCGGGATAGCTCTTCGCCAACCAATCGCTGCTGCTCCTCGGCCTCAGCTTTCTCAAGGAGGAATGCTTGCTGCTCCTCGGCAAGCCCTTCGCGCTCCTCCGCCAAGTTGCGGAGGGCCGCCTGGTTGGCGGCGCGGAGCTCCACGGCGCGCTTCTCCAAGTCAGCTCCAGACTTGGCGGTGAGAGCTTCCCGAGACTCTAGCTTCGCCTGCCTGGCCCGGTACAGAGCCAGGAGCCGGCGAAGGAGCTTCTCCTCTTCGGGCTCGTCGCCACCGTCGGGCGCTTCAACAACCTTCAACCCCGCGGAGGCGAGGACCTCTCCGTCAAAGGTCTCTCCCTCCACGGGGGCTCGAGACGAGGACGCCCACGGGACTTGTATGAAAACCCCGTTGGGGGCCTCCAGGTAGACGCCCTGCTCAGCCCTGGAGGCGGAAGGGTTGGCGGCCGGTGCAGCGCTTGAAGCTCCTGCTGACTCCGGGCCAGCAGTGTGGTCGCCGGTCCCTTCCCCAGCCGCGGCGTCTGCGGGCGGGGCGGCCTCTTCAGCGGCAGACTCGTCGGCTCCAGCCATGCCCTCAGCGGCAGTGGCGTTGCCGCCGTCGCCGTGCACCTCCTCCTCAACGGTGGCCTCTGTCTCCATCCGCTCTGGGGCAGGAGGATCTAGCAGAAGAAAAAGAAAAGAAAAAGTCAAGCAAATATTCAAAAAGACAAGTTCAAGAAGGAAAATCTACAAGGATTTACCTTCGCGGACTTCTTCGACGACAGGCTCCCTCGCCGGGGAATCCACCCTTGGCGGCGGAGTGGTGGCCCCTGCTGGCGGAGGGCCGCCCGCGCCCTCCCTTGGCGGGGTGCTCACCCTTGTCGGGCTGCTCACCCTTGGCGGGGTGCCCGCCCTTGGCGGGGTGCCCGTCCTTGGCGGAGCGTTCTCCCTCGCTGGGGAGTTCACCCTTGGCGGGGAGGGTGGAACAGGCAACTCTTCGGGGGTGACCTCCGGTTGCTCCTGCGGCTGCGGCTCCACTTCTGCACAAGACAAACAAGACAACAAAATATCAGTACAAGCAACAACCTCAAGCGCGCCCGACAAATAGAAGAACAAATACCAGACTTACGCTGGGGGCTGCGCTCGGGGCTGCTCCTCGGAGCAGCAGGTTGATCCGGCAAGCTTGCCGCTGGCACGTCTCCTGTCGCCGCGACGGGCGAGTCGTCTTCAACCTCAACCACAGGGATCTTGGCCCTCTTCGCCATCCGCTGGGCCAAGGTCCTGAAAGTAAAACAAGAACAAGATCAGAATCAACAAGGAAAATCAAGATAAAATCGAAGAATCTAAAGAAGTACAAACACTTACTCCTCTTCCTCTTCGTCGGAGCTGAAGGCGGAGAAACCAAACTCCGCCCGGTTTGCTCCCGCGCGAGGAGCTGGAGGAGAAGGTTCCCTCAGGCGCTTGGCGGGCTCCGGGGCCGTGGGCTGCGAAGACCCGGCCCCCCGTCGTCGCCGGGGCCCGAGGAGCAGGTGGAGCACCCGTTCCGCTCCGGGAAGATCCTCCTCCGCTTGGCGCTTGAGCGCGAGGCGCCTCCTCGACGGCTTCACTCATCCTGGTGGCGCGCGACACGCGGCGCGCTGGCTGCTGTCGGGGCGCCTGCGGCCTCGCCGTCTCAGCTGCCTTGCGGAGGCGCTTCCTCGGTTGCTACTTGGGGCTTGCTGGAGGCGGGGAGTTCTCTGAGGACGAGGAGGCATCTTCGTCAAGTCCCAGAGATCCACCGGTGTCTTCGTCGGTCCCGACGTCCTCCTCCCCGGCAGGCCCGCTGGACTGAGCACCATGTCCGGCGGCTTCGCTTCCTCCGGCAACCTCGCTTCCTCCGGCGACTTCGCTCGTCCCGGCAAATTTCAGAGATGGCACCCCGGCAAACTCCTCGGGCGGAAGCTTGAGCAGCTTGAGGATCTCCGCCTCCTCTGCTTGGCTCACCTCGTCCGCGGCCTGTGCCTCTTCCACAGTATACCCAAAGTCGCCCGCCGCTGCAGCTGCGGCGGCCTCCTCCATCCTGGTGGCGATGTAGGCTATATCCCTCGTCGTAGTGGCCCGGGTGAGGCCCTTGTTCTCCTCGGCGTTCTTGGGCGTCTCGACCAAGTTGTCAAAGAAGCTCAGCACGGCGTCAGACGGAGGCTCGATCCAGGTGGGGACGACGCCATGGGAGTCACACGCAGGCATCATTGCACGCAAGGAATCCCGGGCAGTGCTGTTGCATAGCGGCACCACTTCCCGGGGAGGTCTGAACCATTCCGGGTGGGCCGGGTCATGCTTGAAAAGCTCCCGGACCATCCCTTTCAACTCCAAGGCAGTAAAATTTTAGTTCAACCCAGGGCGCAGCCTCATGATATCCGCCGCGTTGCCGAATTCCCATGCGGGCCTTTTCCTTTCTTGTAAAGGGGCAATGCGGCGGCGGAGGAAATCTGCCCCTACCTCTCCGATGGTCAGTTTGGCTACCCAGAGACGAATAATCCTGATAAGGGCAATACTAAGCTTGTTGTCCTCCGGGGCCAATTCGCTCCAGTCCCTGCCGCGCACTATGGCAGTTGTGCGCGGCGCAGTGAATGGCTCCCGCTTTTCCTCCACCACCCAGCACCAGTCGTCTCTCCATTCTTCCCACTTGCCGCGGAGCTCTCCCTTCAGGTACGAATCCTTCTTGTTCAGCCTGAAGATCCAGGAGATGCCGCCGGAGAGGGGAGCGCCAGCCTCGAAAAGGGCTACATTTGGATGAATCCCAACATAGTTTTCGCACAGATGTGCGAAAACGGCCATCGTAAGGATGGCGTTGGGAGTGAAATCTAGGAGGTGGAGGCCATATGTGTTCATGATATCACAAAAGAACTCCGAGAACGGAGGGCACAGTCCATAGTGGAAAAATGCAGCGAAGAAGAAATACCCGCCGGGGAACATATCTTTGGCGACGGCGGGGAAGACTCTGGTGCGGGGATGGGCTTTGGTCTCCCTCGCCCAGAACAGATAGTATTTGTTCCGCAGCTCCCTCGCGCCAAGCCTCGGCGCGAAGACCACAGACCTCTTCCGCAGGGCGGCCAGCTTTGCCGCCTGCTCGGACTTCTCCTTCTTGGCCTTGTCGTTCTTGGCCTTGTCGCTCTTCGCCTTGTCGCTCTTCGGAGCCATGGCGGAGGTGGCGAGGGAAGAAGCGAGGAGCTCGGCGGTGCCGCGGATGCGGAAGACGGCGGAGGAGGGGCGGAAGCAAGAAGCAGCGGAGGTTTCTGGAGAAGAAAAGCGCAATGAAGGCGAAGAAGAGGAACTGCCCCTGCTTCCTCTGCTTTTAAGAGGGAAGTGGGGGACGTTCCGCATTTCCCATTAAAGAACGAGGCCACGATCTCCCCCACGACGCCACAATCGACGCGTGCCGTTAGGGGGGATGCGGCGGATACGGAAGGGGATACGGCTTGCCGTGGGCCGCGCGTGCCCGTGCACTGTTTTGGGCCTGGCCCAACAGCGCTCGGCACCGTGTGTGGCCCAGGCCCGGGGGCTCCTGTCGGTGTACTAAGATGGGGATACCTTAGTACCCCAACTTGTGCACGAGCAGTAGCAGCTTCCCGCAGCAGGGCTTACCACGTGCTCGCCAAGCACCTTTCCGGTCCTTATGAAGCCATTCAAGAACAAAGTATACAAGTCAGAAGATCAAGACCCCGGCAAGTGGAGCTTGCCGGGAAAGGCCGCACCAGGCTCAAGGTTATCACTTTAACGCAAGACCCTGGCAAGTGGAGCTTGCCAGGAGGAACAAAGAACACATATCCCAAGAGATGCCTCGGCGCATCATGCGCCCCGGCCGGGGCCCGGAGAGCGACAAGCTTCCGGGCCCGGCAAGATCAAGACCCCGGCAAGGTGCTTGCCGGGGAAACCCCACGCTGTGTGCCCGCGCTCCAGCTCATCTGCCCACGCGTCGCCCTGGGGCCCTTCCAGGGACGCGTGGCGGACGGTTGTGCAGCCTGGGGCACACGGTGGCAAGCCACGATGACGAGGCTACCGCCGTGGCGAACGGAGAAGCATGGACGGACACTTTTGGGGTCGACGGCGACGGGCATTTAAAGCTCTTGTCCCCCACTGTCAAAGTTAGGTGAAGACCATTGTTCATCCACTGTTCACGCACTATTCCCGCACTGTTACAACTCCACCAAAATTACACTTTTACCCTCCTCTACGTTGACACCTGTCGGTGACCCCTTTGAGCTATAAAAGGAGGCCCATGCACAACGTAGAAAGGGTTCGGAACCTAGACAACTCTTTCGCTCGGTGTAGCTAGCTCTTCAAGCTCCCGAGCTCAAGAACTCAATACAATCTAAGCAGGAGTAGGGTTTTACGCGTCCGTGCGGCCCGAACCTGGGTAAAACTGCCCGCGTGCTCCCCTCGATCTGCTCTCCGTGCTCCCTCCGCTCCCTTACCGCAACGTAGAAGGGGCTCCGGTCCCATAGGTGCTCGTGGGAGGACAGTTTCCCCCGACATTCACGTTTCGAGAACCGGCCAGAAAAATCCAGAAAAATTATATAAAAAATCAGCGTTCCGGACTGCGTCCGAAGGGCAGCCTGGGGGGCCACCAGGGCTCCAGACGCCCTGGCGGCG
>LR738711.1:280281677-280294429 GCA_902687465.1 Secale cereale | reverse complement strand
CCCCCCCCCCGGGCCGAGCCGGGGGGGCGCCTGGGCCCCCCGAAGCTCCCTCGATGCCCTACTTTGGCATATATTTAAAGGGTCCTCCGTAACCCTCAGAACAGGAACTCTTTTCGCGATCCCATCTCTGTTCCTCCGCCGCCGCCGCTACCAAGATCGGGAGCACCAAGAGAACTCTTCCCAGCACCCTGACGGAGGGGAGGATCACCACCGGGAGCTTCTCCACCACCATGGACGCCTTCCGGATGACTCGTGAGTAGTCTCCCTTGGACCATGAGTCCATGACCAGTAGCTATGTGATGTTCTCCTCCCGTTCTTGTGCTTCACTAATTAGTCCTCGTGAGCTGCCCTACATGATCGAGGCACCTATGTAATCCTTATGCTGTTGCTATGTTGAGTTTGCTGGGATCCGATGGATTATGAGATTATGTTCAGATTGATCTTGAGTAATATATTTGATTCACCTCTTTTATATTTTTGTTCATAAGTAATTCTTGCATGTTCTCCGTTGTTATTTATTGCTTTGGCCGAGTAATAGGTAGTGACTCCAAGAGGGAACGTTATGCTTGATTGTGGGTTCATGCCCCTCGATGACTAGCTTGAGTGACAGAAACATGAGTCTAGGGGATGTGTTGTTGCCACAAGGGGGAAAACAACGGTGCTTGTGCCCGCGGGTGCAAGGATTGTTTACTTTACGCAAAGTTCTTTTAATGCAGTTGTCTGTTGCATTGAGTTTACACTATGGGTGGGACTCGCAACTTAATACCAGCGAGATGTTCTGGATAGATATCTCAAGGTGGATGATTAGTAGTAGATATTGATAGATTTCGGTCTACTTACTTTGGCGTACCGCCCATGCTTTGAACCTCAACCTTTCTTGCAATGTAGTCAGCATTGGTTTGCGTTCGTGGTCCTGTCAATTGCCCAGTTGTAATTTGTTTACCTCACATAGCTGTTTTATCATCTTTTGGGAGAGAGACATCACTAGTGAACATCATGAGACTCCGGTCCATATTATCATCATTGATCACACCCGCTATTTACTTTCCGCTATTTATTTACTATTGCAAAACATTATCTATCACTACTATCATTGCTTTTAATCCTTTGTGAACTACAAGGCCGGAGGGATTGACAACCTCTCTGTACTCGTTGGGAGCAAAGTTATTTGTATCTGTGTGCAGGTCCACGTTGATTGCTACTAATCTGGCACCGTAGCAATTGACACCTACTTGTTGAACCTAGGAGTCTCTGGGGATTCGATCCTTGGTATCTTTGCTAAGGGAAAACACTTCTACTTACTGCATCTTACACCTTCCACTTGGGGTAACCAACGAGGGGTTCGAGGCCCATCAAGGAGACTCAAGCGTCTAAGCTTGGGGATGCCCCCGTGCATCCCCTTCTCCATCAACATTATCAGTTCGTCTTTCGTTTCGCTATATTTTTATCACTTCATGTGTTATGTGTTATACTTGGAGCGTCTTGCTTTTAGTTTTCTTTTTACTTTTTCATAACGAGTCAGAACTCAACATTCCTTTATGTGGGAGAGAAACACGCTCCACCTCTACCTAGAACATAACATAGAATTTTCATGTCCATCTTTGATGTGTGTGTTCTTTGTCTTTTAATAGCTACTACCATGCTCTGCTCTTAGTATTCATGCCTATCTTTTCAAAGAGCTTTTGTTTAGTTGGTTGCTTGAACTCTCTTTTACTACCATGCTCACCTTATTAAGAGAGTTTGCTTCCGTTGCATTGGTTAGTGTGTCTATGATAAAGATGCTACTTGCATGATGGTGCTTAGTAGTTCAGGTTTTCTTATGGTTAATCTCAAATAGCGGGGGGGGTTCCCAATGTGTTATTGGAGTACCAACATGATTTGCTTGCCTATGATGTGGTATGGTTTAGTAATATCTTCCTTCGAGAATTTATTTTGATTGACTTGGCGTATGCTCACGCATATTCAAGACTGTAAAGTAAGTCTGTCAAGCCTTGATGATCTTTTATTTCTAAGTAGCGATATAACTACCATGCCTGATTCAATATTGCTTTGTCGCTCTGCATGATTATGACCGTCATTGCTCTCTTAGTTGGTCGCTCCCAGTCTTTTGCTAACCTCCACCTGTACTAAGAACTAACCATGCAACACATAGCTCATGGGAAAGTAGCCTAAAAACTATTGTGGTAAAGAATATGTTGCCTATGTATCTTATTTCTTATGAGTTGCTTGCTGAGCGGTAACCATGTTTCTGGGGACGCCATCAACTGTCACACTTTTGTTGAATATCATGTGAGTTGCTATGCATGTTCGTCTTGTCCGAAGTAAGGGTGATTTGCCGTGGGTTGAATTAATATGCATATTGTTAGAGAAGAACATTGGGCCGCCAACCAAAGCCATGCATCATGGTGGAAGTTTTAGCTTGGACCTTAATCCTCAATCTCTTATGAGAATATGCTTATGCATTGAAGAGGAGTCCATCATCTATTTTCTATGTTGTCCCGGTATGGATGTCCTCAAGTTGAGATCTATCAAAAACGAGAAATCAAATGCGATTTATCTCCTTGGACCTTTGTACAGGTGGCATAGAGGTACCCCTTTGTGACACTTGGTTGAAACATATGCAATGCAATGATAACCCATGGAAATCCAAGCTAATTAGGACAAGGTGCGAGCACTATTAGTATTCGATGCATGAGGCTTGCAACTTATAGGATGTTTTATGCATGACACATATGAAGTACTACTACCGTTGACACAATTGCTTCCATGTTTTCAAAATAAAAAGCTCTAGCACATAACCATTCTTTTACTTTTATGTTGAAGCACCAACTACTGAGAGCATGATTGTCATTCTGAGTGTAATGTGCATTGTCCCAAAGTAGCATTGTCTTTTGCATGATTGTGATATCGTTTATTCTGAAATGATTGTATCTAGTCGTCACTTAAACCTTGAAGGTGCCCCTGCATTTATGTTTTGCATCACTAAAGAGGGCAAGCTAGATATCACTTTATCATATTTACACATCATGATCATTGCAAATCTATTTGATGTTTCAGTTTCATGTTGTAAAACTTTCAGTCATTTGTGATTTTCTCATGAGGCAACTTAATTACTTAGAATCATTGTCTCAGTAAGCTTTTGTCATATGACTATGAAAAGTCCTATATGGTTAATAGCATGTCACCACAGAAATTATTCTTGTTATCATTTACCTACTCGAGGACGAGCAGGAATTAAGCTTGGGGATGTTGATACGTCCAAAACGTATCTATAAATTCTGCTTGCTCCATGCCACTTTTGGGTGATATTGCTATGATATTCATACACTTCCATACACATTTGATCATATTTGGACTAACTTACTAATCCGGTGCGCCCCAGTGCCAGTTTCTGTTTTCGGCTGTTTTTGTATTTCAGGTTTTCACGTTTCGAGAACTGCCCAGAAAAATCCAGAAAAATTATATAAAAAATCAGCGTTCCGGAAACAACACTGCGTCCGAAGGGCAGCCTGGGGGGGCCACCAGGGCTCGAGGCGCCCTGGCGGCGCGCCCCCCCGGGGCCGCGCCGAGGGGGCGCCTAGGCCCCCCGAAGCTCCCCCGATGCCCTACTTTGGCATATATTTAAAGGGTCCTCCGTAACCCTCAGAACAGGAACTCTTTTCGCGATCCCATCTCTGTTCCGCCGCCGCCGCCGCTTCCAAGATCGGGAGCACCAGGAGAACTCTTCCCGGCACCCTGCCGGAGGGGAGGATCACCACCGGGAGCTTCTCCACCACCATGGACGCCTCTCGGATGACTCGTGAGTAGTCTCCATTGGACCATGAGTCCATGACCAGTAGCTATGTGATGTTCTCCTCCCGTTCTTGTGCTTCACTAATTAGTCCTCGTGAGCTGCCCTACATGATCGAGGCACCTATGTAATCCTTATGTTGTTGCTATGTTGAGTTTGCTGGGATCCGATGGATTATGAGATTATGTTCAGATTGATCTTGAGTAATATATTTGATTCACCTCTTTTATATTTTTGTTCATAAGTAATTCTTGCATGTTCTCCATTGTTATTTATTGCTTTGGCCGAGTAATAGGTAGTGACTCCAAGAGGGAACGTTATGCTCGATTGTGGGTTCATGCCCCTCGATGACTAGCTTGAGTGACAGAAACATGAGTCTAGGGGATGTGTTGTTTCCACAAGGGGGAAAACAACGGTGATTGTGCCCGCGGGTGCAAGGATTGTTTACTTTACGCAAAGTTCTTTTAATGCAGTTGTCTGTTGCATTGAGTTTACACTATGGGTGGGACTCGCAACTTAATACCAGCGAGATGTTCTGGATAGATATCTCAAGGTGGATGATTAGTAGTAGATATTGATGGATTTCGGTCTCCTTACTTTGGCGTACCGCCCATGCTTTGAACCTCAACCTTTCTTGCAATGTAGTCAGCATTGGTTTGCGTTCGTGGTCCTGTCAATTGCCCAGCTGTAATTTGTTTACCTCACATAGCTGTTTTATCGTCTTTTGGGAGAGAGACATCACTAGTGAACATCATGAGACTCCGGTCCATATTACCATCATTGATCACACCCGCTATTTACTTTCCGCTATTTATTTACAATTGCAAAATATTATCTATCACTACTATCATTGCTTTTAATCCTTTGTGAACTACAAGGCCGGAGGGATTGACAACCTCTCTGTACTCGTTGGGAGCAAAGTTATTTGTATCTGTGTGCAGGTCCACGTTGATTGCTACTAATCTGGCGCCGTAGCAATTGACACCTACTTGTTGAACCTAGGAGTCTCTGGGGATTCGATCCTTGGTATCTTTGCTAAGGGAAAATACTTCTACTTACTGCATCTTACACCTTCCACTTGGGGTAACCAACGAGGGGTTCGAGGCCCATCATAAAGCACCATGTTCAAGTAGAGGGTACAGCGGGTTGCAGGAGAGGACCGATGTAGATAGATTGGGGAAGGTGATGAAGATTTTGGTGAAAATGACGGATGTGTTGGTGTAGATCGCCATCACACGATGATGGCCCTGGTGGCACTCCGGCGCCACCGGAAGCGAGGGGGGAGAGCCCCCCTCCTTGTCCTTCTTCCTTGGCCTTCTCCCTAGATGGGAGAATGGTTTCCCCTCTAGTCCATGGCCTCCATGGCGGCGGAGGGGCAAGAGCCCCTCCGAGATTGGATTTGTCTCTCTGTCTCTCTGTTTCTGCATTCCCAGATTTTGGGCTTTCATCGTTTCTTAAATTCCCGGAGATCCGTAACTCCGATTGGGCAGAATTTTTGACACGATTTTTATCCGGATATTAGCTTTCTTGCGGCAGAAGAAGGGCCCCAACCGCCTTACAGGGTGGCCACGAGGGCCCAGGGAGCACCCCTTAACCTCGTGGGCCACTCAGGCATCGTCTCACATTGATTCCACTTCCCAAAATTCACATATATTCCAAAAAAAATCTCCGTCAGTTTTTATCTCGTTTGGACTCTGTTTGATATGGATATTCTGTGAAACAAAAAACATGCAACAAACAGGAACTGGCACTGGGCACTTGATCAATATGTTAGTCCCAAAAATAGTATAAAAATTTGCCAAAAGTATATGAAAGTTGTATAATATTGGCATGGAACAATCAAAAATTATAGATACGATGGGGACGTATCAGCATACCTAAGCATTTTTCCTGCTCTCCCTCGAGTAGGTAAACGAAAAAAAAAGATAATTTTTGATGTGGAATGCTACCTAGCATAATCTTGATCATGTAATCTAATCATGGCATGAATATTAAGACACGAGTGATTCAAAGCAATAGTCTATCATTCGACATAAAAGAATTTAATACTCGGGTATCCCAACAAACAATCAAGTCTTTCAAAATATCAATGCTAAAGAACATTATCCCTTTAAAATCATATAGTCTTTTATGCTCCCTTTTCTTGACACAAGGTACCCCTCATGCCCATCCCGGTGTCAGCCAAGCAATTGTTTATGTACTTTACTTTTTTGAACCTTTTCAACTCTTCATGCAATACATTAGCGTGAGCCATGGACATAGCACTATGGGTGGAATAGAAGGTGGTGATAGACAAAAGGAGGGAGAAAGTCAAAAATTGTAGATACGATGGAGACGTATCAGGTGCCAGCGGGCGCAGAGTGTCGGTTTCCTCTTTGGTGCTAAAGGAGTAGGTGCAGGCGAAGAGTCCCGAGGCATTAGGCAAAGGTTTCCATATCGGTGCAACAAGACCAAGACTAGCAGGACAGCAAAACGAAGGTCACCGCGGAGCCCACGGTGGCGTCACCACGAGAGCCTTTGGCAGGCGAAGACCACCTTTTGTCAGGATAGCTTGTACTAGTTGTCCCCTTTCCAATTTGGCCGTTGTGGGATCCATTCCCGCTCAATATTTGGGAAGAGGACCTAGGCCGCTATAAATAGGACTAGCCACCACCATTGGGATCATCTCATCTTGAGCTGATCAGATAGAAGGCCACACACCACAAGCTCACCCAAGCACAAGAACCCCTCTCCTCAGGAGGCAGTTCATCCATGTACTAGTTCTTCATCAGCCTGCATGGCAATCCACCACACCACACTGGATTAGGTATTACACCACAACGATGGCCCGAACCAGTATAAACTTTGTGTCCCTTGTTCTACGGATCTGACGAGCTAGGCCTAGGGTTCTTGAGTAGACGAGCTAGGGCGGAAGGAGAGATCTTCGTGCGCACCCCGGAGTTCGACCTTAAGGGTTTTGCCGGAACCCGAGATCCGACATTTGGCGCGCCGGGTAGGGGTGCGCCGGATCTTTTCTTCTGTTGTTCGTGCCATCACCGCTCTGCAAACCACGCCGCGATGGCAGCACCCTACACCCAACGGGAGCATGCGGACACAAGGGCTGCGCTCATCGTGGCACGAGAATTGTTACGATGCAAACTGGCCGAGGGCGGCCGCGACGTGCTGCTGGAATGCGTCGCTGAACTACTGGGATGCGCTTGCAGTGGCGCGCCTCCGTTCTACTCCTCACCCCCGCCCCAGGTCGCGGGTGGGGCGCTGGTGAGGCCCCGACACGCGCGGGCGTCCTATGGAGCGATTGGAAGACCTGGCCACACCAACAGGAGCGCCGGCGCCATCCTCACGACTGCAGCGACTTTGTCACCAGCAGGCACAAGCGCCGGTGGCCTCTCGCGAGGGTACACCGGGGTACACCCCAGCGGCCGCCAAGGCCAGATACTACAGTCGGGGGCTCAAGGCATGGGGCACGCAGGCGGTACCCTTGGTGAGGTTGCCGATGAAGCCTACGTGCCCCGCATGGTGGACCTGGCATACGTGTTCGGGGAAGGCCCCAATGCCTTCCTCGGGCCGAGATGGAACAGCGAGGTGCTCGAGGAAGAAGATTACCACGAGTCACCCGAGGACACCGTGGAGCCCTTCAGCGACGACGACAGAGCACAGCATGTATCACAGCAGCATGCGTACGCTAACAATGGACTGCTGGTGAATCAGACCACGGCGATGGTCGAAGATCTGAGAGTGGCCGCTCCACCCTCAACCGAAGCAGAATGCTAGGGGTTGCGTGTGGAAGGCCTAGTCGCGGCCCCCCCAGCAACGCGAGGAGCAGGGAATTATGCGAAAGTAGGTCCTCTGTCGGGGCGAGCCTCGCCAAGCTTCCCCCCCCCCCCCAGCAGAGGGCCTGTGGTCGCCGAGGGCGCCGTTGGCGTCCCCCTTTGCCTCCTTGGCCCTGTCCTGGTTTCCGATCGCCCCAACGGAAGTCGGGGGTGGCGCAAGGCGGGGCCCTTGTTTGGCGAAATGAATTAAGGCTTGCGCCTATGAAGATCTCTGCCCGTGACACTCTCACATAATAATGAGTGGGGATGTACATGCCCCGGAGTCTCAGGAGAGCCGCCCTCGGGCCTCGGGGGCTCCCTCCCACGTCCTAGTGGCAGCACATAGCTCCGCGCTGGTAAGAAGATTGAAGACTAGATAGGTGCCGGACGCGGCTATTTGCTTTCCTCGCCTTCCTTTTTGTAATTGGATTCGTCGTGTCTTCCGAATTGAACTTGAAGCCTTCCTTGTTGCCAAAATGGGGGGGGGGATTTTCGTTGATTTCTATTGAATTTTGCCGCCTCTGGCTGTCGTGAAGAATTTACCCTGGGCCCTCCGGCTCGGGGACTGGAAGGCCAATCTCATTCGGCGTACCGTTGCAACCTCGGCAGGACCCCCATGGGGCAAGAGCCTACGCGACACAATTTTGTCGCATAGGCATCCTGCCGCGGCCAGCGGAGCACCCCTGGCCCTATTCCCCGGAGCAGGGCCACGCATTGCTCAGGAGGCCCAGGGCCGCGGACTGCCAGCAATCCACCCTAGGATGGAGGCAAACCCATAGCTCCATAACCCGCGCGAAGATAGGTAAGATCTAAGTGAAGTACAATGGCAACTAAGCTAGGGAATCTTAAGGACGCACGTCCCAGGTTCGGATTCAAGCACCAAAGGAAGGAAAATGGAATATCAGTTTACACACATAGGGGCTCCCCCCATCAAAACACTCTCACACCCTACGGGGCCTCTTGCAAGTCTATTCGTGCAGTGTCAAAGCAAAAGGACACAAGCTCAACTGGATACATCGCTCGCCGCGCCATCCGAGTCGCTCTCATGTGCGCCGCTGGTGCTGTCCTGGAAACGTCTCCATCATCTTCAACCACGCCGCCTTCATTCGCCACGACCACGGCCTCGTCATCATCGACGGCAAAATCCTGGACCAGAGCATCCACGTGGTCGTCCACCCAGTGCGCTGCTACTTCTCGAGCTTGCGTTGTATTCCCTCAAAGAGGAAAGGGAGATGCAGCACAGTAGCATAAGTATTTCCTCAGTTTTTGAGAACCAAGGTATCAATCCAATAGTAGACCATGCGCGAGTCCCTCGCACCTGCACAAACAAATAAGAACTTCGCAGCCAACGTGATAAGGGGTTATCAATCCCTTTACGGTCACTTACGAAAGTGAGATCTGATAGAGATGATAGTTTATATTTTTGGTATTTTTGTTTATAAGAACAGAAAGTAAAAGCGGAAAAAGTAAAGTAGATGTAGATTGATATGTTGAGAATAGACCAGGGGGCCATAGTGTTCTCTAGTGGCTTCTCTCATTATAGAGATATTCTACAGCGGGTAAACAAATTACTGTCGAGCAATTGATAAAAAAGCGAATAATTATGAGACTATCTAGGCATGATCATTGTATATAGGCATCACGTTCGAGACAAGTAGACCGACTCTTGCCTCCATCTACTACAATTACTCCACACATTGACTGCTATCCAGCATGCATCTAGTGTATTGAGTTCATAAGAACAGAGTAACGCCTTAAGCAATATGACATGATGTAGAGGGATAAACTCAATCAATATGATATAAACCCCATCTTTTTATCCTCGATGGCAACAATACAATACGTGCCTTGCTGCCCCTACTATCACTCGGAAAGGACACCGCAAGATTGAACCCAAAGCCAAGCACTTCTCCCATTGCAAGAACTATAGATCTAGTAGGCCAAACCAAACCAATAATTCGAAGAAACTTGCAAGGATATTATCAGCACACATAAAGAGTTCAGAAAAGAACCAAATATTTCTCATAGATAATTTTGATCATAAACTCACAATTCATCAGATCTCGACAAACACACCGCAAGAAGGGATTACATCGAATAGATCTCCTCGAAGACTGAGGAGAACTTTGTATTGAGATCCAGAGAGTGAGAAGAAGCCATCTAGATACTAGCAATGGACCAGAAGGTCTGTGGTAAACTACTCACAACTCATGGTGAGGGCGATGATGATGATGTAGAAGCACTCCATGATGAATGCCCCCTCCGGCGGAGCTCCGGAACAGGCTCCAAGATGGAATCTCACGGGAACAGAAGGTTACGACGGTGGAATTAGGGTTTTCTCTCTGTTGCTGATGGTTTCGGGGTATGTAGGCTTATATAGGAGGAAGGAGGACACCGAGGGACTCACGAGGGGCCCACGAGGCAGGGGCGCGCCCCCCACCCTCGTGGGCACCTCGTGGCCCCTACTCTGTGGTTCTCAAGTCTTTTGTGCGTGATTTTCTCCAAAAATATATCTCCCGAAGGTTTCATTCCATTTGGACTCCGTTTGATATTCCTTTTCTGCAAAACCCTGAAACAGGCAAAAAACAGCAATCTGGACTGGGCCTTTGGGTTAGTAGGTTAGTCCCAAAAATGATATAAAAGTGTATGACAAAGCCCATTAAACATCCAAGACATCATAAATAATAGGATGGAACAATAAAAAATTATAGATACGTTGCAGACGTATCAAGCATCCCCAAGTTTCATTCCTGCTCGTCCTTGAGTAGGTAAATGATAAAAATAGAATTTTTGATGCGGAATGCTAGCCAACATAGTTTTTCAATGTAATTCTCTTAATTGTGGCATGACTGTTCAGATCTGAAAGATTCAAGATAAAATTCTATATTGACATAAGAAATAATAATACTTCAAGCATACTAACAAAGCAATCATGTCTTCTCAAAATACTATGGCTAAAGAAAGTTATCCCTACAAAATCATATAGTCTGGCTATGCTCCCTCTTCATCACACAAAATATTCATATCATGCACAACCCCGATTTCAGCCAAGCACTTATTTCCATATTCTATTCTTTCTAACCTTTCAACTTTCACGCAATACATGAGCGTGAGCCATGGACATAGCACTATGGGTGGAATAGAGAGTGTCGGCGTCCTGGGAACCAGGGTACCCAGACTTGCCTGTCTGCGGGCCGCGACGCGCTCCTACAAACGGCCTGGTACGGCCCAGCTGATCGACCAGCTGTCCAAGACCCTCGCGACGGTGCTAAGCCTCGCGAGGAGAACGACGTCAAGACCTCCTCGGGAGCGGCCTCGGCAAGGTGCTCCGGAGGGGCGGAGAATCCAAGGCCAAGCCTGCCTCAGGAGGAGGCAGTGATGTCAGCAGTGACGCACTGCGCCAGTGGGTGCCAGCGTCCGCCAGCGGCACAGTTGCCATTTCGGTGCAAAGGGGACAGCACAGCCGCGGGTTTCCAAGGAGCGAGGCAAAGGTTTCCCCTTTGGTGCAACAAGACCGAAGACCGCAAGGACGACAAGGAGGATGTCACCGTCGAGCCCACCACCGTGTCACCGCCTGATCCTTTTGCAGGCGAAGACCGCTTTTGTCAGGATAGGAACGTCCTTGTGTTCCCGCTCAAAAATGGCCATTGTGGGATCCCTTCCCGCCTAAACATTTCGGGGGAAGAGGACCGTGGCCGCCTATATAAGTAGCTAGAACCCCCACTATGGAGGGCAAGTCGGACAGGTCAAGGCAAGTCGAACCAAGTCTAGCCAAGTAGAGCAGATCCATATACTCTGCCACCACACAAGGAGAAGAACACTTGCCTCCTAACCCTCCTGAGCTTGCCTCCCGAGCTCAGGAACCACTGTACTAGCTCATATTCCAGCCCTCCCGAGGCTAATCCACCAAAGCAGGAAGTAGGGTCTTACACCACACGGTGGCCTGAACCTGGGTAAACTCTTGTGTGTTCTATCTGTTGTTTGCTTGAATCCCTCCACCGAGACGAGAGCGAGACGCTAGGTAGATGTGAGTGGGAGAGATCTTCGTTCACGCCCCTGTGTTCAAACTTCTTGGGTTTTGCGAAGCCCTGAATCTGACATTTGGCGCGCCAGGTAGGGGGCGTGTCGAAATCTCGCCTCTCCGACGACCTCGTCGCGTTCTCGTCGTCGACTCTGCTCCACAGCCATGGTGAACACACGCCGAGCTCGCGCCGCGAACGTCGCTTAGACGGTGCCCGCGGGCAACGATGCCCCGCTCCGCCCCAACTCGTCGGTCGCCAATGCCGCCACCCACCCGGCCGTCCACGAGCAGCAGGACTCGTCGCTGCCACCGTCCGTGCGGGGAGATGGTCGCACGGCGACGCCTTCACCCACGCCAGCTGCGGCGTCGTCCTCGCTGGTCCGCCGCGGGCCGGTCTACCAGTAGCCTGCGTTGTTGATGGCGTGGGGGCTCTTGCGCTACCGCCCGGCAGATGACCTCTACGACGAGTGGCTCCACTGCATCACCGAGCTAGTCAACGCTGCTGGAGAAGCACCTGCACCAACGCACTCCTCGCGTCCTCCGTCGCCCCCGGCGGGGAAGAAAGCCATGGGGTCCCGGCCCCGCCTCCACTCCACCACGCCGGCCAGGAGGTCCGGCACGAGGCCCTTCGACGTGAGCAACCCCGCAGAGCCCATGCGCGTGACGAGGAGAGCTGCCAGGTGATTTCGCATCCTCATGCAGGGACTCGTGGGCCCCCTGGCCCGCAGCGCCAAGACCGTGCGCCACATGAGGTGGTGGTGCCAGCGGCCCAAGAACCAGCACCGCAGGCGCAGGGGGCACCTATGATCATGAGCGTGGCTGGGTGTCGCGCCCTAACCCCTGAGCTACGACGCCTCGTCTGGCCCGGCAAGTTCAAGCCGGACCTGCCTCCGCGCTACGACGGCACCACCGACCCCACGGAGTTCCTCCAACTCTACGAGCTGAGCATCGAGGTGTCCAACGGCACCGAGCAGGTCATGGCGAACTGGTTCCCCATGGCTCTCACAGACGGCGCACGCTCCTGGCTCCTGAACCTCCCCGTGGGATCCATCTCCTCCTGGGAAGAGCTGCTACGACGGCACCACCGACCCCACGGAGTTCCTCCAACTCTACGAGCTGAGCATCGAGGTGT
>LR738711.1:280271125-280281601 GCA_902687465.1 Secale cereale | reverse complement strand
CATGCTCCTGGCTCCTGAACCTCCCCGTGGGATCCATCTCCTCCTGGGAAGACCTGCTACGACGGCACCACCGACCCCACGGGGTTCCTCCAACTCTACGAGCTGAGCATCGAGGTGTCCAACGGCACCGAGCAGGTCATGGCGAACTGGTTCCCCATGGCTCTCACAGACGGCGCACGCTCCTGGCTCCTGAACCTCCCCGTGGGATCCATCTCCTCCTGGGAAGAGCTTCGCGAGCGATTCGTTGCCAACTTCCAAGGCACGCGCGACCGAGCCCCGACAGTTGCTGATCTGCGCCGCATGAGGCAACAGCCGGGAGAGACCTTGCAAAAGTACATCCAACGCTTCAACACCATGCGCGTCCGGATCCCTAGGGTCTCGGACGAGGCCATCATCTCGGTGTTCTCCGACAGCGTCCGCGACGTCAGGATGAGGGAGGAGCTCGCCATTCACGAGGACCTGTGCACAGCCCTCGAGATGTTCAAGCTCACGGCAAAGTGCACCAGGGCGGAGGAAGGATCCTTCTCCCTCCAGGAGCTGCCTGAGGCGGAGGCGGACGACAAGAAGACCAAGGCCAAAGAATCAAAGCGCAAGGGACCCGCCGTGCTGGCTACGGAGCCAGAAGTGAAGCATGGCTGCGGCTACGATGACCTCCCCAGAGACAACCGACCATACTGCGTCTTCCACAACATCCACAGCTACAACACTAACGACTGCCAGGAGCTCAGCGCGATGCGCGGCGGGCGCGGCGGGTAGCGCCCTGAGTGCGACAACCACGGCTATGGACGTGGAGGACGCCAAGGAGGAGGACGTTGGGACGGCAGGAACTCGCGCCAAGGGTGGCGTGAGCAGCCTCGTGAGGACCACTGGTAGGAGCAGCATCATGACGCCCCCTGGCGCGACCAGCCTCATGAGGGTCGCCCTCAGGGCAATAGAGGCCTGCCCCTGCTACCACCACCGCCAAGAAGGAATGACGACGACCGCCAGGGAGACGGGACAGGGGGCTTCCAGGAGCCGCATGCAGTTGCATGCATCTTGGGAGAAGCCCATGCCCCAGCTTCCCATCGCATCTTTAAGCAGTTTGCCCGTGAGGTGAACGCGGCGCTTCCCAGGCCTGACGTCGCACGCAACCTTAGGTGGACCAAGCAAGTCATCGCCTTCGACCCCAAGGACCATCTCAAGTGCACTGCGGCCCCAGGCGCCCTCCCGATGCTCTGCACCCCGACCATCAGCAACGTCCTCATGACCAAGACCCTCATCGATGGCGGAGCAGGACTCAACGTCCTCTCCGTCCAAACCTTCGAGACGCTCCAGGTTCCCTACGATCAGCTCCACCCGACCAAGCCATTCTACGGAGTCACAGATGGCTCCACGCTCCCGATGGGGCAGGTCCGCCTCCCCATCACCTTTGGTGATCGCGACAACTACCACACCGAGCTCATCGACTTTGACGTCGCCAACATCCACCTCCCGTACAATGCCATCCTTGGGTATCCTGCCCTCGCCAAGTTCATGGCGGCGACCCATCACGGCTACAACGTCCTCAAGATGCCTGGGAGTGGCGGAGTCATCATGATCGCCTTCGACGAGAAGGAAGCGGTGCATTCCCTGGAGCGCGCCTACCAGACCGTAGCGGTCGAGTGCTCCGATGAGGATGGAGCCGTCCTCGCCCTGCAGACCGCCCCCAAGAAGAAGAAGAACCTACCCGTCAACGGACCTCAGGACGCAGGGGCTCCTGACGGCCTGGCCTCAGGACTTGCGCCTGCTAACGAGGCGCCTTCCACCCTCGCATAGGTGGGGCGCGCCCGACGCCCCTCTCATCCTCGGCTCGGGGGCTCTCCTCTGGAGTGTCTCCGGAATGACCGGCGTCTCCAGGGAGGTGTTCGGGCACCACCTGCAAGCGTGTCTTGACGCGCGTTTTTGTGAGCCCAGCGTGAACCGTTCAGCTTTGGGGGCTCAGGACTTCATCAACCAAGTTACCGAGGAACTTCAGTACGCAAGACTCATCCGCGATGGGCGTAACTGCACAACTCCAAGTTCACCTGCTCGCAGCCTGAGCGACCGCTTCCGCGTCTGCGTCGACATCGCGGGTCTTAACCGAGCCGCCTCTCAGGAGCCCTTCTGGCCGACGGCGGTTGGCCGGAGGAGGGCCCTCCCCTGCAGCTATGTCCGCACACTCTTCGGCTTCCGCAACACGGGTGCCACATTCCAGCATCTCTCGCAGCAGGCCTTGGGGGCTCGGGAGGCTCAGTGGCAGGCGGTCCGAACAGAGCGAGAACCAGACCCCCGTGACCACTGAGAGCCTTTAGAGCCCCTGGGCCTCAGGAGCCCGACGATCCTCAAGAGCGACACTCATGACTCGCGTCTTAAGCTACCCCAACTCTTCTTCGACAAGTATCAGGTGACGCTTCAGGTATCCAATCGAAGGCGCCTCTCGGACTGCATCATCCTCGGACTGCTGGGGGCTATTCCCCCGCAGTTTTCTCCCTTTTTGCATGATCAGGGCTAGTTGCTTCTTTCCATTCGCAATATCTACATGCTTGGCGTCCTCACCGCCACTAAGGTCATGAGCCCTTATGAGCCCACTCGCGACCACCCCATGATTAAGGACTGGCACGGCGTCTGTGCTCGGGTCCGTCCCTGCAGCATCGCTAAACCCAAGGGTTGAGCTCTGTCTCGTGAGCCATTCCCGTGACGTCACCTTCCATGGTCCTTGATGGCTTGTTCTCGCATGGGCTAATCGTGGATGGGTAAGTAGGGGCCCGTGGCAGGTGCCTCGCTCACGCGGGAACCACGCGCAGGTTGTTTTTCTTTTGGATCATTGCATGAGAAGACTGGGCACGACATCTGTGCTTGGGTCCGTCCCTGCAATGTCGACAAATCCAGTGGCTGAGCTCTGTCTCGCGAGCCATTCCCGTGATGTCACCTCCTAGGGTCGCTAGTGCTGCGGCCTTCTCATGCAATACCCTCTAGAGTTGCACTCGGTGTAGGTCGACACAACACCTCTCTTTTCACATTTTGTAGAAGAAGACTCAGGCGCAACCCGCCTCGGGGTAGGGTCTCGTGAGTGATGCGTAAGCTCACGAGAACTTCCTCAGAGTCGTTCAGTTCGTCCTGAGGAGAGCCCATATACACCTTGGATGTCCTACCGTGCAAGCCACGTGTCAGGATGGGGTTGTACACACCCCAGAGTCTCTCTTGGTGGGAGGCTCCCTCCCACGGTCCAGTGGAAGTACCAAGCTCCGCGCTGGCAGATCCAACCGAGGAGCGGTTATGCCCACGAACAAGTTACTGTCGAGCAATTGATAGAAAAGCAAATAATTATGAGACTATCTAGGCATGATCATTGTATATAGGCATCACGTCCGAGACAAGTAGACCGACTCTTCCCTGCATCTACTACTATTACTCCACACATCGGCCGCTATCCAGCATGCATCTAGTGTATTGAGTTCATAAGAACAGAGTAACGCCTTAAGCAAGATGACATGATGTAGAGGGATAAACTCAAGCAATATGATATAAACCCCATATTTTTATCCTCGATGGCAACAATACAATACGTGTCTTGCTGCCCCTACTGTCACTGGGAAAGGACACCGCAAGATTGAACCCAAAGCCAAGCACTTCTCCCATTGCAAGAACTATAGATCTAGTAGGCCAAACCAAACCAATAATTCGAAGAGACTTGCAAGGATATTATGAGCACACATAAAGAGTTCAGAAAAGAACCAAATATTTCTCATAGATAATCTTGATATAAACTCACAATTCATCGGATCTCGACAAACACACCGCAAAAAGAGATTACATCGAATAGATCTCCTCGAAGACAGAGGAGAACTTTGTATTGAGATCTAGAGAGAGAAGAAGCCATCTAGATACTAGCTATGGACCCGAAGGTCTGTGGTAAACTACTCACAACTCATGGTGAGGGTGATGAGGATGATGTAGAAGCACTCCGTGATGGATCCCCCCTCCGGCGGAGCTCCGGAATAGGCTCCAAGATGGGATCTCACGGGAACAGAAGGTTACAGCAGTGGAATTAGAGTTTTCTCTCGGTTGCTGATGGTTTCGGGGTACGTAGGCTTATATAGGAGGAAGGAGGACACCGGGGGACTCACGAGGGGACCACGAGGCAGGGAGCGCGCCCTGGGAAGGGGGGCGCGCCCCCCACCCTCGTGGGCACCTCGTGGCCCCTACTCCATGGTTCTCAAGTCTCCCGTGCATGATTTTCTCCAAAAATATCTCTCCCGAAGGTTTCATTCCGTTTGGACTCCATTTCATATTCCTTTTCTGCAAAACCCTCAAACAGGCAAAAGACAGCAATCTGGACTGGGCCTTTGGGTTAGTAGGTTAGTCCCAAAAATGATATAAAAGTGTATGACAAAGCCCACTAAACATCCAAGACATCATAAATAATAGCATGGAACAATCAAAAATTATAGATACGTTCAAGACATATCATGTGCCAAGTTGTCTCGGACAGCCCCAGGCACGGGGGCGATGGCAGTGTCAAAGTCAAATTCAGGATCAATGCTCTGGAGGTAGCTGGAGACCTAGGAGAACGCGCGCCCCAGGAGGCTCTGGCTCTTCTCTTCGACAAGGCGACGAGCCCTCGCGGCCTGGTTCTCCGGGCGCATCACAACTTCGGTGAAGAAGATAAGATGACCAGCGTAATCCTCCATGTGGGGATCGGGGGCATTCTCCTCGTAGATGGCCCTCAACGCTCGGTTGGCCTTCACCCGAAGAGTCTGCAGCATGGGTACGTGCTCGTGCTCAACAGTAGTCGACGGCCGGCCTCATCCTCTCTCTGTTGCGCTAGAACTGCGACGTCATCAACTCGTCGCTGGAGCAAGGCCAAGTCTGCCTACGCAGAGGCCAGCTTAGCTTGGGCATAAGACTGAGCCGCTGGGCCGGCCCTCTCACGCAGCTCTGCTTCTCTCAGCCTCGTCCTGAAGGCAGCAGTCCTCTCATCGGCCTCTGCTCGATGGAGCTCCAACTTCAAGTTATACCCCTCGGCGAGGTCCGCGCGGGCCTCCTCCACCCTCCGGCCGATTTCCTCCTAGACCCTGGCCTCGCGAGCGGAGACGGCATCCTCGGCCAGGGTCACGTGGCGCTCCCTCGCCTCCAGCCGCTCAAGCTCAAGGCTGCGCTCCGTGGCTTCTAGCATCAGTGTCTCCTCGCGCCGCAAGATCTTTGCCTCTTTGCAGGGCATTCCCCTCACCGACGCTAGGGCGGCCCTGCGCACCTCGGCTCGCTCCTCCAAGTTGGCGTTCAGAGCCTAAAACTCCAGCAGGCGCCTCTCTGCGGCCTCGCAGCGGGTGTTGGCTTCCTTGGCCTCCTACGGGGCTTGGGCGCAGGCTTCTCGCGAGGCCGCGAGGGACGCGTCTGCCTTCGCATTTGCGTGCTCGTGCGGAAGGCGCCCGAGGTTAAAAGCCACCCCCAGTCGGCGCCACTCGTCCAACAGTTGGAGACCCTCAGCCTCAAGATAGGCATCGACCCCCTCAAGCTCTTCCCTGAGTCGGCCCAACGCATTCATCGCCTCCCGGAGAAGCTCGCGGTGGGCGGCTCCGCGCCTGCGCGCCGACTCAAACAGAAGGCCAAGGCCCTCCTTGACGCAAAGAACAGTTGAAGGGTTCATAGGAGACTCGTCTTCCCCTGGAGGCGGGGCCCGGGTCTCCTCCGCCTCAGTCCTCTCTCGGGCCTCGGCCAAGGCCCGGAGGGGCTGGGACCCACCACTTGAAGAAGACGCCGGGGCCAAGGCGGCCCGCTATGTTCAACGACCATGGGAGAGCCCTTGGCAATCCCCCCCCCCCCCATCCCCGGGCGGGGCCGCGAAGAAGGAACGGCCAAAACGCGGGGTCAAGGCACCCGACCGGCCCATCCGACCTCACAGACGGCCTCACGCCAGAGGTGGCGCATCGACCGAGGGCGCTCTGGGCTGACGAAGTGCTCGGGGCCGCAGGGGCCGGCTTCCAAGTAGGCGTCGTCGCCTTGGCAAGAGGGGCCTTGAGGAATCATGGTCAGGAAGGAAGGCAACGCACAAGAAGTTACGAAGATAAGCTACTCACTCGTCTATGGCGATGTACTTCCTCAGCTTCAGCGGTCGGCAGGCAACGTCACCACAGCTGGGGGATCTCCTCCTCTTGCGAAGAGCTTCGTAGTCCGGCCGGAGCCGGCCGAAGCCCCGGAAGCGATTGGCGACATCAAGGACAACCGGGGCATCTCCGGACGAGGCGCCCCAGAGGCGCCAGGTCGGGCGGGGCCCCCTGCCCCCGCTTCAGGATGATGCGAAAGGGCCACGGGGGCTTCGGCCTCGGGAGCATCAGGCGGCACTTGCACCTAAGCCGCTCCTTCCGGGTGATTCTCCTGAGCTCCGGAGGGCGGCACTTTAGGAACCTCAGGAGGTGTCAGCGCGGAAGTAGCGGAGTCACCAGCACCCAGCAGCGGTCGTCCCCCTGCACCCACTTCTGGGGCGACCGCCTCAACAGCAGCAGGCAAGGGAGCCACGCAGACATGTTTCTCGCGAGACCCGACAAGGCCGAGCGGACAAAGCCCCCATTCGTCAAAGGAGGGCATCTGCCTCACAAACGCCGCCCTGTTTGAGCAGCAATACGGGAGGCAACCCTCCTCCGACAGGCGGGCTGGCGTCGGATCACCCATCAGAACCTCGAGCATCGTGCGCCGCACCTCACGAGGGAGGACAGACGCTTGGAGCCTCATGCGGTCCCCTGGGCCCGTGAAGGCCCACATCGGCCAAGAGTGGCGCTGAAGCAGGGCGATGCGGCGCTGGATGAACTCCCTCGCCACCATATGTGCCGTCACTCCAAGCCTCTGCAGCCTGGCGAACTGGAGCCAAACGGGAGCCAGTTTCCGGTCCATGAGCCTCGCGTGGCTCCAGCCGGAGCTCGGAGCGGCCGGAACCCGTGGCGGAAACAACAGGGTGCTGCGCACCCCGACATCGACGAACACCAGTCGCTTCCTGAAGCCGCCAACAATCGTTGCCAGGTCGAAGTCGATGCCCGAGCCAGCCGTCGCCGCGATGGTCTAGAAGTACACGCATCCGGAGCACTGGAGCGCATCCGTCAGATGCAACAAGAAGAAGTGGCGAAGAAAGGCCACAGAGGGAGCAACGCCCACCATGGCCTCGCAGACAAAGGTAGAAACAGCAAGGAGGACGATGGACTGAGGATCAATATGCAGCGCGCTGATCTGGTAATGCGAAAGCACCGCATAGAAGAAATCAGAGAAGGGAGGGATCAGGCGAGCCCAACGGGCGTGAAGATGGAGGGGGGCCTCGGTGGCCGACCTATCAATCTCGGTGCGGGAAACGGGCCAAGCCACCGTCGCCCCCCCATTCGTTGGAATCAGCGGCAAGTGCTAGGCACACCTTATCCATCATCTCTTTCTTGATCACCACCGACCGTTCGGTGGCGGGCCCGAGGACTGGCGGCGAGGGAGCCGAAGCACAAGGCTCCGCTCCCTCTTCCCTCTCTCTGCCGGAGGCCATGATGGCGGAGGAAGTTGGTAATGAAGCAAGCCGGGGAAGGAGGTTCAAAAGATGAATAAACCGCCGGGCACGCCGCTGGCAGAGGAGGCAGAGTTGAGCAGGCAACAGTGGTCGTCCGGCCGGGCGAAAATCGAGGCTATATGGGGAAGTGGAGACGCCCACGTCCCGTCAGTCGCCACGCGTCAGTCAAGGCCGCAGGCTTTAGGGGCCCGCAACACTCCGCACTTGGCCCTTGGCATCGCCACGAAGCCAAGCCTGAGCGCACCATGGGCCTGGGGGCTACTGTCGGCATTCTAGGAATGGGGGTACCCAGACTTGCCTGCCTGCGGCCCAGGGCACGGCTCACCAGGCAGCCTGGTACGGCCCAGCATCTTCAGCGACCACTCAAGACCCTCGCGTGGGGCCAAGCCTCGCGAGGCGGACGACATAAGGCATCCCCTGGGGTGGCCTCACTAGGCCGGCTTGTGAGGATCGGAGATATCGACGCGAGGGACACCTCGCGAGGTCCTCTTGACGTGAGCAGTGACGACCAAGGCCAGGCGGGCACCAGCAGGCGCAGAGTGCCAGTTTCGTCTTTGGTGCTAAAAGAGTAGGTGTAGGTGAAAAGTCCCGAGGCTTCAGGAAAAGGTTTCCATATCGGTGCAACAAGACCAAGACCAGCAGGACAGCAGAACGGAGGTCGCCGCGGAGCCCAAGGCGGCGTCACCACCAGAGCCTTTGGCAGGAGAAGACCACCTTTTGTCAGGATAGCTTGTACCAGCTGTCCCCTTCAAATTTGGCCGTTATGGGATCCCTTCCCGTTCAATATTAGGGAAGAGGACCCGGGCCGCTATAAATAGGACTAGCCACCACCATTGGGATCATCTCACCTTGAGCTGATCAGATAGAAGGCCACACACCACAAGCTCACCCGAGCACAAGAACCCCTCTCCTCAGGAGGCAGTTCATCCATGTACTAGTTCTCCATCAGCCTCCATGGTAATCCACCACACCACACTGGATTAGAGTATTACACCACAACGGTGGCCTGAACCAGTATAAACTTTGTGTCCCTTATTCTACGGATCTGACGAGTTAGGCCTAGGGTTATTGAGTAGACGAGCTAGGGCGGAAGGAGAGATCTTCGTGCGCACCCCAGAGTTCGAACCTTAAGGGTTTTGCCGGAACCCGAGATCTGACATATGCTATTTTGTACTATTTTTGGGACTAACTTATTAACCTAGAGCCCAGTGACAGTTTCTGTTTTTTCCTTGTTTTTGAGTTTCGCAGAAAACGAATATCAAACGGAGTCCAAACGGAACAAAACATTCGCGATGATTTTTCTTGGACCCGAAGACACCCCAGAGACTTGGATATCAAGTCAGAGGAGCCGTGAGGTGGCAACAAGGGGGAGGGAGTGCCCAGGGGGGTAGGGCATGCCCCCACCCTTATGGGCCCCTCGCAGCTCCCCTTACCGACCTCCTTCGCCTATATATTCACATATATTCCAGAAACCCTAGAGGGGGCACCAAAACCACTTTTCCACTGTCGTAACCTTCTGTAGTCGTGAGATCCCATCTGGAGGCCTTTTTCGGTACTCTGTCGGAGGGGGATTCCACCACGGATGGCATCTACATCAACACCATTTCCCTTCCGATGAAGCGTGAGTAGTTTACCACAGACCTACGGGTCCATAGCTAGTAGCTAGATTGCTTCTTCTCTCTCTTTGATTCTCAATATCATGTTCTCCTCTGTGTTCTTGGAGATCTATCCGAGGTAATCTTGTTTTGTAGTGTCTTTGTCGAGATCCAATGAATTGTGGGTTTATGATCATCTTATCTATGAATATTATTGGATCTTCTCTGAATTCTTATATGCATGATTTGATATCTTAGTAAGTCTCTTCAAATTATCGGTTTGGTTTGGCCAACTAGATTGGTTTTTCTTGGAATGGGAGAAGTGCTTTGCTTTGGGTACAATCTTGCGGTGATCTCACCCAATGACAGAAGGGAACGAGGCACGTATTGTATTGTTTCCATCAACATAACAATATGGGGTTTTCATCATATTTCTTGAGTTAATTCCGCTACATCATGTCATCTTACTTAATGTGTTACTCTGTTCTTCATGAACTTAATACTCTAGATGCAGGCAGGAGTCGGTCGATGTGTGGAGTAATAGTAGTAGATGCAGGCATGAGTCGGTCTACTTGACACGGACGTGATGCCTATATTATATAATCATTTCCTTAGATATCGTCATAACTTTGCGCCTTTCTATCAATTGCTCGACGGTAACTTGTTCACCCACCATATTATTTGCTATCAAGAGAGAAGCCTCTAGTGAAACCTATGGCCCCCGGGTCTATTTTCCATCGCATTAGTTTCCGATCTACTATTTTGCAATCTTTTACTTTCCAATCTATAAACCAAAAACCCAAAAATATTTTACCTTTTGTTTATCTATCTCTATCAGATCTCACTTTTGCAAGTAACCATGAAGGGATTGACAACCCCTTTATCACGTTGGGTGCAAGTTTGTTTGATTGTTTGTGCATGTATTGGTGATTTGTGCATTATCCCCTACTGGATTGATACCTTGGTTCTCAAACTGAGGGAAATATTTATCTCTACTTTGTTGCATCACCCTTTCCTCTTCAAGGGAAAAACCAACGCAAGCTCAAGAAGTAGCAGTCAGCACAGCATCGAAGCGGAATCCTATGAAGCGCGTGCACTATGGCCGCGCGGTCGATCGTACGGTGCATCACGGTGTCGAGCTCAAAGGACAACCACTGAACCTTTTTGTATGTGTGAAAACAGTCCCCGAATATTACTCTACTTTTTTTGCTGGAAAAGTTCTTTACGCTACAATATTTCCATATATTTGAATTTAGCTTATGTTCGTGCTTATTTGGATTTGGACGTTTTAGGTGTGCCCTAGAAATATTTTTTAATACTGATTATGTGTGTGTGTGTGTGTGTGTG
>LR738711.1:280135321-280261753 GCA_902687465.1 Secale cereale | reverse complement strand
GGTATCACCATAATATGAGCCGATAGTGTGTGTGTGTGTGTGTGCACGATCGAGAGGGCATGTCTCAAGAAGGTACGAAAAATCTACATAGATACAAGGAGCGTGAGAGAGACATATATGAGATTGTGGAGGCAAGAGTGTGCAGATGGATAAACCTATCTAGAGGCTGGTCGATCAATGTTTGTGAGAGAGATACGAGTCAGGGGTGTGAAAGCAAGAGTTTTGTGTGTGAGAGAGAGACGGTAGTCAGGAGGGGGAGTGGAAGTGGGAGTTGTGTGTGCGAGAGAGAGGGAGGGGGGAGAGAGTTTGTATGCTTGAGTTCTTTATCTGTAATCCAGTGATGTGGTGAAGCTGCCAACTCCTTCAGAATGTCATTTCCTTCCATGTCTTAACTTGAACAATGCCATATTATGTTAATGCTATATTAAACTATGTATCTTTATTTGCCAATAAGATATGTGATGAATTGTTAGCACTGATACTTATATATGCAAAACCTGTCATCTGTTTGCTTGTTTCTCTTTCAGAGTAATACCTCTGACCCCATGAAGAACTGCCACAATGATAGTGAGACGAACCTATTTCATGTCCCTCTAACATATATTGTGGGGAAGAAGGCAACATATCTTGGAAATAGCGATACAACTCCAAAGTCATATCTTGATATAGTGTTGAAGTTACTCGCTAATAGCTGTGACACAAGCTCGATGAAGTCACCACCTGAATCTGTTACACTTCTCCAGTCTCAACTTCAAGCAATAAAACATGTTTCAGCTGAACCCCTACTTGAACTCCAATCGGCATGGAATATAAATGAGAACTCCAGTGCATCCACTGATGCTATGCAGCAAGAGTTGGAGGATATAAGCGTCAAACAAGCGCAGTCTCATCAGCTTGCTCAGCTGCTTGTGTTGTAGCTCCCGAGCAGGGCTAACCTTTCTTGAACTCTATTTAAGTGATGTCAGTTTTGTATATTACTTTGTCGGCTTGTTTATTTTCATTGGTGGCGATCTTTGATGCCCAGAGTATGTAATCTGCTGTCTGCTTGCGCTTTATTATCACCGGTTGGGAACTTTGATGCCCATTGGATGTAATATGCCATAATTTCTTTATTGTATGGTCTAGGCTTGTTATTATTCACGATGTTGCGGTTTATTTACTGTATATAAATCTTGCCTTTGCTCTATGAAAAGTAAACGGGTGATACGTCCATTTTGTATCATGCTTTTATGTTGATATTTATTCCATTATGGATTGCTATTTCACTTTATGATACAATTATCATGCCTTTTCTCTCTTATTTTACAAGATTTACAGGAAGAAGGAGAATGGCGGCAGCTGGAATTCTGGATCGGAAAGGAGCAAATCTGATATACCTATTCAGCATAACTCCAAATATCCTGAAACTTTACGGAGAATTGTTTTGGAATGTATACAAAATATTGGGTGAAGAAAGAACAAAAGGGGACCCACCAGGTGGCCACAAGCCTGGGGGGCGCGCCTCCCGAGCTTGTGGGCCACCTGGCCATCCCCCGGGGTCCATTTTCTCCTATATGAAGTGTTTTGACCTAGAAAAATCATAAGAAGGCTTTTAGGATGAAGCGTTGCCGTCTCGAGGTCGAACCTGGGCAAAAGCAATCTAGGGCTCCGACGGGGCTGTTATGCAGGGGGAAACTTCCCTCTGGGAGGGGGAAATCGAAGCCATCGTCATCACGAATAATCCTCTCACCATGGGAGGATCAATCTTCATCAACATCTTCACCAGCACCTTCTCATCTCAAACCCTAATTCATCCATTGTATTAAATCTTTGTCTCAAAACCTCAGATTGGTACATATCGGTTGCTAGTAGTGTTGATTACTCTTTGTAGTTGATGCTAGTTGATTTATTTGGTGGAAGATCATATGTTCAGATCCTTAATGGTATTCAATACCCCTCTGATCTCGAACATGAACATGCTTTGTGAGTAGATACATTTTTTTCCTGAGGACATGGGAGAAGTCTTGTTATATGTAATCATGTGAATTTGGTATTCGTTTGATATTTTGATGAGATGTATGTTGTTTTTCCTCTAGTGGTGTTATGTGAACGTCGACTACATGGCACTTCACCATGATATGGGCCCAGGGGGAGGCCTTGGGAGGTAGTGACTAGATGACGGGTTGCTAGAGTGACAGAAGCTTAAACCCTAGTTTATGCATTGCTTCGTAAGGGGCTTATTTGGATCCACATGTTTAATGCTATTGTTAGATTTATCTTAATTCTTCTTTCATAGTTGCGGATGCATGCAAGAGGGGTTAATCATAAGTGGGAGGCTTGTCCAAGTAAGGGCAGCACCCAAGCACCGGTCCACCCACATATCAAATTGTCAAAGTAGCGAACACGAATCATATGAGCATGATGAAAACTAACTTGACGGAAATTCCCATGTGTCCTTGGGAGCACTTTGCTCAATATAAGAGTTTGGGCAGGCTTATCCTTTGCTATAAAAAGGATTAGGCCACCTTGTTGCACCTTGGTTACATTTGTTACTTGTTACCCGTTACAAATTATCTTACTACTAAACTATTTGTTACCGACAATTTCAGCGCATGTAGAAAATACTTTGTAGAAAACTACTTGTCATTTCCTTCTGCTCCTCGTTGGGTTCGACACTCTTACTTATCGAAAGGACTATGATTGATCCCCTATACTTGTGGGTCATCAAGAATCTTTTCTGGCGCTGTTGCCGGGGAATGAAGCGCCTTTGGTGAGTGGAATTTGGTAAGGAAACATTTATATTATGTGCTAAAATTTACTGTCACTTGTCACTATGGAAAATAATCCTTTGAGGGGTTTGTTCAGGGTATCTTCACCTAAAACGGAAACACAAAGAGTTGTTCCTCAACCTACTGCACCTACTAAAACTATTTATTATGAAATTCCTTTGGGTATGATAGAGAAACTTCTAGTCAATCCTTATGTAGGAGATGGAACAAAGCATCCTGTCATGCACTTGATATATGTGGATGAAATTTGTGGCTTGTTTAAGCTTGCGGGTTTACCTAGAGATGAAGTTAAGAAGAAGGTTTTCCCTTTATATTGGGGGGAGCATTGATATGGTATAGGCTATGTGATGATGTTGGAACATCGGACTAGAACCGATTGGAATTGGAATTTCATCAGAAGTTTTATCCTATGCATCTGGTTCATCGTGATCAGAATTATATATATATATAATTTTTGGCCTCGTGAAGGATAAAGTATCGCTCAAGCTTGGGGAGGCTTAAGTCAATGTTATATTCATGCCCCAATCATGAGCTCTCAAGATAAACTGTTATACAAAATTTTTATGCTCGACTTTCTCGTAATGATCATTCCAAGCTCGATACTTCTTGTACTGGCTCTTTTATGAAGAAGACTATTGAATTCAGATGGGATCTTTTGGAAAGAATTAAATGCAACTCTCAAGATTGGGAACTCGGCGAAGGTAAAGAGTCATGTGTAAAACTTGAGTTCGATTGTGTTAAATCTTTTATGGATACAGAAGCTTTTCATATTTTTGGCACTAAATATGGACTTGACTCTAAGATAGTAGCTTCTTTTTGTGAATCATTTGCTACTCATTTTGATCTCCCCAAGGAGAAGTGGTTTAAATGTCATCCATCTATTGAATTAGAAGTAGAAGAACCTACTAAAGCTGAAGAGGAGATTATTAGTTATAATGTTAACCCAGTTGTTCCTACTGCTTATATTGACAAACCCTCTTTTCCCGTAAGGATAAATGAACATGCTGAAGCTTCAGCTGTGGTTCGCAAAAGTTATACAAGAACACCTACACCCTCTGAAAATATTAAAGTTGAACCTAGTGTTCCTATCATTAAATGTCTCTTGGTTGATGGGCACGTTATTTACTTCTATGAAGAAGCTACTAGAATTGCTAAACCCGATACTAAAGATAAAAGTAAACTCGTTGTTGGCATGTCTGTTGTCTTTGTTAAAATAGGTGATCATTTTTATCATGGCTTATGTGATTTTGGTGCTAGTGTAAGTGATATCACGTTTACCTTATATCAAGAAGTTATGAATGATATTACACCTCCTGAGATAGAGGATATTGATGTCACTATTAAGCTTGCAAATAGAGACACTATTACACCACTTGGGATTGTGAGAGATGTTGAAGTCTTGTGTGGGAAAATAAAATACCCTATTGATTTTCTAGTTCTTGGTTCTATTATATTTGTCCCATTATATTTGGAAGCCTTTCATGAATATAGTTAATGCTAGATTGATTGCGCTAAAGAAATTGTTAGTGTTAATTTTGGCGATGCGTCTCATGAGTTCAATTTCTCCAAATTTCATAGACAACCTCGTGATAAAAAATTACCTAGTAAAGATGTAATTATTGGTCTTGCTTCTATTGTTGTGCCTCCCTGGTGGTCCTTTAGAACAATATTTGCTAGACCATGAAAATGACATGCATGTGAACGAAAGAAACAAAATAGATGAGATATTCTTTAAACAAATGCCAGTTTTAAAACACAACTTTCCCGTTGAGACTCTTGGAGATCCTCTTCCACCCAAGAGCTATCCCGTGTTTGAGCTTAAACAATTACCTGATACTTTGAAATATGCTTATCTTGATGAAAAGAAGATATATCTTGTTATTATTAGTGCTAACATTTCAGAGCATGAAGAAAAGGGATTATTGAAAACTCCGAGGAAGCACCGTGTCGCTATTGGATATACTCTTGATGATCTTAAGGGCATAAGTTCCACTTTATGCCAGCACAAAATTAATATGGAACCTGATGTTAAACCAGTTGTCGATCATCAGTGATGGTTAAATCCTAAGATGAAAGAAGTGGTAAAAATGAAATATTAAAGCTTCTGGAAGCAGGTATAATCTATCATATAGCTGATAGTAGATGGGTAAGTCTTGTTTATTGTGTCCCTAAGAAGGGAGGTATTACTGTTGTTCCGAATGATAAAAATGAACTTATCCCACAAGAATTGTAATGGCCTATTGGATAGTAATTGATTTTTGAAACTAAACAAAGCTACTAGGAAAGATTGTTACCCTTTACATTTCATTGATCAAATGCTAGAAAAAATACCAAAACATACGCATTTCTGCTTTCTAGATGGGTACTCTGGTTTTTCGCAAATACCTGTGTCACAAAATCAAGAAAAAACTACATTTAAATGCCCTTTCGGTAATTTTGCTTATAGATGTATGCCTTTTGATTTATGTAATGCACCTGCTACCTTTCAAAGATGCATAGCTGCTATATTCTCTGACTTTTGTGAACATATGTTGAGGTTTTCATGGATGATTTTTTCGTTTACGGGACTTCTTTTGATGATTGCTTAAGCAACCTTGATCGAGTTTTGCAGAGATGTGAAGAAACAAATCTTGTCTTGAATAGGGAGAAGTGCCACTTCATGGTTAATGAAGGCATTGTCTTAGGGCATAAAATCTCCAAACGGGGTATTGAAGTTGATAAAGCTAAAGTTGATGCAATTAAAATAATGTCGTGTCCTATAGATATCAAAGGTATAAGAAGTTTCCTGGGTCATGTTGGTTTCTATAGGAGATTTATTAAAGACTTCTCTAAAAATTTCTAGGCCTCTTACTAATCTCTTGCAAAAAGATGTTCCATTCATTTTCGATGATGATTGTGTAGAAGTCTTTGAAATACTCAAGAAAGCCTTAATCTCTGCACCTATTGTTCAACCACCTGACTGGAACCTACCCTTTGAAATTATGTGTGATGCTAGTGATAATGTTGTTGGTGCTATTCTAGGACAAAGAGTTGGTAAGAAATTAAATTCTATCCATTATGCTAGTAAAACTATAGACAACGCTCAAAGAAATAATGCGTCCACTGAAAAAGAATTTTTAGCAGTTGTGTTCGCTTGTGATAAATTTACATCCTACATAGTTGATTCCAAAGTAATTGTTCACACGGATCATGCCGCTATTAAGTATCTCATGGAAAATAAAGATGATAAACCTAGACTCATTAGGTGGGTTGTCTGATGACCCACAAGTATAGGGGAACGCAAAAGTTTTTGAGAGTAGAGTATTCAACCCAAATTTATTCATTCGGCACAAGGGGAGCCAAAGAATATTCAAGAGTATTAGCAAATGAGTTGTGAATTCAACCACACCTAAAAGACTAAATATCTGCAGCAAAGTATTTAGTAGCAAAGTAATATGGAAGTAACGGTAACGGTGGCAATAGTAACAATAGCAGTTTTGTAGTTATTGTAATAGGAGTAGCAACGAAAGTAACTTAGCAAAGATCAATATGAGATGGACTCGTAGGCAATGGATCGGTGATGATATGTGTCTGATATTCATCGTGTAGAAGCTATAATCTAGGGCAACGACAACCTAGCTCCAATTCATCAACACAATGTAGGCATGTATTCCGTATATAGTCATACATGCTTATGGAAAAGAACTTGTGTGACATCTTTTGTCCTACCCTCCCGTGGCGATGGGGTCCTAATGGAAACTAAGGGATATTAAGGCCTCCTTTTAATAGAGAACTGGAACAAAGCATTAGCACTTATTGAATACATGAACTCCTCAAACTACGGTAATCACCGGAAAGAATCCCAATTATTGTCACCTTGGGGTATGCGGATCATAACACATAGTAGGTGTCTACAACTTGCAAGATCGGATCAAGAACACATGTATATTCATTAAAACATAATAGGTTCAGATCTTAAATCATGGCACTCGGGCCCTAGTGACAAGCATTAAGCATAGCAAAGTCATAGCAACATCAATCTCAGAACATAGTGGATACTAGGGATCAAACCCTAAAAAAAACTAACTTGATTACATGATAAATCTCATCTAACCCATCACCGTCCAGCAAGCCTACGATGGAATTACTCACGCACGGCGGTGAGCATCATGAGATTGGTGATGGAGGAAGTTTGATGATGATGATGGCGACGGATTCCACTCTCCGGAGCCCCGAACGGACTCCGGATTTGCCCCCCCCCCCCAATGAAGAACAGGAGGTGGCAGCGGCTCTGTATCATAAAACGCGATGAATCCTGCTCCTCTATTTTTTTTTCCCGAAATTGAATATATAGAGTTGGAGTTAGGGTCGGAGGAGCTCCAACGGGCCCACAAGTCTGGGAGGCGCGCCCCCAAGGCTTGTGGCCTCTGGGTGGCGCCCCTCTGGATAATTCCTGTGCCAATATGCTTTATATATTCCACAAAATTCTCCGTAAATTTTCAGGTCATTCCGAGAACTTTGATTTCTGCACAAAAATAAACACCATGGCAATTCTACTAAAAATAGCCTCAGTCTGGGTTAGTTCCATTCAAATTATGCAAATTAGAGTCCAAACAAGGGCAAAAGAGTTTGGAAAAGTAGATACGACAGAGACGTATCAACTCCCCCAAGCTTAACCCATTGCTTGTCCTCAAGCAATTCAGTTGATAAACTGAAAGTGACAAAGAAAAACTTTTACAAACTCTGTTTGATCTAGTCGTTGCAAATATGTTTAGCCAAGGTTCAAGTTTTCAACAAAGATTATAAACTAACCATGTTCACAATAACATTTAGGTCTCATATTTACCCATATCAATGGCATAACCAACTAGTGAGCGATAATAAGATATATCGAATGACAAAACTTTCCAAAACAATCATGACACAATATGATATAATGGTATCACGCTAGCCCTTTCTGATACCGCAAAACAGAAATGCAGAGTGATACGTCTCCAACGTATCTACTTTTCCAAACACTTTTGCCCTTGTTTTGGACTCTAACTTGCATGATTTGAATGGGACTAACCCGGACTGACGCTGTTTTCAGCAGAACTGCCATGGTGTTATTTTTGTGCAGAAATAAAAGTTCTCGGAATGACCTGAAAATCAACGGAGATTTATTTTGGAATATATAAAAAATACCTATGGAAAGAACCAGACCAGGGGGGCCACACCCTGTCCACGAGGGTGGGGGCGCCCCCCTGGGCGCACCCCATGCCTCATGGGCCCCCTGAGGCTCCACCCACAACACCCCCGACTCCATATATTCACTTTCGGGGAGAAAAACACCAGAGAGAAGGATGCATCGCGTTTTACGATACGCAGCCACTGCCAAGCCCTAATCTCTCTCGGGAGGGCTGATCTGGAGTCCGTTCGGGGCTCCGAAGAGTGGAGATCGTCACCGTCGTCATCATCAACCTTCCTCCATCACCAATTCCATGATGCTCACCGCCGTGCGTGAGTAATCCCATTGTAGGCTCGCTGGATGGTGATGGGTTGGATGAGATTTACCATGTAATCGAGTTAGTTTTGTTAGGGTTTGATCCCTAGTATCCATTATGTTCTAAGATTGATGTTGCTATGACTTTGCCATGCTTAATGCTTGTCACTAGGGCCCGAGTGTCGTGATTTCAGATCTGAACCTATTATGTTTTCATGAATATATGTGTGTTCTTGATCCTATCTTGCAAGTCAATAGTCACCTACTATGTGTTATGATCCGGCAACCTCGAAGTGACAATAATCGGGACCACTCCCGGTGATGACCGTAGTTTGAGGAGTTCATGTATTCACTATGTGTTAATGCTTTGGTCCGGTACTCTATTAAAAGGAGGCCTTAATATCCCTTAGTTTCCAATAGGACCCCGCTGCCACGGGAGGGTAGGACAAAAGATGTCATGCAAGTTCTTTTCCATAAGCATGTATGACTATATTCGTAATACATACCTACATTACATTGATGAACTAGAGCTAGTTCTGTGTCACCCTATGTAATAACTATTACATGAGGAATCGCATCCGACATAATTATCCATCATTGATCCAATGCCTACGAGCTTTTCACATATTGCTTGTTGATTATTTACTTTTCCGCTGCTACTGTTACAATCACTACAAAACTACTATCGCTACCTTTGCCACTGTTATCGTTACTTCCATATTAATTTGCTGCTAAATTACTTTGCTGCAGATACTAAGTCTTCCAGGTGTGGTTGAATTGACAACTCAACTACTAATACTTGAGAGTATTCTTTGGCTCCCCTTGTGTCGAATCAATAAATTTGGGTTGAATACTCTACCCTCGAAAATGGTTGCGGTCCCCTACACTTGTGGGTTATCAAGACTATTTTCAAGCGCTGTTGCCGGGGGGCATAGCTATATTCTTTAAGTCACTTGGGATTTATATTTGTTGATCACTATGAAGAACTTGAAAGACTAAAAAATCAAGATCTATCCCTTAACTACGAGGGGACGTAAGGAACTGCCATCTAGCTCTGCACTTGATTCACCCTCTGTTATGAGTAAATTTGCGACACCTACTCCTGCTATTGAATCTGATATGTCGTATGTTCTTGATGATGCCACTTCTGCTATGTATGATGAAACTACTTTTATGCTCGATAATACTGTGCCACTAGGTGAATTTCTCGATGAACAAATTTCTAAGGTTCTCCCCCTAGATATGAATTGCATGTTGTTCCTGAGGGTTATGTTATGAATAAAGAAACTACTACAGACTTTCTTGCTTGCAATGATAGATATGATCTTAAAAAATTATTAGCTAAGCTGAAAGAAAAGTCTTTGAATGCTAGAATGAAATATGACCCTGCTTTTGCTACTTCACCTATCTGTGTTCCTGATAAGGATTATGATTTCTCTGTCGATCCTGAGTTAATTACTTTGGTTGAAGTTGATCCTTTCCATGGCTATGAATCTGAAACTATTGTGGCACATCTTACTAAGTTGTATGATATAGCCACCCTATTCACCAACGAGGAAAAAAATCGTTACTACTATATCCTTAAGTTATTTCCGTTCTCGTTGAAGGGTGATGCTAAGACATGGTTTAATTCTCTTGATCTTGGTTGTGTGTGTAGTCCCCAGGATATGATTTATTACTTCTCTGCTAAATATTTTCCCGCTCATAAGAAACAAGCTGCCTTACGGGAAATATATAATTTTGTGCAAATTGTAGAAGATAGTCTCCCACAAGCTTGGGGGAGGCTTCTCCGATTACTTAATGCTTTGCCTGATCATCCTCTTAAGAAAAATGAAATACTTGATATCTTTTATAATGGACTAACCGATGCTTCCACAGACCACCTAGAGAGTTGTGCTGGTTGTGTTTTAAATGAAAGAACTGTTGATCAAGCTGAATTGCTATTGAATAATATGTTGAGTAATAAAAATAATTGGGCACTTCCTGAACCAACTCCTAAGCCAACTCCGAAGAAAAGGGGTGTTCTGTTTCTCAGTCCTGAAGATATGCAAGAGGCAAAGAAATCTATGTAAAAAAGGTATTAAAGCTGAAGATGTTAAGAGTTTACCACCTATTGAAGAAATACATGGTCTTGATAACCCGACACAGGTAGTAAAGGTAAATTCTCTCTATAGATTTGATGAAGGTGATATTACTCGTTATAAGTCTGCTAGCCAATGTTTAGATGAGTTTGACAATTTTATTGTGAAACAAGAAAACTTCAATGTTTATGTTGGTAGACAATTGCAACGTAATGCTTATATGATTAAACGCTTGAGTGATTATATGTCTAGAGTTAAAGGTGAACTGAAACTCATTAGTAAACATGTTTCTATGGTTACCACTCAAGTAGAACAAGTACTTAAAGCCCAAAATGATTTGCTCAATAAATTGGATAGTAAGAAAAATGATAATGCTATTAGAGTTGTGACTAGAGGTGGAAGAATGACTCAGGAACCTCTGTATCCTGAAGGACACCCTAAGAGAATTGAGCAAGATTCTTAGAGAGCTAATATAGATGCACCTAGTTCTTCTAAGAATAAGAAAAAGAAAAATGATAGGACTTTGCATGCTTCTAGTGAACCTGTAGCTGACACACCTGAGAATCCCAATGATAAATCTATCTCTAATGCTGAAACACAATCTAGTAATGAACATGATCCTAGTCATAATGTTAATGATGATGCTCAACCTAGCAATGACAATGATGTAGAGATTGAACCTGATGTTGATCTTGATAACCCACAATCAAAGAATCAACGTTATGATAAGAGAGACTTTGTTGCTAGGAAGCACGGTAAGGAAAGAGAACCATGGGTTCAGAAACCCATGCCTTTTCCTCCTAAACCATCCAAGAAAAAGGATGATGAGGATTTTGAGTGCTTTGCTGAAATGATTAGACCTATCTTTTTGCGTATGCGTTTGACTGATATGCTCAAAACAAATATGTATGCTAAGTATATGAAAGACATTATCACAAATAAAAGAAAGATACCTGAAGTTAAAATTTCCACCATGCTTGCCAATTATACTTTTAAAGGTGGAATACCAAAGAAACTAGGGGATCCAGGAGTACCTACTATACCTTGCTCCATTAAAATAAACTATGTTAAAACTGCTCTGTGTGATATTGGAGCTGGTGTTAGTGTTATGCCTCTCTCTTTATATCGTAGACTTGATTTGAATAAGTTGACACCTACTGAAATATCTTTGCAAATGGCCGATAAATCAACTACTATACATGTCGGTATTTGTGAGGATGTGCCTGTTGTGGTTGCAAATGTTACTATTCTAACGGACTTTGTTATCCTTGATATTCCCGAGGACGATAGTATGTCTATTATCCTTGGTAGACCCTTTTTGAATACTGCAGGGGCTGTTATTGCTTGCAACAAAGGCAATGTCACTTTTCATGTCAATGGTAATGAGCATACAGTACACTTCCCGAGGAAACAACCTCAGGTCCACAGTATCAATTCTATTGGAAAAATTTCAACGATTACTATTGGAGGTTTTCAATTTCCTCGTCCTACTGTCAAGAAGAAATATGATATTCTTATTATTGGGGACATACATATCCCCATTCAGGTAACCTAGTGCATTTGAAAATTCTCCGGTTTCATGTTATTCGGAAAGATTTTACTAACAAGACCTGATCAACCTTGTTAATGGATTCCTTTTGATGAGCATGAGATGGTTGAATTTAGAAAGCACAACTTTCTGTACCCTCCTTTTACTTTCTGATAATTAGATTAAATAAAGCAAAAATAGTATTTTCTATCTGTTTTTAGAGTTATCCGTGCAATAAAAAATACTCCAAAAATAAAAGTTCCACAAATGCCCCGAAAATGATATATGATTTTTTCAGAATATTTAAGAATATTTGGCATTGAGAACACAGCAGGGGGAGCCAGCACGTGACCACGAGGGTACAGGGTGCGCCCCCTGCGTCGTGGGCCCCACGTGCCCCCCCCCCCACTTACTCCAGCATCCACACACTCCTTCCTCCCAAAAAAATCGCCAACCAGCTCAAGCACGAGTTCTAGCTCATCTTGCTGCCATTTTCGATCTCCTTGCTCAAAGCTCCATTCACAAAACTGTTTGGGGAGATTGTTCTTCGGTATGTGACTCCTCCAATGGTCCAATTAGTTTTTGTTCTAGTGCTTTATTTATTGCAATTTTTTGCTGCTTAGGTGATCCTGTTCTTGAGCTTGTTTGTCAAATTTATGTGGTTCCAAGTAGTTCTAATGCATGATATAGTCTCTAGGCACTTGTGGAAGTAGTTGCTATCAATCTTGTTGAGTTTGGTTCAATTTTATTTTGAGTCACTAAAAATTTCAGAAATTTTTCGGAAAAAATGCATAGGAAAATCTACGAAGCTGGTTCCTCAAGGAAAAAAGAACCAAGGCTCGCGATATGTGAGCCGGACGATGAACTACCAAGGGAAGCTCAAGTGCGGCCCTGTGAATCTCCGTCAGAGGAGTTTATGATCCGGGCAGGTATCAAGGAAGAATTTTACACATATGTGCGTAATGCGGATATTGAGGACTTCGAGTCAGATAAGTGCCCTCAATACCAGTACCTAACTGATTCCTTTGTGAGAAGGTTTAAATTTACATCTTCGTGTAATTCTCCCACTGTCTTGTTTGATCTCTATGATAAATCTTATACTATGGACTTAGAAGATTTTAACGATGCTTGTAAACTCCCACAGTGGGGTAATGGTGGTGAACCTCGCAAATCTGAGTATAAGGACTTTCTAGCTAGTATCACTATGGGGGAATCTAGAAAAGTCACCCAAGCTACCATAGGGAGCATTCATTTCCCCGCTATACATTATTTTGCTCTCTTCATTGGTAGATGTATTAACGGTAAAGATAACGCTTGTCACATGTGCGTACCAGATCTTAGTGTCCTCAAAAGTGCGGTATTAGGTGATAGACAATATAATTTGGGGGCCATTGTTGCACGTAGATTACATCTTAACGGTTTAAATGGTGATTTGTTTGGTGGAATTTATGCAACTCGCTTGGCCAATTATCTTCATGTTCCCATACATGAGAATGATGCGAAGTTGCCTCCTGCTTTTCTAGATTATAATGCCATGATTCGCCATCAGTTTGTTGAGAGGGATGAACAATCCCTCCAGTATCGACTAATCTTTGACAGGCGTCGCACTGCCCATATTGCTCTCCCTGCTCCTACTTTCTTTGACTTTCAGGCAAAAGGGATATATATTATAACCAGGGAGGAGGCAAATGAGTATGAGGAGATGACGAAGGTGGTCCGTCTTCAAGATGCAGCTCGTCAGGCAGTAGCGGTTGCATCTCAGTACAACCCCAACTACGACTTTGGATATCCGTCAGGCCAATACTGGCCATAGACCAACTTAGGCCAAAAGCCTAAGCTTGGAGGAGTACGTATTTCTCACCGACATTACATTCATGTTCACACACTTATTCCAATAGTCGGTGCTCGTACTTTTTCATTGTACTATCCATGCTAGTTTCATTTCTATTCTTAGTCTTTTTCTTGTGTGTTATAAAAACCTTAAGAAAAACAAAAAAATAGTTGTAGCTTTTTAGCTAGTTTACTTTCCATGCATGTAGTAGTAGTAATTAAAAGAAAACCCAAAAAGATTTCTCGTTCTTCTTTTGCTTGTTGGGAGCTTTCCCGTGTAAATAGTTTCTTTTCTTTTCTTTGGGGGTCAAGAGGAGAAGACAATGATGAAAATGCTTAGTGGCTCTCATATGCATTACTGTTGATTTAACCTTGAGCCACATTACTTTGTCTTCTCCGTTGTATTAAAGGCTTGCAGATTCCAGCTTAGTCCAATGCACAAGCACTATTATTATTATCCACATCGTTCGGTCGTGCGAGTGAAAGGCAATAATGACGATATATGACGAATTGATTGAGATGAGAAAAGCTGGTGTGAACTCGACCTCTCTTGTTTTTGTAAATATGATAGTTCATCGTTCCTGATTCAGCCTATTATGAATGAAACATGCTTGCAATGATAATCAGAGATCATAGTTGCTCATGCCATGCTTAATTAGCTAAGAGTTTATAATGGTTTACCTTGCGTGCCAATATGATATTAAAATGGTTGTGATGTGGTATGATAGGGTGGTATCCTCCTTTGAACGATTCAAGCGGTTTGACTTGGCACATGTTCACGCATGTAGTTCAAAGAAAATCAACATAGCCTCCACAATATTTATGTTCATGGTGATTTATATCCTACTCATGCTTGCATTCAATGTTGATTATTTTAATGCATGTTCATGACTGTTGTCGCTCTCTAGCTGGTCACTTCCCAGTCTCTTTCTAGCCTTCACTTGTACTAAGCGGGAATACTGCTTGTGCATCCACTTCCATAAACCGCAAAGTTATTACATATGAGTCCACTATACCTTCCTATATGCAGTATCTACCTGCCATTCCAAGTAAATTTGTATGTGCCAAACTCCAAACCTTCAAATGAAATTCTATTTTGTATGCTCAAATAGCTCATGTATCAACTAGGGTTGTCTATATCTTCCATGCTATGTGGGTTATTCTCACAATGAGTGGACTCCGCTCATCATTCATGAGAAAATGGCTGGTAACCGGGATGCCTAGTCCCATGCTCAAATCATAATAATTAAACAAAACTCCCCCAGGGCTGTTGTTGGTATGGACGGTACCCGTTGTTTCGGGTCAGCCTTGGAGTGTGCTTGTTGGTGGTTGGGGGAGTATAAACTTTACCTTTCAGTTTGGGAACCGCCTATAATGTGTGTAGCATGGAAGATATCGAGATCTCTTGGTTGTTATATTGACAGTGAAAGTATACCGCTCAAAATATTATTCATCTCTATTTCAAAATCGAGCTCTGGCACCTCTACAAATCCTTGCTTCCCTTTGCGAAGGGCCTATCTATTTACTTTTATGTTGAGTCATCATCCTCTTATTAAAAAGCACCAGTTGGAGAGCACTGCTGTCATTTGCATGTATTGCTATTAATTTACATTGAGTATGATTGTGACTAGATCTCTTTTACCATGAATTACAATGTCTAGTTAGCCCTTGCTCTTGAAAGGTGCTCTGCATTTATGTTTTGCGATCTCAGAAAGGGCTAGCGAGATACCATCTTGTCATATCATATTATGATTGTTTTGAGAAAGTGTTGTCATCCAAGGTTTATTATTATTGCTCACTAGTTGATTATGCCATTGATATGAGTAGACATGAGACCTGAAAGTTATTGTGAATGTGGTTAGTTCACGATCTTTGCTGAAAACTTGAATGTTGGCTTTACATATTTACAACAACAAGAGCAAACAGAGTTTGTCAAAGTTTTTCTTTATCACTTTCAGTTTATCAACTGAATTGCTTGAGGCCAAGCAAAGGTTTAAGCTTGGGGGAGTTGATATGTCTCCAACGTATCTACTTTTCCAAACACTTTTTCCCATGTTTTGAACTCTAACTTGCATGATTTGAATGGGACTAACCCGGACTGACGATGTTTTTAGCAGAACTGCCATGGTGTTATTTTTGTGCAGAAATAAAAGTTCTCGGAATGACCTGAAAATCAACGGTGATTTATTTTGGAATATATGAAAAATACCTGCGGAAAGAACCAGACCAGGGGGGCCACACCCTGTCCACGAGGGTGGGGGCGCGCCCCCTGCCTCGTGGGCCCCCTGAGGCTCCACCGACATCACCCCCGATTCCATATATTCACTTTCAAGGAGAAAAAAATCAGAGAGAAGGATTCATCGTGTTTTACGATATGGAGCCGCCGCCAAGCCCTAATCTCTCTCGGGAGGGCTGATGTGGAGTCCATTCGGGGCTCCGGAGAGTGGAGATCGTCGTCGTCATCATCAACCTTCCTCCATCACCAATTCCATGATGCTCACCGCCGTGCGTGAGTAATCCCATTGTAGGCTTGCTGGACAGTGATGGGTTGGATGAGATTTACCATGTAATCGAGTTAGTTTTGTTAGGGTTTGATCCCTAGTATCCATTATGTTCTAAGATTGATGTTGCTATGACTTTGCCATGCTTAATGCTTGTCACTAGGGCCCGAGCGCCGTGATTTCAGATCTGAACCTATTATGTTTTCATGAATATATGTGTGTTCTTGATCCTATCTTGCAAGTCAATAGTCACCTACTATGTGTTATGATCCGGCAACCTCGAAGTGACAATAATCGGGACCACTCCCGGTGATGACCGTAGTTTGAGGAGTTCATGTATTCACTATGTGTTAATGCTTTGGTCCGGTACTCTATTAAAAGGAGGCCTTAATATCCCTTAGTTTCCAATAGGACCCCGCTGCCACGGGAGGGTAGGACAAAAGATGTCATGCAAGTTCTTTTCCATAAGCATGTATGACTATATTCGTAATACATGCCTACATTACATTGATGAACTAGAGCTAGTTCTGTGTCACCCTATGTAATAACTATTACATGAGGAATCGCATCCGACATAATTATCCATCATTGATCCAATGCCTAGAAGCTTTTCACATATTTCTTGTTGATTATTTACTTTTCCACTGCTACTGTTACAATCACTACAAAACTACTATCGCTACCTTTGCCACTGTTATCGTTACTTCCATATTAATTTGCTGCTAAATTACTTTGCTGCAGATACTAAGTCTTCCAGGTGTGGTTGAATTGAAAACTCAACTGCTAATACTTGAGAGTATTCTTTGGCTCCCCTTGTGTCGAATCAATAAATTTGGGTTGAATACTCTACCCTCGAAAACTGTTGCGATCCCCTACACTTGTGGGTTATCACGGAGCACCTGGGAAGATCAAGGACTGACTAGACGTTGTAATTCATGGTAAAAGAGATCCAGTCACACTCATACTCAACATCAATTAAAAACAAAGCATATTAATGAAAGTGGGTTTTCAAAGTTTTTCAAACACACAAGAAGAAAGTGAGAAAAATAAACTAACATGGATGATACAATGAAAAACTATGTACACCGACAACTGGAATGAGTGTGTGAACATGAATGTAATGTCAGTGAGAAACACGTACTTCCCCAAGCTTAGGCTTTTCGGCCTAAGTTGTTCTATGCCCACGGATGAAAATACCCCTCTCCTGGGTACCGAGGAGGGTCCTGAGGGTTCCACTGGTTAGAGAGCTCATGCGACTCCCACTGATAAATAGACTCCTGATGCAAATCAAGTGATGGTGTTGGCTCCGAAACTAGGGATCGAGTCCGCTCCCAGTATGCATAAATGTCCTCGGGCATAATAATGTAACTGCCTGAACGGATATCAAACAAGGAAGGTGCACGCAAAGTAATAATCTGAAAAGTTCCTTGACTAAATACTAAGTTGTATAGGAGCTTCTTATCATCGTCTTTGGAAATAAAATCATGTGCTATCATACTAGCATAGTCTAAATATTTAACAGGTAGCACCTTGTCCTCCTTCTCATCATGCCTAATGGGTATCCCAAAATGTTTAGCTAGGCGAGAGGCATATACTCCATCAAAGATACAATCCTTCGAACGGTTTGTGTTCAACCGTCGAGCAACAATAGCGCCCATACTAAAAGTTCTATCAGAATGTAAAGCATGGCGCAAAATAGAAAGGTCGGGGGCACTAAGGCTTCCACTCTCCTCATGACCAATCAAACATCTCCCTACAAATAATGAATAATAGCGTAAAACAGGAAAATGTAAGCTAGCCACTCTCACTTCTAATACCCCTCTCTCTTCCCCTATTGTAGTTTCAGCAATAAATTCCTCCACGTATCTAGGATGTGGGTCACTGATGCCACCGTCATAAGGTATTTTGGAAACATTGCAGGAATCATAAAGTGTCATCCGCTTGGGCACATCATACAAATAAAATTATATCATGGGAGGATCCTTCCTAGAATGGTGAAAGTTTTGCACGAAGGTATTAGTGAGTAAGAGGTACAGTTTACACTTATCTTCGAGGAAGGCCGTGAGGCCAGCGCTCTCCGCCAAATAATAGAAATCATCATAAATTCCAGCCTCTCTCAAGAACTCATCATTTGGCCATTCACACGGCCGAACCTCTGCCGTACGTGGAACGTTGTACTTGGGCTTCTCCACCAGAGTATCTTCCGAAGTTTTTTCCTTATTACTGCTTGAAGAGCCCCTCAACAACCTCTTCATGGTTTTCTTCTTCTCTGAAAATTTCTGAATTTTTTAGTGACTCTAAATAAAAGTGAACAAAACTCAACCAAAGTAATAGCAACTACTCCTACGAGTGTCTAGAGGCTATATCATGCAACAAAACTACTTTGGACCATATAAATTTGACATGCAAGGTCAAGAACATGGTCACCACAGCAACAAAAATTTGCAATATATCAAGCACTAGAGCGAAAACTAATTGGACCAATGGAGGAGTCACATACCAAAGAACAATCTCCCAAAACAGTTTTGGAAATAGAGCAATGAGCAAGGAGATCGAAAATGGCAGCAAGATGAGCAAGAACACGGGTTTCAGCAATGTAGTGATTTTTTCTGGGGGAAGATGGAGTGGTTGGGTGCTGGAATAAGTGAGGGGGCCCACGTGGGACCCACAAGCCAGGGAGCGCGCCTTGTGGGCTAGTGGCCCACTTGCGCACCCCCTGATGTATTTTCAGTGCAAAAAATTCTTATATATTCAAGAAAAAATCGTACTAAATTTTCAGGGCATTTGGAGTACTTTTATTTTCTGGTCATTTTTTATTGCACGGATAAGACAAAAAAGGAAAATAATACTATTTTTGCTTTATTAATTCTAAGTAACAGAAAATAAAAAGTGGGTACAGAAAGTTGTGTTTACTAAATTCATCCAACTCATGCCCGTCAAAAGGAATCCATTAATAAGGTTGATCAAGTATTATTAACAAGCTTCTTCCAAATGACATGAAACCGGAGAATCTTCATATAGCCTAAGGTTACCTCAATGGGGATATGTATGTCCCCAACAATATGAATATTATATTTCTTTTTGACAGTATGACTAGGGAATTCAAAACCACCAATAGCAATTGTTGAATTTTTTCCAATAAAATTAAAGCTATTCACTTGAGGTTGTTTCTTCGGACAGTGTTCTGTATGCTCATTACCATTGACATGAAAAGTGACATTGCCTTTATTGCAATCAATAACAACCCCTGCAGTATTCAAAAAAGGTCTACCAAGGATAATAGACATATTGTCGTCCTCGGGTATATCAAGTATAACAAAGTCCGTTAGAATAGTAACATTTGCAACTACAACAGGCACATCCTCACAAATACCGACAGGTATAGCAGTTGAATTATCGGCCATTTGCAAAGATATTTCAGTAGGTGTCAACTTACTCAAGTCAAGTCTTCGATACAAAGAGAAAGGCATAGCATAACATTGACTCCTAGATCACATAATGCAGTTTTAACATAGTTTCTTTTAATGGAGCATGGTATAGTTGGTATTCCCGGATCTCCCGGTTTCTTAGGTATTCCACCCTTAAAAGTATAGTTTGCAAGCATGGTGGAAATTTCAGCTTTCGGTATCTTTCTTTTATTAGTAACAATATCTTTCATATACTTAGCATAGGGAGATATTTTCAAGATATCGGTCAAATGCAAGCGCAAAAAGACAGACCTAAGAATTTTACAAAAGCGCTCAAATTCTCATCATCTTTATTCTTAGATGCTTTAGGAGGAAAGGGCATGGGTTTCTAAACCCATGGTTCTCTCTCCCTACCATCTTTCCTAGCAGTGAAGTCTCTTTTCTCATACCTTTTGTTCTTAGGTTGTGGGTCATCAAGATCAACAGCATGTTCTATCTCCACATCATTATCATTTCTAGGTTGAGCATCATCATGAACATCATCATTATCATCGTTACTAGGTTCATGTCCATTACGAGATTGCGTTTCAGCATCAGAAATAGAAATATCATTAGGATTTTCAGTTGTGTCTATAGTAGGTTGATGACCCACAAGTATAGGGGATCTATCACAGTCCTTTCGATAAGTAAGTGTGTCGAACCCAACGAGGAGCAGAAGGAAATGACAAGCGTTTTTAGCAAGGTATTCTCTGCAAGCACTGAAATTATTGGTAACAGATAGTTGTGTGATAAGATAATTCGTAATGGGTAACAAGTAACAAGAGTAACTATGGTGCAGCAAGGTGGCCCAATCCTTTTTGTAGCAAAGGACAAGCCTGGACGAACTCTTATATAAAGTAAAGTGCTCTCGATTACACATGATAATTGTGCTCTCGATTACACATGATAATTGTTGTCAAGTTAGTTTTTATCATGCTCATATGATTCGCGTTCACTACTTTGATAATTTGATATGTGGGTGGAACGGTGCTTGGGTGCTGCCCTTCCTTGGAAAATCCTCCCACTTATGATTAACCACTCTCGCAAGCATCCGCAATTATGAAAGAATAATTAAGATAAATCTAACCATAGCATGAAACATATGGATCCAAATCAGCCCCTTACGAAGCAACGCATAAACTAGGGTTTAAGTTTTGTCACTCTAGCAACCCATCATCTACTTATTACTTCCCAATGCCTACCCTTAGGCCCAAATCATGGTGAAGTGTCATGTACTCGACGTTCAGATAACACCACTAGAGGAAAGACTACATACATCTCATCAAAATATCGTACAAATACCAAATTCACATGATTACTTATAACAAGACTTCTCCCATGTCCTCGGGAACAAACGTAACTACTCACAAAGCATATTCATGTTCATAATCAGAGGGGTATTGAATAGCATTAAGGATCTAAACATATGATCTTCCACCGAATAAACCAACTAGCATCAAGTATAAGGAGTAATCGACACTACTAGCAACCAACAGGTACCAATCTGAGGTTTTGAGACAAAGATCAGATACAAGAGATGAACTAGGGTTTGAGAGGAGATGGTGCTGGTGAAGATGTTGATGGAGATTGACCCCCTCTCGATGAGAGGATCGTTGGTGATGACGATGGCTTCGATTTCCCCCTACCGGAGGGAAGTTTCCCCGGCAGAATAGCTCCGCTGGAGCCCTAGATTGGTTTCGCCCAGGTCCTGCCTCGAGACGGCGGCGCTTCGCCCCGAAAGCTTCCTTCTTATTTTTTCTAGGTCAAAACACATCATATAGCAGAAGATGGGCATCAGGGGCCTGCCAGGTGGCCCACATGGCAGGGGGCGCGCCTAGGGGGTAGGGTGTGGCCCCACCCTTGTGGATGGGTGGTGTCCCCCCTCTGGTGCTTTCTTCGTCCAATATTTTTATTATTTCCAAAACGACTCCCCGTGAAGTTTTAGGACTTTTGGAGTTGTGCAAAATAGGTCTCTAATATTTGTTCCTTTTCCAGCCCAGAATTCCAGCTGCCGACATTCTCCCTCTTCATGTAAACCTTGTAAAATAAGAGAGCAAAGGCATAAGTATTGTGCCATAATGTGTAATAACAACCCATAATGCAATAAATATCGATATAAAAGCATGTTATAAAATGGACGTATCAACTCACCCAAGCTTAGACCTTGCTTGTCCTCAACCGAAAGCCAAAATCGAAAAATATGTCCACATGTTTAGAGATAGAGGTGTCGATAAAAAATAAAATATGGACATGAGGCATCATGATCATCTTTAGAACAACAACATATGGAGTCATATAGATTCTTATGCCAAAGTAACAATTCATTCACAAGGTAAAGTATGAATCAGAAACTTCATTGAAAACTAACAAACTATGATCTTAGTCATCGAGGCAATTGCAATTTATCATAACATCGGAAAGAGTCAATATAAGAGCTTTTCAGTAAGTGCACATACTCAACTATCATTTAATCGTTCACAATTGCTAACACTCACGCAATACTTACGAGTTCAAAGCTTCAATCGGACACTGAGAAAGATAGGGGCTTATAGTTTTGCATCCCAACGGTTTACCTCAAGGGTAATGTCAACAATAATGGTTCATGGTCCTCTACATCCGCGTGGATATATATATATATATATATATATATATATATATATATATATATATATATATATATATATATATAGATCTAGCTATGTCGGATTCAGGGCCCCGTAAGACCCTTGTAAGATTCGAACACTGGGGTGCGTGAAAAGAACTCAACTTCCCCTATATGCCTACTCGCTGTCTCTACGAACAAGCTTGATGAACAAGAAGGAAAATGACACGGGTAGTTTACCCAGGTTCAGGCCATCTAGTAGTGAGTGGCCCTACTCCTGCAACATGGTGGATTGCCTCGAGGTGGGCTGAGAAAGAACTAGTACAGCGGTGGAACCACCTCAGGAAGTGTGTTCTTGGGTGTGTGGGTGCTGGTCCATCCGATCCCCTTCCCTATGGTGGTCGCTAAGTTGTATTTATAGAGGCCTTGGTCCTCTTCCCCCAAAATGTAGGCGGGAAGGGATTCCACAACAGCCAAATTTGAAAGGAGACAACTAGTACATCTTATAATGATGAAAGGTGGTCTTCACCTACAAAGCTTCTGATCCTGACGCCATAGTGGGCTCGGTGAGGACCTCCGTCCTGGCGATCCTGGTCTAGTTGCACGTAAATGGAACCTTTGGCTAATTCCTCGGGACTCCATGCATGCACTTGCCTCTTTAGCACCAAAGAGGAAACCTAATGTCCTGCGCCTGCTGGCGCCCGCCTGGACTTGGCCGTCATGGATTGCATCATCCGAACCTCACAAGGTGGGGGCTTGCATAGAGATCTCCGCTCCTCGGGAGCTAGCCTAGTGAGACTGCTCCTTCCAGAGTTCTTGGTGTCGTCCGCCTTGCAAGGCTTGGCCCCTCGCGAAGGTCTTGAGTGTCGATGCTGAAGATGGGTTGTACCAGGACGGTGAAGGAGCCACGTCATGCGCCGCAGGTAGGCAAGTCTGGGTACCCTGGTTCCCAGACCACCGATAGTAGCACCCGGGCCCAAGGCGCGCTCGGGATTGGCTTCGAGGCGAAGCCAAAGGGCAAGGGTGAAGCGCCGCAAGCCCCAACCGCCTGCGGACCTGATTGAAGAGTGGCGCCTGACTGGGACATCGGCGTCTCCACTACCCCATGCTGCCTCGGCAACCGTTCGACTTGACAGGGGCCTGCTGCATGCAAAAAGATAATCATTACTTGCGATCGTGGAGGCTGGAGGTTCGCCTCCCTCTTGCTATAAATGAGGAGGCCCTCTGCTCGTCCCCATCTCCTTGCTGCTCGTTCCACCTTCTTGCTTTGCCATCTTGCCGCGGCGTCCATGGCACCAATAAGGAGGTTCTCTGTGGCGGAGAAAGGCAAGGCTCCCCGAGAGGAGCTCGGGCCACTCTGCTACCTCTTGAGCTTGCGTTGTATTCCCTCGAAGAGGAAAGGGAGATGCAGCACAATAGCGTAAGTATTTCCCTCGGTTTTTTGAGAACCAAGGTATCAATCCAGTAGGAGACCACGCGCGAGTCCCTCGCACCTGCACAAACAAATAAGAACTTCGCAGCCAACACGATAAGGGGTTGTCAATCCCTTTACGGTCACTTATGAAAGTGAGATCTGATAGAGATGATAGTTTATATTTTTGGTATTTTTAGTTTAATAAAACAGCAAATAAAAGCGGTAAAAGTAAAGTAGATGTAGATTGATATGTTGGGAATAGACCCGGGGGCCATAGTTTTCTCTAGTGGCTTCTCTCATGATAGCGATATTCTACGGCGGGTAAACAAATTACTGTCGAGCAATTGATAGAAAAGCGAATAATTATGAGACTATCTAGGCATGATCATTGTATATAGGCATCACGTCTGAGACAAGTAGACCGACTCCTACCTGCATCTACTACTATTACTCCACACATCGACCGCTATCCAGCATGCATCTAGTGTATTGAGTTCATACGAACAGAGTAACGCCTTAAGCAAGATGACAAGATGTAGAGGGATCAACTCAAGCAATATGATGTAAACCCCATCTTTTTATCCTCGATGGCAACAATACAATACGTGTCTTGCTGCCCCTACTATCACTGGGAAAGGACACCGCAAGATTGAACCCAAAGCCAAGCACTTCTCCCATTGCAAGAACTATAGATGTAGTACGCCAAACCAAACCAATAATTCGAAGAGACTTGCAAGGAAATTATGAGCACACATAAAACGTTCATAGAAGAACCAAATATCTTTCATAGATAACCTTGATCATAAACTCACAATTCATCGGATCTCGACAAACACACCGCAAAAAGAGATTACATCGAATAGATCTCCTCGAAGACCGAGGATAACTTTGTATTGACATCCGGAGAGAGAGAAGAAGCCATCTAGATACTAGCTATGGACCCGAAGGTCTGTGGTAAACTACTCACAACTCATGGTGAGGGCGATGATGATGATGATGAAGGCCTCCGTGAGGGATCGCCCTCCGGTGGAGCTCCGGAACAGGCTCCAAGATGGGATCTCCACGGAACAGAAGGTACGGCGGTGGAATTAGGATTTTCTCTCTGTGTACGGAGTTTCTGGGGTACGTGGACTTATATAGGAAGAAGGAGGGCACCGGGGGATGCTCGAGTGGGCCTCGAGGCAGGGGGCGCGCCCCCCACCCTCGAGGGCCACTCGATGCTCCCCTGACGTGGTTCTCAAGTTCCTTTGGCGTGATTTTCTCCAAAAATATCTCTCGCGAAGGTTTCATTCCATTTGGACTCCGTTTGATATTCTTTTTCTGCAAAACCCTGAAATAGGCAAAAAAACAGCAAATTGGATTGGGCCTTTGGGTTAGTAGGTTAGTCCCAAAAATTATATAAAAGTGAAAGATAAAGCCCATTAAACATCCAAGACTTCATAAATAATAGCATGGAACAATAAAAAATTATAGATACATTGGAGACTTATCAAGTATCCCCAAGCTTAATTCCTGCTCGTCCTCGAGTAGGTAAATGATAAAGAAAGAATTTTTGATGTGGAATGCTAACCAATATAGTTTTTCAATGTAATTCTCTTAATTGTGGCATGAATGTTCAGATCTGAAAGATTCAAGATAAAAGTCTGTGTTGACATAAGAAATAACAATACTTCAAGCAATACTAACAAAGCAATCATGTCTTCTCAAAGTACTATGGCTAAAGAAAGTTATCCCTACAAAATCATATAGTCTGGCTATGCTCCCTGTTCATCACACAAAATATTCATATCATGCACAACCCCGATTTCAGCCAAGCATTTGTTTTCATACTCTATCTTTTCAAACCTTTCAACTTTCACGCAATACATGAGCGTGAGCCATGGATATAGCACTATGGATGGAATATAGGTGGTTGTGGAGTAGACAAAAAGGAGGAAGATAGTCTCACATCGACTAGGCGTATCAACGGGCTATGGAGATGTCCATCAATAGATATCAATGTGAGTGAGTAGGGATTGCCATGCAACGGATGCACTAGAGCTAAATATGAATGAAAGCTCAACAAAAGAAACTAGTGGGTGTGCATCCAACTTGCTTGCTCACGAAGACCTAGGGCATTTGAGGAAGCCCGTCGTTGGAATATACAAGCCAAGTTCTATAATGAAAATTCCCACTAGTAAATGAAAGTGACTAAACATGAGACTCTCTACAATGAAGAACATGGTGCTACTTTGAAGCACAAGTGTGGAAAAAAGATAGTAGCAATTGTCCCTTCTCTCTTTTCTCTCATTTTTTTGGAGGGGCTTTATCTTTTTTTTATTAGCCCCTCTCTATTTTTTTGGGCCATCTCCCCTTTTTTTATTGGCCTTTCCTCACATGGGACAATGCTCTAATAATGATGATCATCACACTTTTTATTACAACTTGATATTACAACTCGATACTACAACAAGTATGACTCTATATGCAATGAATCAAGAGTGACATATATGAAAATTTATGCATGGTGGCTTTGCCACAACTACGACGTCAACTACATGATCATGCATGGCAATATGACAATATGATGCGTGTCATATAAACGGAACGGTGGAAAGTTGCATGGCAATATATCTCGGATTGGCTATGGAAATGCCATGATAGGTAGGTATGGTGGCTATTTTGAGGAACAATATGGTGGCTATTTACAGGAAGGATGTATAGTGGGTTTTGGCGCCAGCGAAAGTTGCGCGGTACAAGAGAGGCTAGCAATGGTGGAAGGGTGAGAGTGCGTATAATCCATGGACTCAACATTAGTCACAAGAACTCATATACTTATTGCAAAAATCTACGAGTCATCAAAACAAAGCAATCAACGCATGCTCCTAGGGGGGGAAGTTGGTAGAAGTTAACCATTTCGCGCCCCCGACCTCCACACAAAGGCTGGCACTCTACAAATACCTCATGCTCTAACTTCGTCACATAGCGGTTCACAATACGTGCATGATACCAGAATCACTAACCTTAACACAAGTATTTCTCAATTTCATAATAACTCCACTAGCATGACTCTAATATCACTATCATCATGTCTCAAAACAATTATCAAGCATCCAACATCTCATTCTATTCAATGCACTTAGTGTGATTTTTTTTACTACATTGACATTGGACGTTTATCATGTGAAGACTAGTTCTTTTAGCCTAAACACATTACCATGCTGTTTTAATAGACTCTCAAATAGATATAAGTGAAGCATGAGAGTTCAAAAATTTCTACAAAATATTACCACCACTGTGCTCTAAAAGATATAAGTGAAGCACTAGAGCAAAAACTATTCAACTCAAAAGATATAAGTGAAGCACATAGAGTGTTCTAACAATTTATAGGCCATGTTTAACTCTCTCAGATAGGTGTGTCCAGCAAGTATGATTGTGGAAAACTAACAAGCAAATACTCAAATTATACAAGATGCCCCAAGCAAAACACATAACATGTTGCGAATAAAAATATAGCTCCAAGTATAGTTAGTGATGGATGAAGACGAAAGAGGGGATGCCTTCCCGGGGCATCCCCAAGCTTAGGCTTTTGATTATCTTGACTTTGCTTGGGGTGCCATGGGCATCCCCAAGCTTAGGCCTTTGCTACTCCTTGTTCCATAGTCCATCAAAGCAATACACAAAACTTGAAAACTTCACAACACAAAACTTAGATAAAAGTTCTCGTGAGCTCCGTTAGTATAAGAAAACAAACCACTACTCAAAGGTACATCAATGGATTCAATCTTTGTTTATATTGGTGTTAAACCTGCTGCACTCCAACTTCTCTATGGTTCATATCCTCCAATACTACTCATAGATGCATCGGAATAAGCAAACAACACACGAAAAACAGAATATGTCAAAGACAGAACAGTGTGTAGTAATCTGTAGGATTCGTCTACTTCTGGAACTCCAAAAAATTCAAACTAAATTGGTAAATTTGCGGAATTTGTCTACCGATCATCTGCAAAAATAATCAACTAAAAATCCCGCCCCGGTAAAATCCCACTACTACTTTAGCAAGCGCTAACGATTCTGTTTTTCACAGCAAGATCATATAAACTTCACACAAGTCTTCCCAAAGGTTCTACTTGGCACAAACACTAAACAAAACAAGAAACCACATCTAATCAGAGGCTAGATGCAATATTTATTCCCTAACAGCAACAAAAACAAAAAACAAAAACAATGACGGTGACTATGAACTGATCTCTGAAGAAGAGGCTAGCCTGGATGACGATGAATACACCGTCCTAGAAGAACCCTCCGAACAAAAACGCTTCCATCGGTGGCTTATAGCCACCGCACGGAGCTTAAAAAAGCAGTAGACGCAGCTTCGAGCTGCACAAGACACGCTCAATGATAGATGGAATGAGGTGCTAGACGCCGAACAGAAACATGGCTTTAATGGCCAAACCAAAGGCTATCCCAAGCGCAAGTTGCTGCCCGAATTCGACGACGAGGCCGTTGCGCCCGTCCCACCGAAAAATAACACCGCCAACAAGCCAAACTGACCACCTCGCAGACGGGATAGAGTCGCTAGCAATGGCGTAAACAAGCCCCCACCCCATAAAGGAAAGGAGGGTGCATCCCAAGTCCGAAAGCATGATCTGCGTGAGGACCTAAACCAAAAAGCTAGCAAGAGCAGGTCTATATTCGGACCCAGATACCGAGCTCCCGCATGGGACAGTGGCTATCAAGCCAATCACTCCAGTGACATACCAGTTCGGGGTCAATACCGAACATCACAACCATCGGACATACGCCACGATATAGTAAGATACAGAGGAGCTTCACACCCTCTATGCTTTACCGATGAGGTGCTAGGTCATGATTTCCCAGAAGGGTTTAAACCCGTGAACATCGAAGCGTACGATGGAGCGACGGATCTTGCCGTCTAGATAGAAGATTTTATTCTTCAATCCACATGGCTCGAGGAGATGATCTCCACGCCATCAAATATTTACCCCTCAAGCTAAAAGGACCAGCTCGGCACTGGCTAAACAGTCTCCCAGAAAACTCCATTGGGAGTTGGGAAGAACTTGAGGATGCTTTTCGGTCCAATTTTCAAGGGACTTATGTCCGGCCCCCGGACGCTGACGATTTAAGTCACATCATCCAACAACCCGGGGAGTCAGCCCGCAAGCTTTGGAACCGGTTTCTCACTAAGAAGAACCAGATCGTTGACTGTCCGGACGCCGAAGCCTTAGCGGCATTCAAGCACAGTATATGGGACGACACCTTGGACACAAAAAGCCGAGGACAATGGCAGCCCTAACTACACTCATGACTCGCTTTTGCGCGGGTGAGGATAGCTGGTTAGCTCGTAGCAGCACCAGCGACCCTGGAACATCTCAAGTTAGGGACGGCAATGGAAAGCCACGGCGCAATAAAAACAAGCGTCGAAACAATCTTGGAAGCCCAGATGATACAGCGGTAAACGCCGGATTCAGTGGCTCCAGACCCGGTCAACCGAACAAGCCATTCAAAGGCAACATAGATGGTCCATCAAGTTTGGACGGAATATTAGACAGGCCCTGCCAAATCCACGACACCCCAGAAAAACCTGCTAATCACACCAACCGTAACTGTTGGGTTTTCAAGCAAGTCGGCAAGCTAAACGCCGAAACACAAGGGGAAGGAGCCTCAGAGCGAAGACGAGGATGAACCTCGCCAGCCAAATATAGGGGGACAGAAGAAATTTCCACCGAAGGTCAAAATAGTGAACATGATATATGCCACTCATATCCCAAAGAGGGAGCGCAAGCGCGCACTCCGAGACGTCTATCCGTCGAGCCTGTCGCCCCAAAATTCAAGCCATGGTTAGCCTGTCTAGTCATTTTCAATCGCATGGATCATCCGACTAGTATTCGGCATGGGGGTTCGGCTGCCTTAGTGCTCGACCCAATAATAGATGGATACCATCTAACCCAAGTCCTTATGGATGGCGGCAGTAGTCTCAATCTGATATATCAGAACACTGTCCGCAAGATGGGGATCGACCCATCAAGAATCAAGCCAAGCAGCACGACCTTTAAAGGAGTGATACCGTGCGTTGAAGCTCGCTGCACAGGCTCTTTAACATTGGAGGTTGTATTCGGTTCTCCCGACAACTTTCAAAGCGAAGAACTACTCTTCGACATAGCTCCATTCTGAAGTGGCTATCACGCTCTACTCGGAAGAACGGCCTTCGCCCGCTTTAATGCAGTCCCGCATTATGCATATTTAAAGCTCAAGATGCCTGGACCACGTGGCATTATCACCGTCAATGGAAATATGGAACGCTCTCTCCGTACGGAGGAAGACACTATGGCCTTAGCGGCCGGAGTACAACGTGGCCAATTCAAGCCGGACAATCTATCAATAGCGGACACAGCCAAACGTGACCGGCACACGCCTAAGTGCGGCAGCTCAGATGAACCTGAGCAATATTGACAGCTATGCCCCCGTCGACCATCCCATAAGGTGATAGCATATGTGCCTCGAGTACATAATTATGCCCTAAAAGTTCCTTGGGTGGTGACTGGGGGCACCTGTATATAGTCCATAGTTCGACTAGGCCCTATTCGGACTTTCAACCTATCTTCTTTTGGTTCATTAAATGAACCATAACTACTATGGCCACACCGGATTAACTTCTTTGTTTCCAGGTTTATTTCTTTTTTCTACAGTTGGCCATCATACTCGTACCTTCAAGGACACATTACAGAGGAGAAAACGGCGTAGACGTGCAGCAAGGACCCGCACTAAGGTTTCTTTTTTAGATTAAGACCCTGTGTAAACCTTTTTCTCTTTCTTATATACCTTCTTGGCATGTAAAATGTCCAAAAAAGGTCCTCGGCATTATCTGTAAAAGTTTGCGGCTCGCCGTACTATAGAGGGATATTAATAGAACAGTTTTATTCATATATATCCAGAGTTTTATTCACTCACCATGGAATGTTCTCTTCTTGCATCAAATTGCCATATGTGCCTTGTCAATAAAGTTTTATTACCGGGGATTGCATTCAGCCCTGCTATATGTTGAAAAGACCGAACACCTATAGGTAGTGTTCGGCGTCCTGGATGTTTGCATTATATTCATCAGTTCCGAATCATGTCTTCGGTCAATAGTTGGGTTGCCCGGCTCCTGTGCTTACCCCTACGTTCCTGATTGTTCGGCTAGGGTGTAAAGGGAGAACTACTGCAATTGTATTTCTGGCTAGTCCGGTCAAGTACCTCAATAGAAAAAGCTGATAACTGACTACCATGATAAGCGAGAACTTGGTCTGCAATCCGGTGACTTAGTTTTATACTACGATCGATAAAGATCTGCCCCGTGTTATATGAAGGGTTGGTTTTTCGCCCAGCCAGGTGCAAGAGGATACCTTAATTTGGAAATATCATATCCGCACTAGGGGCTAGTACCTAGCCCCATTTGTCAAACTCCTACGACTAAGTGAAAGCAATAACGCCGCATAGTCTGATTGCCTGGTTCTCTCCGCATACACCTCCTATACGGACCAAGACGTTGGATAAAGAGTTTATTTGCATATGATCGAACACCCCAGTACTATGTACTTGGGGGCTGAAGCCGACGACTGGAATCTTTCAGATTCAGATAAACAGTCACACGGGAGGTAAAAGAGACATTGATATTATAGATAGCGCAAAAGTTATATACACTCGATTCATAAGCATAGTTTTTACATCCAGATAAAATCAGTCGAAAACAACATCTTTCGAACACTGGCCTTCTACAAGGCGGGTGCCCTTGATGACGTCCTCGAAGTATTTCTCCGGCTTACGGTGCTCCTTGCCTGCGGGCGGGCCAGCAGTGGCTATATGCATTGCATTCATCTTTACCCAGTGCACTTTGACGTGAGCGAAGGCCATCCGAGCACCTTCTATGCAGGCCGAACGCGTTAGTGCGTCGACCCGCGGACTCGCCTCGACGAGCCGCTTCACCAATCCGAAGTAACTACTTGGGATCGGCTCAGCGGGCCATAGCCGGACTATTAAGTCCTTCATGGCTGAACCCGCCATGTTGTGCATCTCGACCAGCTGCTTCATCTGCTCGTTAAGGGGAACTGGATGTTGTGGCGCATAGAACTGCGACCAGAACAATTTCTCCGTGTCATTCCCCTCTTGGGCTCGGAAGTATTGAGCGGCATCTGCGCTGCTCCTCGGAAGATCGGCAAACACGCCTGGAGAACTCCACAATCGTGTCCGCCCAATATACTTCTGCCCGCCGAAGATGCTCTGTAAGAGAAATATCTTACCAGATGCTATCTATCGCGCTTGTTTGATTTCCTCACAGGTGCTGCGCGCCTCGCCTCACGCGTCCTGGGCAGACTTTACTGCCGCAGACAGCTCGTTCGCCTGCTCCGAAGCCTTCTTCTCCGATGCCTCACACTTAAGGATGGCATCTTGGAGCTCGACTTCGACTTCGGACACCCGAGACTTGTGCTTCTCGCACTCCACCTTTTCGGCCTCCAGTTCAGTAGCCCTTTATCAGTGGCCGCCTTGTTCGCCTTGGCCTCCTCCTTGGCCTTGGCAACCTCGCCCTTGAGGGCCTCGAGCTCAGCGGCGCCAACTATGTAATACAGAATACAATATTAGAGCTTGTACTCATACTCAATCAATTAAGTCTTATTGGCATTTAAATAAAAAAATCGCATACCTTGTGTTTCATCAAAACGCTGGTTGATGCGGTCGAGGTCCGCATTGGCTACCTCGAGCTTCCGATTTAGTTCGACAACCTCTACGTCTCGCGCAGTTGCCGTAACTAAAGAAGCCTGCACAAACAGTTCAGCTCTATAAATATGCTACTCTATGGATACTTCGTCCAATTCTTTTCAGAATCATACAAAGCATCAGGGGCTACTAGTTATATACGTGCATTATAAATGAAAATTCTATAAAAAAGCATTACATTGCTTACCTCAAAGCCTGTTAAAAGGCTGTTGAAGGCTTCATCCAGTCCGCCCTTGACGGACTGAATCTCCTTCATCACCGCACCCATCACGGTGCGGTGTTCTTCAATGATGAGAGCACTTTGTAGTGCTCTCTCCATAGAATCCGACGCCTCCGGATTAACTCGGGGCGCCGTCGTATCCACCTCCGCTTGAGGAGCCGGGTCTTCGGACCCTGGAGCCGCGCTAGGCTCCAGGAAGGTATTTGGTGGGGGCCCAGATTGATTGGGCCCCACGTCTTCGGTCTCCATGGGGGCCGTTTCCCCATGGTCAGCGGCCGTCGAGGTATTACCCTCGGCCGCCCTGTCTCCTGCCCCGCCCTCATCTCCTTGGGCGGAGAGAACCCGCTGGGACGACACTTTGGTGTCCCCATCGATTACGGGCGATGGAGCCCGGACTGGCGGGTCACTCTCCGTCTCCCCGGGCGCCAGAGAGTTCCCCTCCGATGATGTAACATCGGGGTTTACACCGGGAGGGCTGTAGGTCAGCAGGAGAAGAATATTAAGTAGGTATCATTAATACTGAATAAACAAAGGTGAAATAGTCAATCCGAAAAAACTTACAATTCGGGCAGGGGTTTCGCCCTGGGCTTCACCACGAAGCTATGTTCGAACGAATCTGAACTGTCTCCGACCTTCAGCTTCCTCCGGGGCGCGGCCGTGGCCGCGTCAGCGACAGCCCCTTCTTCCTCCCCCTTCCTTGCGCAGGGGGCATTTCTTCTTTCTCCTCTTCCTCCTCATCATATTCCTCCGCCTCGTCAGAGGAGTTAATGTGGAGGTCCTCGGGCTTCTTGCCCGCAGGACGACGGCTGTCTCCGGCCCCCTTGCCCTTTGTCTTCTTGGGCTTCTTGGTCGGCGCCTTGTACGGTGTCGGAACCAGCATCGCCGTTAGTAGAGGCAGTGCTGGCTCTTCAGGCAAAGGCGCCAGACACTTAATCCGGGACGCCTTCTTCATCCAGCCATGTATATCATGTAAAAATTCCAACTCCTATTATCATTAAATAAGGGAGGGGGTATGTGTTCGGCAAGGAACATTATTACCTCTGTGGCGGAAACTTCGGTGCTGAAGCCCGCATCCTCGTCCTCTTTGGGCCATTCCCTCTGGCTCTTGAAGAGGTGCTTCCTGATCTCTTTGTGCGCAGAGCCGAAGAGATGCTTCAGCGGCTTGTCTCCTGCCGGATCGAACTCCCATAGGGAGGAATCCCGGCTTTGGCAAGGGAGAACGAGTCGGGTCAGCATCACCTGGATCACGGAGGAGAGCAGGTGCCCCTTGGAGATCACGCCGGACACACAGCCCACGAGAGTCGTTACCTCAGTGTGCGACCCCCAGTCCAGACCCTTCTTGGTCTAGGAGGTCAACCTCATTGGGGGTCCGGATCTGAAAGCAGGTTCCGCCGCCCACTTGGAGTCGCGGGGTTCGGTGATATAGAACCATTCCTGCTACCAGACCTTGTTCGTCTCCACGAACGAGCCCTTGGGCCAAGTTGCGTTCGGGAGCTTGCTGATCATGGCGCCCCCGCACTCCGCGTGCTCCCCGTCAACCATCTTTGGCTTCACATTGAAGGTCTTAAGCCATAGGCCGAAGTGTGGGGGATGCGGAGAAAGGCTTCACACGTCACTATGAAAGCGGATATGTGATGGATTGAGTTCGGGGCTAGATCGTGGAAATCTAGCCCGTAGAAGAACAAAAGACCCCGAACAAATGGGTGGAGTGGAAACCCTAGCCCCCTAACGAAGTGAGAGGTGAAAACTACCCTCTCGTCCGCCTTAGGAACGGGAGTCACCTGGTCCGTAGGGGGGACTCGGTGTGCGATGTCGCCGACGAGATACCCCGCGCTCCGTAGATCCTCCACGGTCTTTTCGGTGACCGTGGAAGCCTCCCACTTGCCCCTAGCACCGGATCCAGCCATTGCTAGGAAGGGGAGTAGTGGTTGAGGAACGAGGAGTTGTGGACACAGGAGGTGAGAGTACGGGGGCAAGGGAGATTGGAGAACTCGAGCTTCAGGAAGGCGTGGGGCTGATAAAAGGGATTGGTGTCCTTTCATAACAATGCGAATACAGAGCGTCCCCCCACCTTAGCCATAAAACTCGCCAGTTCCCAAAGCGGTCATGCATAATGCGCGGCGTGGGTGCTCACGTCAGAATGATAAGAATCCCACAATAAGCGGGCGCGATCTATATTCTGACGGGACGTGTCAATGAGGATATGCCTCGAAACGCGAAACTAGGACCAAATAAGACGGTTCGATATGTTAGTGGCTTGGGCACGACGCTTCACCCAAAAGTTGTCAGTAGAGACACATTATTTATTTTCTGTAAAAAAGCCTTGCCTTCGAGGCTAAGGGTTGTACTAATCTTGCAGAGGTCAACACAATTCATCAATTTGCAGAAGATATATTCGGAGGAGGAACCGGCCTTGCAATGTCGAAGACAATACAGAAGCCGAACTCGTCTTCATCGAATACAGGTTCAGGGGCTACTGAGGGAGTCCTGGATCGAGGGGTCCTCATGTGGCCGGATAAGCTCCTGATGGGCCAGACTGGTGGGTCGTGAAGATTGTTATAGAAGATCATCTCTCGTATCCGGATAGGACTCCTGTACTCTTGTAATGGCAAGTTTTACGCTCGGGTGTAGACTTTCCTTCCTGTGCAAGACAACATATACAAACCCTAGGCCCCTCCGGTGTGTATATAAACCGGAAGGTTTTAGTCCGTAGGGGCTAGAATAAAAATCATACAATCCTCATAGGTTAGACTTAGGGTTTGGCCCTTACGATCTCGAGGTAGATCAACTCTTGTACACATATTCACTCATATTAATATAGCAGGAAGTAGGGTTTTACCTCGATCGAGAGGGCCTGAACCTGGGTAAACATCGCGTCCCCAGCCTCCTGTTACCATCGATCTTCAGACGCATAGTTCGGGACCCCCTACCCGAGATCCGCCGGTTTTGACACCGACACTGATTCAAGCCAATCGGTCTGTCCGAGATGAGTACGGTGAAAACCTATACCTAAAAAAATCAACCCTGAATACAAATTCGTTCAGTGGATAGGAATGTGCAAACAGTGGAGGATTTCAGGAGCAATCTCATGTGCAAATGAACCGGATTGGGATTGCATAGAGGGTCGAATCTTACCTTAACTTAGTGAAGATCTAGTATTGCGGCAATGACATGGAAGAATGTCGTTGACATCGACGGGGTCCAATGGCGAGGGCACGCGGGAGTCAAAGGCATCGACCCGGAGACCAGGGCGACGACAGTTACGAGGTGCGGGAATGAGATGATTGAAGAATTTTTCAATGTACGGTCTGAAGACATATATTCGTGCTCTATCGTTCAGACCGATCAAAACGACTTGGTGACACCGAAATGTATAGCTGCCAAAGATAGTGCATCTTGGTGGCACCGAGAGTTTTACATCAGTCTTTTTGAGATTAAAAAACTAATCAATCTATATGTAATCGATTGGACCAAAATGGAATGAGTTGGTCTGTTTGAACTGCACATGGAAGGTTTTAAAGCTCAGCCCTAATCCGGTGACTCTGAGTGCTCCTCACGTGCAGGGTCCGAAAAGCAGCTTGTTCAAATTTGGTGATATAGCAAGAATGAATGTGATACAAGTTGAGATAGATAGAGAAGGTTCTTAGGCATTCTTGTACATCCAATTGGCCAAAATATCCAAATCAACCGAACAACAATTGGATGTCCTCGAATGAGAAAATATGCAATGCAACATGCTCACTAACAAAGCAAATTCCGTTAGATCCCTCGGTAGGGCTCCACGCGTAGCTGGAAGTAATGGATCAAAGGTCTCACGAGGGGTTTATCCAGGTTTGGGCCTCCATAGAGTAATCCCTACGTTGTGCTGGTTTTGATGATTCATGGTGGAGGGATACCTCGTGCGAGGGGTCACAATGGTGTATGAGATTGCTACCGAGAGTTCTCCTATCTAAAGATAGATGATGAATGAGTACCCTAGACCTCCCTTTAAATAGATAGGAGAGGACTAGGGTTTGCATTGTAGATCTCTGTTTAACCACCTCTTTGTCGCTATGAACCACATCCCCTGGGGCCCTAGATTGAGGGACTTCTTCCTTGGATGCTCACACTGTGACCGCACCAAGTTTGAGAACACCATGGAAGTGTGAACTTCAAATGCATCGAGGACATGCATTGAGGACATGCATAAGGGGCAGACGTTGTGGTGTCAAAGGCGATGATGGAGGAGTTGAAGACATTAATTCCTGACCTAGTCAAAGGCGCCATGTCAATGGACATGCTATGCTGGACCATGGATCAGGCCGAGTCCAGCGATGCTGGTCACAAAGTCGGATGGGCCAAAGTATAAGCAGTACATGGCTCGTCAAGTCTAGTCGGTCGTTGTAGTGGCATTGGAGGACGACCACTATGTAGTGTAGATGGTGGTCAAGGCGCCGTCCACAACTTATTGAGCTTGCGTTGATTTTTCCCTTGAAGAGGAAAGGGTGATGCAGCAAAGTAGAGATAAGTATTTCCCTCAGTTAAGAACGAAGGTATCAATCTAGTAGGAGGTACAAGCAAGTCTCCAATATGTGCACCTACACAAACTAACAAACACTTGCACACAACGTGGAAAAGGGATTGTCATTCCCTTTAACACCACGAACAAGAGTGAGATCTGATAGAGAAGCGCAAAGTTATGACGATATATAAGGCAATGATCATGAATATAGGCATCACGTCCGTGACAAGTAGACCGAAACGATTCTGCATCTACTACTATTACTCCACACATCGACCGCTATCCAACATGCATCTAGAGTATTAAGTTCATAACAACAGAGTAATGCCTTAAGCAAGATGACATTATGTAGAGGGATAAACTCAAGCAATATGATATAAACCCTGTCTTTTTATCCTTCATGACAACAATACAATACGTGCCTCGCTACCCATTCTGTCACTGGGTGAGGACACCACAAGATTGAACCCAAAACTAAGCACCTCTCCCATTGAAAGAACTACCAATCTAGTTGGCCAAACCAAACCAATAATTCGAAGAGAAATACAAAGATATCAAATCATGCATATAAGAATTCAGAGAAGATTCAAATAATATTCATAGATAATCCGATCATAAATCCACAATTCATCGGATCTCGACAAACACACTGCAAAAGAAGATTACATTGAATAGATCTCCAAGAACATCGGGGAGAACATTGTATTGAAGACCAAAGAGAGATAAGAAGCCATCTCGCTACTAGCTATGGACTCGTAGGTCTGTGGTAAAATACCCCCGCATCATCAAAGGGGCAGCAAGGTCGATGTAGAAGCCCTCTGTGGTTGAATCCCCCTCTGACAGAGTACCAGAAAAGGTCTCTAGATGGGATCTCACGAGATCAGAGACCTTTGGTGGTGGAGAAGTATTTTCGTTGCTCCCTCTAGGGTTTCCGGCATATTTGATAATATATAGGGCAAAGAGGCGGTGCAGGGAGTCACAAGGGGCCCACAAGCCGAGCCCCCCTATGGCACTCCCTTATGCCTTGTGGCCACCCTGTGGCTTCCCAGGCCCCTACTCCAAGTCACGTAGGTGTGTTTTTGTCCAGAAAAAATCATCGCAAAAGTTTTACTCCGTTTGATATTCCCTTTCTGCCAAGCTCAAAAACAATGAAAAAACATAAATTAGCACTGGGCTCTGGGTTAATAAGTTAGTCCCAAAAATAGTATAAAATAGCATATTAATGCATATAAAACATCCAAAGTTGATAATATAATAGCATGGAACAATCAAAAATTATAGATACGTTGGAGACGTATCAAGCATCCCCAAACTTAATTCCTGCTTGTCCTAGAGTAGGTAAATGATAAAAACAGAATTTTTGATGTGGAATGCTACCGAACGTATTTAGCAATGTATTTCTTCTTTATTTAGCATGAATGTTCAGATCCATATGATTCAAAACAGAAATTCATTGATATCAAAACAATAATACTTCAAGAATACTAGAAAGAAAATTATGAAGCTTCAAAAGTAACATGGCTAAAGAAAGTTATCCCTACAAAATCATATAGTCTTGTTATGCTCCCTCTTCTCGGCACAAAGTATAAATTATGCCCACCCCGGTGTCAGCCAAGCAATTGTTTCATACTTTGTAACGAACTTCAACTTTTTCAACTCTTCACACAATACATGAGCGTGAGCCATGGACATAACATGGGTGGAATAGAAGGTGGTAGTAGAAAAAAGTAGGGATAATGTCTCACATAAACTAGGAAAATCAATGGACTATGAAGATGTCCATCAATCGATATCAATGTGAGTGAGTAGGGATTGCCATGTAATGGATGCACTAGAGCTATAAGTGTGTGAAATATCAAAAGAAAACTAAGTGGGTGTGCATCCAACTTGCTTGCTCATGAAGACCTAGGGAATTTGAGGAAGCCCATCGTTGGAATATACAAGCCAAGTTCTATAATGAAAATTCCCACTAGTAATATATGAAAGTGACAAAATAGGAGACTCTCTATAGTGAAGAACATGGTGCTACTTTGAAGCACAAGTGTGGGAAAAATTAACATTGTCCCTTCTCTCTTTTTCTCTCATTTTTTTAGACTCATTTTTTGGAGATTTGTTTCTTTTTTTTTCTTTTGGGCTCTTTGGCCTATTTTATTATTTGGTCTCTTTGGGCTCTTTGGCCTCTTTTTTATAACCGCCCATGGGACAATATTCTAATAATGATGATCATCACACTTTTATTTACTTACAACTCAAAATTACAAGTCGGTGGTAAACTCAAATATGATGACAGAACGGTGGAGTTACATAGCAATATATCTCGGAATGGCTATGAAAAATGCCATAATAGGTAGTTATGGTGGCTGTTTTGAGGAAAGGTATAAGGTGGGTTTGATGCACCCGCAGGAATTGCATGGTACTAGAGTGGCTAGCAAGGTGGAAGGGTGAGAGTGCGTTGATACGTCTCCAACGTATCTATAATTTTTTATTGTTCCATGCTATTATATTATCCTTCTAGGATGTTTTATGGGCTTTTATATACACTTTTATATGATTTTTGGGACTAACCTATTAACCCAGAGCCCAGTGCCAGTTTCTGTTTTTCTCTTGTTTTAGAGTATCGCAGAAAAGGAATATCAAACGGAGCCCAATTGACCCGAAACTCAACGGAGCTTATTTTTGGACCAGAAGAAGCCCAGGAAGTGTCGGAGGAGGACCAGAAGGTCCACGGGCTGCCCACGAGGGTGGGGGACGCCCCCCGGGCGCGCCCCCTGCCTCGTGGACAGCCCGAAACCCCCTTTACTTGTCCCTGGCTCCAACACCTCCTATATATACAGAAACCTCCGGAAAATAACCTAGATCGGGAGTTCCGCCTCCGAAAGCCTCTGTTGCCACCGAAAACTAATCTAGACCCATTCCGGCACCCTGCCGGAGGGGGAATCCCTCTCCGGTGGCCATCTTCATCATCCCGGCACTCTCCATGACGAGGAGGGAGTAGTTCACCATCGGGGCTGAGGGTACGTACCAGTAGCTATGTGTTTGATCTCTCTCTCTCTCTCTCTCTCTCGTGTTCTTGAGATGGGACGATCTTGATGTATCGCGAGCTTTGCTATTATAGTTGGATCTTATGATGCTTCTCCCCCTCTACTCTCTTGTGATGAATTGAGTTTTCCCTTTGAAGTTATCTTATCGGATTGAGTCTTTAAGGATTTGAGAATACTTGATGTATGTCTTGCATGTGCTTATCTGTGGTGACAATGGGATATCACGTGATCTACTTGATGTATGTTTTGATGATCAACTTGTGAGTTCCGTGACCTTGGGAATCTATGCATAGAGGTTGGCACACGTTTTCGTCTTGACTCTCCGATAGAAACTTTGGGGCACTCTTTGAAGTTCTTCGTGTTGGTTGAATAGATGAATCTGAAATTGTGTGATGCATATCGTATAACCATGCCCACTGATACTTGAGGTGACAATGGAGTATCTAGGTGACATTAGGGTTTTGGTTGATTTGTATCTTAAGGTGTTATTCTAGTACGAACTCTATGATAGATCGAACGGAAAGAATAGCTTCGTGTTATTTTACTAAGGACTCTTGAATAGATCGATCAGAAAGAATAACTTTGAGGTGGTTTCGTACCCTACAATAATCTCTTCGTTTGTTCTCCGCTATTAGTGACTTTGGAGTGACTATTTGTTGCATGTTGAGGGATAGTTATATGATCTAGTTATGTTATTATTGTTGAGAGAACTTGCACTAGTGAAAGTATGAACCCTAGGCCTTGTTTCAACGCATTGCTACACCGTTTATGCTCGCTTTTATCACTTGGTACCTTGCTGTTTTTATATTTTCTTGGTACAAAAACCTATATCTACCATCCATATTGCACTGGTATCACCATCTCTTCGCCGAACTAGTGCACCTATACAATTTACCATTGTATTGGGTGTGTTGGGGACACAAGAGACTCTTTGTTATTTGGTTGAAGGGTTGCTTGAGTGAGACCATCTTCATCCTATGCCTCCCACGATTGATAAACCTTAGGTCATCCACTTGAGGGAAATTTGCTACTGTCCTACAAACCTCTGCACTTGGAAGCCCAACAACGCCTATAAGAAGAAGGTTGCGTAGTAGACATCAAGCTCTTTTCTGACGTCGTTGCCGGGGAGGTGAGTGCTTGAAGGTGTATCTTTAGATCTTGCAATCAAATCTTTTAGTTTCTTGTTTTATCACTAGTTTAGTTTATAAAAGAAAACTACAAAAAATGGAATTAAGGTTACCTCATATGCTTCATCTTTTTAATATCTTCCGTGAAAATGATGGGAAGGAAAATTGTGCTCAAGTACTAGAAGAAGAATTACATAGAATGCTTGGCATAAAATATGTGCATGATGAGCATGATTGCAATGTTGTTAGTATGAATTCTTTGAATACCCATGATGCTAATGATATGCAAAGCCACAAGCTTGGGGATGCTATGTTTTATGAAGATGATATGTTTAGTCCCCCAAGGTTTAATGAGCAAATTTATTATGATGAAAGCATGCCTCCTATTTATGATGATTATTGTGATGACACGTATGATATAAAGAATAAAGATAACCATGAAACTTGTCATCATGATTTTAATTTTCGATTGGATTATGCTTCACATGATAGTTATTTTTTTGAGTTTACTCCCACTATTCTGAATGAGAAGAATTTTGCTTATGTGGAGAGTAGTAAATTTTCTATGCTTGGGGATCATGAAAAGAATGTTGTATGTGATGGTTATATTGTTGAATTCATTCATGATGCTACTGAAAATTATTATGAGGGAGGAACATATGCTCGTAGGAACTGCAATAATATCACGTTTCCTCTCTATGTGTTGAAAATCTTGAAGTTAAGCTTGTTTTGCTTTCCTATGCTAATTGATTATTGTTCGCATAAGTTGTTTGCTCACAAAATCCCTATGCATAGGAAGTGGGTTGGACTTAAATGTGCTAGTCATATTCTTCATGATGCTCCCGTTCGTTTCAATTCTTATCTTTTATGCGAGCATCATTGAAATCATCATGCCTAGCTAAAAGGCATTAAAGAAAAGCGCTTGTTGGGAGACAACCCAATTTTATTTTATTTGTTTTTGCTTCTGTTTAGGAATAAATATTGCATCTAGCTTCTGTTTACATGTGTTTTTGTGTTTTTATTAGTGTTTGTGCCAAGTAGAACCTTTGGGAAGACTTGTGTGAAGTTTATGCGATCATGCTGTAAAAAACAGAAACTTTAGCGCTCACGGTATTAGCTACCATTTTTTACTGGAGAGTGATTTTTAGTTGATTCTTTTTGCAGATGATTAATAGACATATTCCCCACGTCCACCAATTTTTCAGAATTTTTAGAGTTACAGAAGTATTCGAAACTTACAGATTTCCACAGACTGTTCTGTTTTAGACAGATTCTGTTTTCTATGTGTTGTTTGCTTATTTTGATGAATCTATGAGTAGTATCGGAGGGTATGAACCATAGAGAAGTTGGAATATAGTAGATATTACACCAATACGAATTTAGAATGAGTTCATAACAATACCTAAGTGGTGGTTTTATTTTCTTATACTAACGGAGCTTACGAGTTTTCTGTTGAATTTTGTGTTGTGAAGTTTTCAAGTTTTGGGTAAAGATTCGATGGACTATGGAATAAGGAGTGGCAAGAGCCTAAGTTTGGGGATGACCAAAGCACCCCAAGGTAATATTCAAGGACAACCAAAAGGCTAAGCTTGGGGATGCCCCGGGAAGGCATCTCCTCTTTCATCTTCATCTATCGGTAACTTTACTTGAGGCTATATTTTTATTCACCACATGATATGTGTTTTGCTTGCTGTTTGAATAATATCCCAAGATCTGAAATTCTTGAATGTTAGAGAGTCTTCACATAGTTACATAATTATTCAACTACTCATTGATCTTCACTTATATCGTTTGGAGTAGTTTGTCTTTTGCTCTAGTGCTTCACTTATATCTTTTAGAGCACGGCGGTGGCTTTATTTTGAAGAAATAGATGAACTCACATGATTCACTTATATTATTTTGAGAGTCTTTTAGAACAGCATGGTAATGTGTTTTGGTTATAAAACGAGTCCTAATATGATAGGCATCCAAGATGAGTACAGTAAAAACTTTCATACAAGTGCAATGAATGATAGGAGAAGTTTGATACTTGATGATTGTTTTGAGATACGAGGATGATGATATTAGAGTCATGCTAGTGGAGTAATTGTGAATTTGAGAAACACTTGTGTTAAAGTTTGTGATTCCCGTAGCATGCACGTATGGTGAACCGCTATGTGACGAAGTTAGAGCATGAGGTATTTATTGTTTGTCATCCTTTGTGTGGAGGTCGGGATCGCGCGATGGTTAACTCCTACCAACCCATCCCCTAGGAGCATGCATTACATATTATGTTTTGATGACTCTTTGATTTTTGCAATAAGTATATGAGTTCTTTATGACTAATGTTGAGTCCATGGATTATACGCACTCTCACCCTTCCACCATTGCTAGCCTCTCTTGTACCGCGCAACTTTCGCCGGTACCATACACCCACCATATACCTTTCTCAAAACAGCCACCATACCTACCTATCATGGCATTTCTATAAGGGCATGTCCCTTCCTTTGTGGTTTTGGTGATTGATGACAATGCGATTGCGGACTAATCGCGTGTGCCAAGTTTTTCAGATATGAATCCAGAGGCACGAGACGATTATCTACCCTCCAAGTTATCAGCTCAAGACGTGTTGTCTTGCTAGGCTTTTGTTTTGGTGGACTTGAGTCGTAGGAGACACCGTACTATCAAGGGGGAGTCCGCATTGGAAAGGCCAGGGTGGAATCATCACGTACACTCACTCTTGAACCCTCATCTCCACTTCCTTGTGTGGGCGCGGTAATACCGTTGCCGGGGCGGTAGTACCGCGTAGACGGCCTAAGCGTTAGTACCGCTGTGAAGGCGCGGTAGTACCACTCGTGCCTATATGCGGCAGTACTGCTGCGTTGATTCGGGACGAACCTTTTTCGTGTCGGGTTTTGCGGTGGTAGCAACGGTAGTAGCAGCGGTAGTACCGCTGCCACCACCGCGGCTACTACCGCTCCTTTCCTCCAAACAACGTCCCTAACACAGGACGGTAGTACCGCTGGGGGGCACGGTAGTACCGCTGGCTTCAGCGGTAGTACCGCTCGGCCCAGCGGTAGTACCGCTCTATGCGGGCTGAGAAGAGTGTAACGGTTCACTCTCCCCCTCCACTATATAAAGCGTTCTTCCTTCTCTAGAACACTTACCTCTTCTCCCCCAAGCTCCATTGTTGCTCCAAAAGCTTATTTCCGCCCGATCTCTCTCCCTAGCCAATCAAACTTGTTGATTTTCTAGGGATTTGTTGAGAAGACCCAAATCTACACTTCCACCAAGAGAAATTTGATTCCCCTCACTAATCCCTTGCGGATCTTGTTACTCTTGGGTGTTTGAGCACCCTAGACGGTTGAGGTCACCTCAGAGCCATATCCATTGTGGTGAAGCTCCGTGGTTTCGTTGGGAGCCTCCAATTCAGTTGTGGAGAGAGCCCCAACCTTGTTTGTAAAGGTTCGGTCGCCGCCTTCAAGGGCACCAATAGTGGAATCACGGCATCTCGCATTGTGTGAGGGCGTGAGGAGAATACGGTGGCCCTAGTGGCTTCTTGGGGAGTATTGTGCCTCCGCACCGCTCCAACGGAGAGGTACTTCCCTTCAAAGGGAAGGAACTTCGATAACACATCCTCGTCTTCACCGGCTCCACTTTTGGTTATCTCTATCCTTTACTTGTGCAAGCTTTAATGTATGAGTATCTAGTACTTGCTTGCTTACTTTTCCTTGTTGCATCATATAGGTTGCTCACCTAGTTGCATATCTAGACAACCTATTTTGTTCCTAAGTTTAATTTGGTCAAGAAAAGCTAAAATTGTTAGTTGCCTATTCACCCCCTCCCCCCTCTAGTCAACCATATCGATCCTTTCAATTGGTATCAGAGCCTCATCTCTTTATTAAGGACTTTACCGTCCAAAGAGTAGGGTGACAACATAGTCGAGACGGAGGAACACTCCACTGGAACTCCACCTTTGCCTATGTCCGATGGGGGAACCTTGGTATCTCGTGAGGAGTTCAATGTGGCTTTGAACACATTGAAAGACTCACTGACAACGGTGGTCAAAGGCATGTCCAAAGATTTTCTTGAGGGATTTAAATTATCCACCACACCGTTGGAAGTGGTTCGTCCCGCTACCAACGTGTCGGATACTATTCCCGACAAGGGAGAAGCTAGTAGTGGGCAAGTCCCGGTGACTAAAAATGGGAGTGGGATCTTTGCCCACTCTGCGCCTCCTACTCATTATGGAGGACCCATTCCTACTCCGCATTTAAATTCGGTTGGTCCTCCACCTAAGTTTGTTAAAAATTCTGATTTTTCTACTTGGACGTTTCGCTTTAAACGTCATTTAAATCATTGTTCTACTAATATTTGGAGAATCGTTGAGCAAGGTTTCTACCCGCATGATCCATACAACTTAACTCCAAGAGAAGCCGCGGCTAATCAATTCAACGAGTCCTTTCTTTGCATACTTCAAGAAGCTATTCCTCCCGAAGACATTGCACATCTTTGACCCTTCACCATGGCCAAGGAAGCATGGGAGCATGTTGCTTCCATGTACAGGGGAAGTGCAAGCATTCAACGCTCAAACTATGAAGTTGTGCAAGATGAAGCCGATGAGTTTGCCATGATCGAAGATGAAGATCCCCGTGAACTTTACCGGAGATTGACCACTCTTGCGGTTTCACTTCGAGATCATGGGAGCAAGGACATGGATGACAATTGGATCAAGCGTAAGTTTCTCAAGGCCATGATGCCTTATCACAAGGCCATGTCCTCCGTCATCCGTCAATGACCGGACTTCCACACCTTGTCCTCAAGTGAAGTGTTGGATGAGTTCGTTACAATGAGGATCTTGGATAAGACCGCCGACAACGCGATGTTGCGAGCTCAATGATCCAAGAAGCCCAACCTTGCTTTGAAGGCCAAGGCTTGTGTGGAAGATGAGGATGAAGGGGATGAAGATGAGTGTTGCCCCAAGGACACAAAATATGCTTACCATGAGCATATGGCTCTAGCATCTCGGCAATTTTGGGGCAACAAGAAGAACTCTAGGCCCAACTTCAACAAGAATAACTCGAGTGGTCTCAAGGGCAAGAAACGAATGAGGACGTGCTACAATTGTGGAAATGTGTGTCGTTTTCTTGTGGATTGTCCATACGAGAAAAGATAAGACAATGGGGGTAAGCTTATTCGAAAGGACAAGGCCAAGTCCTATCCTAACACCAACAACCCCAACAAGACTCCTCCGAGAGGTTTGGTGGCCCAAGAAGAATATGTTGAGGATGATGATGATGAAGAAGACGATGAGATGGTCACTATGGCTACCATTGCTATCGCAACAACTCCACGATCATCCCTCTTCGACTCACCAAATTATAACATCATCGCCAAGTGCCTCATGGCCAAGGCCACCAACAAGGTAACCCCCAACATCAATTCTACTCTCTCCTCTAATCCTTCATTGACGGATTGTATTGATGAGAGTGAGGGAGCGGAGGAGGAGGAAAATTAATTTGAGTTGTTTATGAGTAAAATCAAGGGCAAACCCAAAAAGCACTTTGTTGCTCTCTTGGAACAACTCGGTGAAGCTAATGACATGATTGAGGCTCACGAAGAGACCATTTCTAAAATGGAGGGCCGTAGTCGAGACTATGCCGATGAGATCTTGGATCTCTTGAATGCTCTTGAGGAGGAGCGTGGTCATCGTTTGGCTCTTGAGGAGTCACACAACGATGATCATGCTAAACTAAGAAAAGATCTTGATCATGCTTTAGTTGTATCTCGTGTGCTCAATTCCGAGAAGGCAAAGCTTGTGGTTGACCATGCTAGACTCAAGGAGGAGTTTGTTACACTCGACAAGGCTCACAAGGTCTTGAAGAGCGTACATACTAGCCTCAAAGAGTCTCATGATCAACTTCAAGTTTCGCTAACCAAGGAGAAAGCTACCTTTCCTCGCATGGTTTTAATTGATAATGCAAATGCTACTAACCCATGTTGCGAGCATGTGCATCTTGTTGAAGAGAATGCCAAGTTGAAGAAGCAACTTGAGAAAGGCCTTGTGTCGTGTATACAAGGTAGAAGAATCTCAACGTGCTTTTGAGCAATCAAAAGGAAGTTGTGGCAAAATAAGGAATTGGGTTTGCTCCCAAGCCCAAGAAGAAGAAGAACGACAAGACCAAACAACCTCTTCCTCTCGAGCAGACCTTTGTAAAAGAAGGAGAGGGTGATCCTAAGAAGAAGAACATTGTGGGGAGTGGTGTTATCAAGAAGAACACAATCACGCCATCCACCAAAGCCGGCGACTTTAACCCTTCTTATGTTCTATGTCGTGCTAGTGATGGACATGTTTTTGCTAAATTTGTTGGTTCCTTTTATGAGCACATTAAATGGTCTATCTGGGTTCCTAAGACCCTTGTTACTAACCTTAAAGGACCCATTACAAAATGGGTACCTAAATCCAAGCATTGATATCTTGTAGGAGTTTGCTTCTGATGGGGGATCATGGTTGCTCGATAGTGGAGCTACAAATCATATGACCGGAAGCAAAGACTTGGTGGTGGACGTGCACCAAGGTTTATCTATGGCCACCAACGTCGAATGGGGTGATGCTTCATCTTCTAAGGTATTGGGGCTTGGCAAGGTTGTTGTTTCTCATGATCTAACGATCGAGAAAGTCATGCTTGTTGAGTCCCTTGCATACAATTTACTTTCCATTCGTCAACTTGCACTCATGGGCTTTGCCACTTTCTTTGATATTGACACCGTGGACCTCTTATGGAGCAAGACTCTTAAAGTAGCCTATGTTGGGCATGTCGAAAACGGTATCTATGTGGTTAACTTATTAGAGCAACCCACTAAGACCGCGACTTGCCTAATGGCTAAAGTTGATGTGGGTTGGCTTTGGCATCGCTGGCTAGCCCATGTCAATATGAGATCTTTGCAAAGTCTCCTCAAGGGGGACCACATCCTTTGATTAACTAATGTTAGCTTTGCCAAAGATCGTGCTTGCAGTGCCTGTATTGAAGGAAAGTTACATGAGAAGGCTCACCCTCCCACGACTATCATCTACTCAAAAAGACCTTTAGATCTCCTTCACGTGGATCTCTTTGGGCCTCCATCCTTTGATAGTCTTGGTGGTAGAAAGTGTTGCTTGGTGATTGTAGATGATTATTCAAGATACACTTGGGTATACTTCTTCAAGAAGAAGAGCGAGACCCAACAAACTGTCATCAACTTTGCAAATGAAGCTCGACATCAACAAGATGCAAAGATCTTGATGATTAGAAGTGACAACGGCTCCGAGTTCAAGAACTACACCTTGGATGAGTTTCTTAGTGATGAGGGGATAAAACATCAATATGTCGCACCCTATACCCCTTAACAAAATGGTGTAGCAGATAGAAAAAAACCGGACATTGATGGACGCCGCTAGAACTATGATGTCGGAGTTCAAGTCTCTGTACAACTTTTGGGCCGAAGCCATCAACACCGCTTGTCATGCATCCAATCGGCTCTATCTCCGCAAAGGCTTGAACAAGACTCCATATGAGATACTTACCGGTAACAAGCCCAATCTCAAGTACTTCCGGGTGTTCGGTTGTAAGTGTTTCATCCTCAAGAAAGGTGCTCGTCTGTCTAAATTTGAAGCTAGAGCTCATGAGGGCATTTTTGTTGGTTATGCTACAAACTCTCGTGCTTACCGTGTCCTCAACAATTCCAACGGACTCATTGAGGAAACGTGTAACGTAGAGTTTGATGAGAACAATGGCTCCCAAGTGGAGCAAAGTGGTACTTGTGATGTAGGTGATGAAATTCCTCCCCAAGCCATAAGAAGAATGGGTGTTGGTTATATCCTACCCATTGAGGAACCCCTTGTGGCCGAAGGAGAAGGACAATGTTCCACTCAAGTGGAACCATCACCAACCCAAGACCCACCCGCTTCCGAAGAACAAAGTGAAGGCCCTCAATCAGGTGAACAAGTCCAAGTGCAAGATCAACCACAAGATGGTGGTGAGCCACCAAGTGATGCACAAGGCCAAGTTCCCTCTTCCGAGCATGTTCAAGATCAAGAGCAAGCTCAAGATCAAGATCAAGCTCATGACGACGCTCAAGATGATCAACTCATAGCTCCTCAATTATCTCTTGAAGAACAATTGGAGCGTCGTGCTGCCAAAGTTGCTTCCAGGCTCGCCTCTAAAAAGCATCATATGGAAAAAATCCTTGGAAGCATCACAAAGGGGGTAAGCACTCATAAAAAATTAGCAAATTATTGTGCTCATCAAGCTTTTGTCTCTTGTGTTGAACCTCAAAAGGTCTATGAAGCGCTCAAAGACCCCGATTGGCTTAATGACATGCATGAAGAACTCCATAATTTCGAGCGCAACAAAGTGTGGCGTTTGGTGCCAAGACCTAAGGAGAACCATAATGTCATTGCAACCAAGTGGATCTTTAAGAACAAGCAAGATGCTCACGGAATTTTCTTTCGCAACAAGGCACGTTTGGTGGCTCAAGGCTACTCCCAAGTCGAGGGTATCGACTACGGTGAAACCTTTGCCCCCGTTGCTCGCCTTGAATCTATTCGTTTTTTGCTTGCATATGCTTCTCATCATAACTTTAAATTGTAACAAATGGATGTGAAAAGTGCATTTCTTAATGGTCCTATTAATGAGTTGGTATATGTCAAACAACCCCCGGGGTTTGAGGATCCTAAGTTCCCCGATCACGTGTATCAACTCGATAAGGCACTCTATGGCCTTAAACAAGCCCCACGTGCGTGGTAGGAGCATCTTACCGAGCTGTTGCAAGATCGTGGGTTTGAAATTGGGAAAATCAACCCCACTCTTTTTACTAAGAAGGTCAAATGGGAGTTGTTTGTATGCCAACTATATGTTGATGATATTATCTTTGGTTCACCTAAGAAAGCTTTCAATGATGAGTTTGCCGCACTCATGACCGCACAATTTGAGATGTCCATGATGTGAGAGTTGAAGTTCTTCCTTGGGTTCGAGATCAAACAAAGAAGAGAAGGAATCTTCATCAGAAAGGCCAAATACACTCAAGACATGCTCAAGAGGTTCAAACTAAGCGATGTCAAGCCGGCTACTACTCCAATGCCTACCAAGTGCCAACTTGACATTGATCCCAATGGTAAAGCTGTGGATCAAAAGGTATATCATTCTATGATTGGATCCTTACTTTACCTTTGGGCATCTAGACTGGATATCATGCTGAGTGTGGGAATGTGTGCACAGTTTCAAGCCTCACCTAAGGAAAGTCACTTTGTGGCGGTCAAGCGAATCTTTCGATATTTGGCTCATACCCCAAAATTTGGCTTATGGTACCCAAGAGGAGCAAATTTCAACCTCGTATGTTTCTCAAATTCGGATTGGGCGGGAGACAAAGTGGATAGGAAGTCCACTTCCGGAGGGTGTCAATTCCTTGGATGTTCTTTGGTAAGTTGGTCATCCAAGAAGAAAAGTTGTGTGTCTCTCTCTTTCACTGAAGCAGAGTATGTGGCGGCCGGCAGTTGTTGTGCACGACTTTTATGGATGAGGCAAACTTTAAAGGATTACGATGTCACTTGTGACAAAGTGCCTCTTTGGTGTGATAATGAAAGTGCAACCTGGTACAACACTTCAAGACGAAGCATATTGAGATTCGGTATCATTTCATCCGGGACCATATTCGGCAAGGAGAAATAGAACTTCATTATGTCAACACTCATGATAACCTTGCAGATATTTTTACGAAGCCATTGGATGAAGCAAGATTTCGCGAGTTAAGGCATGAGCTAAATATCATCGATTTGAGCAATGTGGATTGAAGTTGTGCACACACCCCACTCACACCATGGTATCTTGTTTAGGTGTAGGCATGGAAATAGGGCGAGCATTGTTCTCTCAATGAACTCTCTCTCCCCCCGTTATTCAACATTTCTGTTGGTACAAATGTGCTTGAAAGATGAGTAGTGGTCATGGGCTCAAGGTTAAAATCTTCGCGGTGCCATACCACTTCACTCAAACATAGGTGGCCTCGGCCACCGCCATCTCTCTCAAGAGATGTGTGTTTCTTCTCTTGTTTGTTTGTCTTCGTGTGCGTTGTTGTGTTCTTGTTGTTTCCTCCATTCTCTTGTGTTTCTCTTCTCGTTGCTGTGTTTTTCCCGCTAGGAGGCTCTTGGGAGCAAAATTTCAGTTCCTGAGACACTTTTCCTGAGTTGGGCGGTACTATCGCTCGAGAGCACGGTACTACCGCTTACTAACCTAAGCGGTACTACCGCCCACTCGAAGTAGTACTACCGCTAGAGCGTGAGGCTGGAGGTTAAGTGGGGGTCGGGAAGTTTTTCTTCGCACACCCATTCACCCCCGTCTCTCCTCTTCCTCTCCAACGAAGCACCAGCGACAAGGTCGCCGGTGGGGTGATTTCTCCGAGCGGTGTTTCACCTTTTCCTTCGGTGGGATCAATCCCCACCCCTTCCTCAAGCCATGGATGCCGGTATTGCCCCCCGTTTCCCTCTTGTTGCCTCTATTTTTCAGATCTAGGTTCTTAGGGGCGATGGGCATACATTCCTTGATTTTTGGCCAAATCAAGGCTTGAGTAGGATGGTGAACTCCTCTATACTGCTAGGATTGAACTTATAGGCCTATTTTTGTTCTTTGCCTCTCCGGTAGTACCGGATCTAATATGGTGTCGGGGAACTGTTGTTCCTCCACTCCGAGCAGTACTACCGCCTCTCTTATGCGGTACTACCGCTGAGAGCGGAACTACCGCTCTCCATGTGCGGTACTACCGCTGCGCACGCTACTTCCGCTTCCCTTATGCGGCAGTACCGCGGAGAGGCCATCCTCCAACATATTCCTACCAAAGTTTGATTCTGTGTTGCTCTTTGTCTCATGTCTTATGCTTGTTCGTTCTCTGTGTCTCTTGTGTGTGTGTGTGTGTGTGTGTGTGTGTGTGTGTGTGTGTTTGTATTCAGGAGATGACCCAACGGAACACCTTGCTCGTCACATCAACCCCGGGCGCGCCAGTTCAAAGCGCTATCGCACCTTTGAGGCAGAAGGCGGGTCTGCGAGTGGCTCTGTAGGGGCTCCGTCGTCCAGTGCTCCTCCCTCTCAGTCACAACAGCCGTCCAAGAGCACTGCCAAGAAGCCAGCTAAGAAGGCCAAGACTTTCACGGAGATGTCAAACAAGGAGTTTCGGGAAAGGCGTCATCGCAATCCCTATGAGTTTGAACAAGAGCCCACCCTTGTCAACCGGCCGTTTTGGAACCGATTTCAGTATGCTACTTTGATGTGATCAAGGCCAAGAAGAATCTCTATGTTGATGTGCACTCAATCGATATTGCTCATTTGGAGAAGGACATAGAGTATTTCGGCGAAGCTCTGGAGATGTGCAACCAGCTAAACATTGTCAACATCATAACATTCAACAAGGACTTTGATGCTGATCTGGTGGCTCAGTTCTATGCCACCATTCACCTTGGCACTGATGCAGAAAGGACCTTGATGTGGATGACCAATGGCAGGCGTCTGGCAGTTAAGTGGAAAGCTTTCATGGAACTTCTTGGTGTTGAAGATCTTGGTCTGGAGAGTTCGATCGGCTTTCGACCTCATCACAATGCTACCTCCACTCACAAGCAGAATCTGTGGCCATACTGCACTAAGAAGGTCAACCCTGAGACTCTGAAGGAGACATATGAGCTGCCTATGTTTCTGGACATCCTTCACCGCATCTTCAGGGAGACTCTTTTTCCTCGCATTGGGAACCAGGATATGGTCCACTCTTACCTTGTGGATATGCTTCTTTTCTGCCAGCACCAGAAGGAACGGAACACTGGAGAAACATTGGATATCTCTCATGCCATGTGGTCTGAACTATTGTGTGCCATCTCAGAGCGTAAGTGTCTCATCTATGCTCCATACATCATGCTCCTCATTGAGAAGGCGTGGGAGCACACCTACGAGGGGTACACCCTATAGACTGGCGAGTTGGTCTCTCACGAGGTCAAGAGACTTAGGCGGAAGGATCTCTGGAACACTCCGGTTACTCAGCCTAACATCCCGGTTGATGCTGATGATCCTGAGGCCGAGGCTGACCAGGATGATGACGATGATGATTATATGCCATCTGGAGCTGAGCCATCATGGGCCAAGAAGCTGAAGAAGAAGATGAAGAAGTTGTTCTGCATGGAGTCCCACGGTCAGTACATGGCCCATGTAGCTGAGAAAAGTCAAGGACTCGTCAAAAGGAGCTTATGCGTCAGCTTGGTGCCACCGTTGCCAGCGGATCTGAGGGCAGGATCACTGATGAGGATGACTGGGTTCGTCAGCACTGTCATTGGACTGATTCTGACCCCGAGTAGCCCCCAGCCGATGACGGAGGTGCAGATGACCCTGCAGCGGTGTGATGACATTGTGTCTTTCTCTGCCCCTTTTTGGTGTCTCGATGCCAAAGGGGGAGAGGTGATTTGTTGTGTTTTGGATTTGCGTGGTCGTGTCGTGTCTCGTGTGGTTTAGTGTTTTGTGTTTCGTCCTGGTTTGGTGTGTTCGTGAGAGCTACTTTGTGTGAGACCTATGCTATCTTATTTATATTAAGTACTCTAGTATGTGCTGCTTAATTCTTGATCTATCCTGTTGCACCTACTTGGTTACTTACCTTTGTTTCCTCTTTGATTAGATGATATCAGACTATAAAAGATAGGGGGAGCATTGATCCTAGAGTGTGTGTCGTGCATTCCTCAAGCAACTTTTTTTAGGCACACATCTAGGGGGAGCTCGTCTATTTTTTGTAGTCCGTAGGGTTTGCTTACTCCTCATATGTCATTACATTATGTGCAAATCCCGTGTTCTCATCAATCCACCAAAAAGGGGGAGATTGTAAGGGCATGTCCCTTCCTTTGTGGTTTTGGTGATTGATGACAATGCAATTGCGGACTAATCGCGTGTGCCAAGTTTTCCATATATGAATCCAGAGGCACGAGACGATTATCTACCCTCCAAGTTACCAACTCAAGACGTGTTGTCTTGTTAGGCTTTTGTTTTGGTGGACTTGAGTCATAGGAGACACCGTACAATCAAGCAGGCCGCATTGGAAAGGCCAGGGTGGAATCATCACGTACACTCACTCTTGCACCCTCATCTTCACTTCCTTGTGTGGGCACGGTAGTACTGTTGCCAGGGCGGTAGTACCGCGTAGACGGCCTAAGCGGTAGTACCGCTGTGAAGGCGCGGTAGTACCGCTCGTGCCTATACGCCGCAGTACCACCGCAGCTACCCTCCACCTCCGCGTCGATTCGGGACGAACCTTTTTCGTGTCGGGTTCTACGGTGGTAGCAACGGTAGTAGCAACGGTAGTACCGCTTATAAGCGGTAGTACCGCTGCCACCACCGCGGCTACTACCGCTCCTTTCCTCCAAACCCCGTCCCTAACACAGGACGGTAGTACCACTGGGGGGCACGGTAGTACCGCTAGCTTCAGCGGTAGTACCGCTCGGCCCAACGGTAGTACCGCTCTATGCGGGCTGAGAAGAATGTAACGGTTCACTCTCCCCCTCCACTATATAAAGTGTTCTTCCTCCTCTAGAACACTTACCTCTTCTCCCCCAAGCTCCATTGTTGCTCCAAAAGCTTATTTCCGCCCGATCTCTCTCCCTAGCCAATCAAACTTGTTGATTTTCTAGGGATTGGTTGAGAAGGCCCAAATCTACACTTCCACCAAGAGAAATTTTACCCCCCCCCCCCAATAATCCCTTGCGGATCTTGTTACTCTTGGGTGTTTGAGCACCCTAGACGGTTGAGGTCACCTCGGAGCCATATCCATTGTGGTGAAGCTCCGTGGTTTCGTTGGGAGCCTCCAATTCAGTTGTGGAGAGAGCCCCAACCTTGTTTGTAAAGGTTCGGTCGCCGCCTTCAAGGGCACCAATAATGGAATCACGGCATCTCGGATTGTGTGAGGGCGTGAGGAGAATACGGTGGCCCTAGTGGCTTCTTGGGGAGCATTGTGCCTCCACACCGCTCCAACGAAGACGTACTTCCCTTCAAAGGGAAGGAACTTCGGTAACACATCCTCGTCTTCACCGGCTCCACTTTTGGTTATCTCTATCATTTACTTGTGCAAGCTTTAGTGTATGAGTATCTAGTACTTGCTTGCTTCCTTTTCCTTGTTGCATCATATAGGTTGCTCACCTAGATGCATATCTAGACAACCTATTTTGTTCCTAAGTTTAATTTGGTCAAGAAAAGCTAAAATTGTTAGTTGCCTATTCACCCCCCCCCTCTAGTCAACCATATCGATCCTTTCAATTTCCATAGCCATTCCGAGATATATTGCCATGCAACTTTCCACCGTTCTGTTCATATGACATGCTTCATCATCATTCACGTAGAGTCATATTTTGTTCTAGCTTCAAGTTGTAATCTTTGAGTTGTAAGTAAATAGAAGTGTGATGATCTTCATTATTAGAGCATTGTCCCGTGTGAGGAAACAAAGAAAAGAGAGAAAGGCCAAAAAAAGAGATGGCCCAAAAAAAGAAGAGAGGGGGGCTAAAAAAAGGAAAAGCCCCCTCCAAAAAAATGAGAGAGAAGGGACAATGCTACTATCCTTTTCTACACTTGTGCTTCAAAGTAGCACCATAATCTTCATGATAGAGAGTCTCTTGTTTTGTCACTTTCATATACTAGTGGGAATTTTCATTATAGAACTTGGCTTGTATATTCCAACGATGGGCTTCCTCAAATGCCCTAGGTCTTCATGAGCAAGCAAGTTGGATGCACACCCACTTAGTTTCTGTTTATGAGCTTTCATACACTTATAGCTCTAGTGTATCCATTGCATGGCAATCCCTACTCACTCACATTGATATCTATTGATGGGCATCTCCATAGCCCATTAATACGCATAGTTGATGTGAGACTATCTTCTTCTTTTGTCTTCTCCACAACCACTGCTCTATTCCACCTATAGTGCTATATCCATGGCTCACGCTCATGTATTGCGTGAAAGTTGAAAGGTTTGAAAAAATTTGAGTATGAAACAATTGCTTGGCTGAAACCGGGGTTGTGCATGATATGAATATTTTGTGTGATGAAGAGGGAGCATAGCCAGACTATATGATTTTGTAGGGATAACTTTCTTTGGCCATGATATTTTGAGAAGACATGATTGCTTTGTTAGTATGCTTGAAGTATTATTATTCTTATGTCAGTACAGACTTTTATCTTGAATCTTTCGGATCCGAACATTCATGCCACAATAAAGAAAATTACACTGAAATTTATGTTGGTTAGCATTCCACATCAAAAATTCTGTTTTTATCATTTACCTACTCGAGGACGAGCAAGAATTAAGCTTGGGGATGCTTCATACGTCTCCAACGTATCTATAATTTTTTATTGTTCCATGCTATTATATTATCCTTCTAGGATGTTTTAAGGGCTTTCATATACACTTTTATATGATTTTTGGGACTAACCTATTAACCCAGAGCCCAGTGCCAGTTTCTGTTTTTTTTCTTGTTTTAGAGTATCGCAGAAAAGGAATATCAAACGGAGCCCAATTGACCTGAAACTCAACGGAGCTTATTCTTGGACCAGAAGAAGCCCAGGAAGTACTGGAGGAGGACCAGAAGGTCCACCGGCTGCCCACGAGGGTGGGGGGCGCGCCCCCCTATCTCGTGGACAGCCCGGAGACCCCCTTTACTTGTCCCCGACTCCAACACCTCCTGTATATACAGAAACCTCCCGAAAATAACCAAGATCAGGAGTTCCGCCGCCGAAAGCCTCTGTTGCCACCGAAAACCAATCTAGACCCGTTCCGGCACCCTGCCGGAGAGGGAATCCCTCTCCGTTGGCCATCTTCATGATCCCGGCGTTCTCTGTGACGAGGAGGGAGTAGTTCACCCTCGAGGCTGAGGGTATGTACCAGTAGCTATGTGTTTGATCTCTCTCTCTCTCTCTCTCTCTCTCTCTCTCTCTCTCTCGTGTTCTTGAGATGGCACGATCTTGATGTATCGCGAGCTTTGCTATTATAGTTGGATCTTATGATGTTTCTTCCCCTCTACTCTCTTGTGATGAATTGAGTTTTTTCTTTGAAGTTATCTTATCGGATCGAGTCTTTAAGGATCTGAGAACACTTGATGTATTTCTTGCATGTGCTTATCTGTGGTGACAATGGGATATCACATGATCTACTTGATGTATGTTTTGGTGATCAACTTGCGGGTTCCCTGACCTTGGGAATCTATGCATAGGGGTTGGCACATGTTTTCGTCTTGACTCTCCGATAGAAACTTTGGCGCATTCTTTGAAGTTCTTTGTGTTGGTTGAATAGATGAATCTGAGATTGTGTGATGCATATCGTATAACCATGCCCACGGATACTTGAGGTGACAATGGAGTATCTAGGTGACATTAGGGTTTTGGTTGATTTGTATCTTAAGGTGTTATTCCAGCACGAACTCTATGATAGATCAAACAAAAAGAATAGCTTCGTGTTATTTTACTACAGACTCTTGAATAGATCGATCAGAAAGAATAACTTTGAGGTGGTTTCGTACCCTACAATAATCTCTTCGTTTGTTCTCCGCTATTAGTGACTTTGGAGTGACTCTTTGTTGCATGTTGAGGGATAGTTATATGATCCAGTTATGTTATTATTGTTGAGAGAACTTGCACTAGTGAAAGTATGAACCCTAGGCCTTTTTTCAACGCATTGCTACACCGTTTATGCTCACTTTTATCACTTGGTACCTTGCTGTTTTTATATTTTCTTATTACAAAAACCTATATCTACCACCCATATTGCACTTGTATCACCATCTCTTCGCCGAACTAGTGCACCTATACAATTTACCATTGTATTGGGTGTGTTGGGGACACAAGAGACTCTTTGTTATTTGGTTGCGGGGTTGCTTGAGAGAGACCATCTTCATCCTACGCCTTCCACGGATTGATAAACCTTAGGTCATCCACTTGAGGGAAATTTGCTACTGTCCTACAAACCTCCGCACTTGGAGGCCCAACAACGTCTACATGAAGAAGGTTGCGTAGTAGACATCATGTGTATAATCCATGGACTCAACATTAGTCATAAAAAACTCACATACTTATTGCAAAAAGTTTATTAGCCCTCGAAGAAAAGTAATACTACGCATGCTCCTAGAGGAGAGGTTGGTAGGAGTTAACCATCGCGCGCCTCCGACTTTCACGCAAAGGAAGAAAAAACCGCGCTCCAACTTCATCACATAACTAGAAGACCATGCGTGCATGCTACGAGAATCACAAACCTTAACACAATTTTTTCTTTAACCACACAACTTACTACTAGAATGACTCTAATATCACCATCTTAATATCCCAAAATAATTGCAAGGAATCAAACTTCTCATATATTCAATGCTCTTTATGAAAGTTTTTATTATACCCATTTTGGATGCCTATCATATTAGGAATAAATTCATAACCCAAGCAAATTACCATGATGTTTAGATACTCTCAAAATAATATAAGTGAAGCATGAGAGTTCATCAATTTTTTAAAAATAAACATCACCGCCGTGCTCAGAAATATATAAGTGAACCACTAGAGCAACTACCCTAGCTCAAAAGATATCAGTGAAGCACGTAGAGTATTCTAATAAATTTATGATTAATGCGTGTCCCTCTCAAAAGGTGTGTACAGCAAGGATGATTGTGTCAAAATAAAAAGCAAAGAGTCAAATCATACAAGATGCTCCAAGCAAAACTCATATCATGTGGTGAATAAAAATATATCCTCAAGTAAATTTACTGATGGATTGAAGACGAAAGAGGGGATGCCATCCGAGGCATCCCCAAGCTTAGATGCTTGGTTGTCCTTGAATATTACCTTGGGGCGGCTTGGGAATCCCCAAGCTTAGGCTCTTGCCACTCTTTATTCCATAGTCCATCCAATCTTTACCCAAAACTTGAAAACTTCACAACACAAAACTCAACAGAAACCTCGTGAGATCCGTTAGTAAAACAAATTCAATCCTTACTTGTAGTTACTGTTGTGAACTCATTTTATATTGGTGTAATATCTATTGTATTCCAACTTTTACATGGTTCATACCCCCCGATACTAGCCATAGATGCATCAAAATAAGCAAACAACACAATGAAAACAAAATTTGTCAAAAACAGAACAGTCTGTAAACATGCGAATTGAGGTGAACCTTTGTATCTCTATTAATACTGAAAATTTAGGAAAACGTGGGCAATTTGTAGATCAGAAACGTGTAAAAATATTCAGACTTTTTTCACGTTCCAGCAATCAGAAACAATTCTGACATTGGACGCAAAAGTTTCTGTTATCCAGAAAAGACCAATCTACTATCTTCCAAATCATCCCAAAGATCTTGCTTGGCATAAACACTAAATTAAAACATGAAAACAAATCTAACCAGAGGCTAGACGGTAGATTTATTCAAGAACAACAAGAAAAAAGTAAAAAACCAAAATAAAATTGGGTTGCCTCCCAACAAGTGCTATTGTTTAACGCCCTTAGCTAGGCATAAAGCAACGATCTAGGTATTGTCATCTTTGTTACTCAAACCATAAGTAGCCCTCATAATATATTCATATGGTAACCTTATTTTCTTTCTAAGAAAGTGTTCCATTCCCTTCCTTAATAGAAATTGAAATCCAATGTTTCCTTCTTCCATATCAATAATTGCACCAATTGTTCTAAGGAAAGGTCTACGAAGAATAATAGGGCATGTTGGATTGTAATCTATATCAAGAACAATAAAATCGACGGGCACATAATTCCTATTTGCAACAATAAGAACATCATTAATCCTTCCCATAAGTTTTTTAATAGTGGAATCTGCTAGATGCAAATTTTAAAACAATCATCAAGTTTATGGAAACCTAACACATCATATAGGTTTTTCGGAATCGTGGAAACACTAGCACCCAAATCACACAAAGCATTACACTCATAATCTTTAATCTTGATTTTAATAGTAGGTTCCTAATCATCATAAAGTTTTCTAGGGACTGAAACTTTCAACTCAAGCTTTTCCTCAAAAGATTTCATCATAGCATCAACAATATGTTTTGTAAAAGCCTTATTTTGATTATAAGCATGAGGAGAATTTAAAATGGATTGCAACAAGGAAATACAATCTATCAAAGAGCAACTATCATAATTAAATTCTTTGAAATCCAAAATAGAGGGTTCATTGCTAGCTAAAGTTTTGACCACCCAAATCCCACTTTTTTAGTTTTTTCACTAAGATCATTATTCTCCAAATTACCGAGACGCCTTTTATCTAAAACTGACTCATCTTCAGTCCCTTCTTTTTCAAGATATATATTAGCAAACAAGGATTCAATAAGAGTCAAACCAAGCATCTTAAGATCTTCATCATTAGTATTGCAAAAACTGGAAGAACACGTCTTTTCTAGTAATTCTCTTTTAGCATGCAACCTAGTCGTTCTTTCTTTGCACTCATTAATAGAAACTTGCATAATTTTCAGAGACCCATTAATATCATGCTTTTGTGATATAGATCTATTTTTTAAAGAATCAATCTCATGATAAATTATATCGACGTTCCTAGCCAAATCATCAATCTTGAGCAATTTTTCTTCTACCATAGCATTGAAAACATTTTAGGAATTTATAAATTCCTTAATTGTACTCTCAAGATGAGAAGATATTTTATTATAATTTCCATAAGCATTGTTGTAAGAATTACCATAATTATTAGAGAGATTACTAGGAAACGGCCTAGGGTTGAAATTACCTCTATATGCGTTGTTACCAAAATTGTTTCTACCAACAAAATTCACATCCATAGATTCATTATTATTCTCAAGGAAAGTAGAAAATGCATATCGTTAGGATCCATAGGAGAACCCTTGCTAGCAATTAATTTCATAAAATCATCCATTTCTTCACTCAAAGTATTAATTTCTTCAATTGCATGCACCTTTTTACTAGTAGATGATCTTTTAATATGCCATTGATAGAAATTCACCATAATATCATCTAGGAGTTTAGTAGTTTCTCCTAACGTGTTTTTCATAAATTTACCACCCGCGGCCGAATCTAAAAGATTTTTAGATGCAAAATTTAATCCGGCATAAAAGAAATTGTATGATCATCCATAAACTTAAACCATGCGTAGGGTAATTTCTTATCATTAATTTCATCATTTCCCATGATTGTGAGACATGATCATGATCTAGTTGTTTAAAATGCATAATATCGTTGCTATAAGAGATATGAACTTAGCGGGTGAAAAATACTTGAAAATAAATGCATCTTTGCACTTATTTCATGAATCAATACTATTTTTATGCAAAGATGAAAACTAAGTTTTGCACGATCACGTAGAGAGTACGAAAATAACTTCAATTTAGTCGTCCTGTTTGACAGATCCATGCTCGTTTGGTGTCTCTTAAAAAATGTCGTCGTCCTGTTTGACAGATCCATGCTCGTTTTCCACGCATCTGCGACCCTACTGCTGTCATCACTACTGAGTCGGTAGTCACTAGTGCGGTGCCACTGCCAGCCAATTCCGGTTGCCACCGCGGGGTTTAACAACTCGTGCTCCCCTTATCCCCTCCCTCCTCTCCACCCCCCCTCCCGAATTCCTCCGATTCCCGCGGGCTCGCAGATCCAGGCAGCCTCCGGCGAACCACCCGATGAGCCACCGGCGAGTGGAGGCATGCGACTCCTGGCGCCCGCCGCCCGCGCACGCGCACGCGCCTTCTCTCCTCCTCCGCGCGGGTAACCCGTGGGGCCGCTCCTACCCGCCCTGCGCCTTCGCGTCCCTCTCCGTCCGTGAGGGCGCCGTCAAGGCGGAGGATGTGGGAGAGGACAAGGAGAGAACACTGGCTCAGGTCGCAGCCGAGGTCTCCGGGACGAAGGGCAAGATACCGCCGGTGGCGCAGCTGCTGAAGCACCCCCTGGCGCTACTGGCGCTGGTGCCCAGCAGCGTCGCACTCTTCGCGGCCGGCGCGGGGGCGGGCGCCGTCGCCAAGACGGTCACCGCGCCGCTCGACCGCGTCAAGCTCCTCATGCAGGCATGCGGCCTTCTGACCCCGATGCTCCCGCGGTTCCTGCTGCTGGGTGTGTAACTGATGTTTCTGACTCGCGTTTCTTCTCTTCTTCTCCCAGACACATAGCGTGCGGATGGCGGGTGAGAGCACCAAGGGAATTGGATTCGTGCAGGTAACAACGCTACATTCTCTTTGGCTCCGTTCCGTTTTGTGTTGCAAACTAAAAAAATGATACAAAACATCTGAATTTTGATATGAGCAACGCATAAATTCAGAACTGCAGCTCAAAGAAAATTTGGGGTTAACTGAAATCTATCGTTGATTCTTTTTCAGAACATTCTTCCATACACCTGCAGTCTATGTTTACTGAATAATAATCGATCAGGAAATTCTCAAAAAAAAAAACGACCAGGAATAACCCAAACAAAAAGATCTTATCTGAACTATAAAAAGTAGGCAACTTAAGCTGAAGGGCTAAGATGGAAAGGTCCTTAGTGGGTGGTCGCAGTTAGAAAGTTCAGAATCACCAAGTCTTGTTTTGCTTTATTTGGCAAGAGCTCAAGCTGCTTTTCCATCCTTTATTTTGCACTTGTAACTATAATGTTGTATTAGTTTTGTTCAGTTATTAAAAGATTTGAGATGCTTGTTTGACTAACTTGATAAGGTTAACCATGGAATTACCTGGTTTCCATACCCTCTGTGTCAGGTCTCCTTAATACGGATATATGAATATTAACCATTTCTGTTGGATGGATGCATTTTAGAATTGACAGTCAGAACACAGGGGAGAAAGGGCCATAGCTTTCTTTTAATGCCTTATCGATGATTCTTGTACTCACATATAAAGGAAATCATGTAACCCGGTACATCTCCAATTGTGTAGGCTATGGCAGAGATAGGGAAGGAGGAGGGTATAAAGGGTTACTGGAAAGGCAATCTTCCACAGGTGCTTGATATTACCCATCTTGCAAATTGTGATTTTGTGGCTCATGCATGGTTTATCTTGTGTTCCCATGTTGACTTGTTTCTTCTGCATAAACTCCTCCAGGTTATCCGCATAATTCCATACAGCGCAGTGCAACTTTTCTCATATGAAGTTTACAAGGTCATAACATCTCCTTGCTATCAATATTCACTTAATCGGTTTTATGTACTTGTGATTGTGAATGTGAGTGCCGTGTTCCTTTTTGTTATCCTACAACTTCAATTCATTGTTTTCAGAAAGTATTCCGGAGAAAGGATGGAGAGCTTACTGTATTTGGGAGACTTGCAGCTGGGGCTTGTGCGGGCATGACTTCTACACTTGTAATTTATTTATTTATCTACTTACTTTCTAGCAAATGGCTGTTTGTTTCTAGTTTCATAGGTTAGATGTGGGAATGTGGACAAAATCGGTTGTGTTTCTGTTCATTCTTATTCCAATCTGAACTTTCCATTTGTACTTGCTGATAGGTGACTTACCCACTGGATGTCCTCCGGCTTAGGCTAGCAGTTCAATCTGGACATGGCACTATGTCGCAGGTAATAACTATTACAAACACAAATTTCTGTATTTCGAAACTGGCATTTCATGATGACTAATTTTGCAGGTTGCTCTGAACATGCTGAGAGAAGAAGGGCTAGCTTCCTTCTATGGGGGCCTTGGTCCATCTCTTATAGGAATTGCACCTTACATTGCTGTAAACTTCTGTGTTTTTGACCTGTGAGATCCTTTCTACTGCATATTCAATTCTGGTGTATGATATATGAAATGGTCTCATATTTCGATATTTTTTTCACGTTTTATATACCAAATCACCATTTCTGTATTGAAGAATGAAGAAATCCGTACCGGAGAAGTACAAGAGTAGACCAGAGACTTCTCTAGCAACTGCTCTTCTTTCAGCAACATTTGCAACTTTGATGTGCTATCCATTGGACACTGTTAGGAGGCAGATGCAAATGAAAGGCACGCCATACAATACAATTTTCGATGCCATTCCAGGTAGCCGAGTGAATTTCGCTACCCTTGCATATGCGGCACAGTAATGCAGCATCTTTTACATAGCCACCTCAGTGTGTACAATGTTATTTGCCACTTTTCACCATTCTATGTACTCATTAGCAGTTTGGTCTTGTTCATTATTGGCCAAATTGATGCATTTTTTTTAATGCCAAATGCAGGCATTGTGGAGCGTGACGGTTTAGTTGGGCTATACAGAGGTTTTGTGCCCAATGCTTTGAAAAATCTACCAAATAGCAGGTGCTGCTTTTGTCACCATGTCTGAAAATATTTTATTTGAATTACGGCAACACTGATAGCTAGCATCATGTTTAACTTGCCATAAAAATTATGTTCTCTCACAAGTTTGTTATGTCATGCAGCATTAAACTCACCGCATTCGACACAATGAAGATCCTGATATCTACTGGGCAAAAGGAACTGGAAAAAATAATGCAAGAAAATCAGGAGAAAACAAGCTAGGAAAATAGCCTTGCACAACCTTAAGGCTTGGGGTGCTGGCATGCTACCCCTTTACATGCTCCAGTTTCCGATGAATCTCACTTTTCTAGGCCATATTATAGAGTTTAGAATATAGGCACACATTTGATGTTCCCTTACAAGTTGGTCCTAACTTACAGTGGTTTTTGTACACCTTGCTGCCTGCTGAAGATCGAGTCATTAGAATCAAGCAGGGCAATTAGTTGTTTTTCTTAGTGGCGGCGTGGCTTTAGCTAGCGTTAGTACAAAGTACAAACATTCACCTTACCTGATATTTATTCGAGTGGAAACATAGATTAACCTCATAAGCTCTCCAGAAAGTATACCCCTATGTTTTATAGGCAGATCTATGAAATACAATGGAGAACTTGGATATTGTCCTCTAACAGGTACACCCTGAGTAATACATCCTTGTTCTACAGGGTGTTTACCACAGCACTGCTGTTACTGTAATACCGGTCTTGTATGCTGAAAGCTTTAGATTCGCCGATGAATGATTCTTAGGTTCAGGTTGGGCACCATCTCTTTTGTAATTTATTTCTCTTTCAGCTTGTGACGTATGACCTTATGCACCATTAGATGATGAAATGGAAACAAGGAAATGGAGTTTAGGGAGAGGAGAATATTTCTGGATTTTTGTATGTCGATGAGAATTGTAGTACATTTGCTTGTCTTTCTTCAAAAGCTAGAGTAAAATGAGGTTGGACAGATTGCGTACTGCTGTTCCATGATCTAAATATGCTTTTGTGCCTTGGTACTGGTGTATGTGCATGTCAATTGTCATGATGAAATCGCATTCCAGATCATATTCTGAAATGGAGGTTGTATGCTGCTGGAATTGGATGATCTGGAACAAGTCTCTCCGGCCTCATCCGGTCTGACGGTGTGCTCTCTAACACTGGTGGCAGGCTAGTGAGGCCGTGGTTCCATGGATCTGGACAGCGTGTTAGAGCATCTCCAGCAGCTCGTCCAAATGGTTGTCTAAATAAGATACAAACAATATGAGGTGAAAAATGCTCTTCAGCAGATTGTCTATATGATAGTCTACCACTTGGCATTGTATAATTATCGGTAGGCATTGTCTAAATGTGGACAATGCGTTGTTCAGTTGTGGACTATCCTATAGCACAATCTGCTACATGGTGGCATTTCATAAAATTCCCAAATGGTGTCGAACTTGCATCACATATCGCAAATGCAGAAATTGCACAGCTCATTATTCAGTACAGTATCGGTACACATTGGCCATTGCTTGCAGAAAGAGAGGAAAAGGGATTTCCTGTCTCTAAGCCTGCAGCAGCTCGAGCCGGCGGAGGCGCTGGACCTCCTTGCCGAGGACGCTGCATCGCACCATGCTGCCGGCGGTGCGCCACAGCAGCTGGAGGTCGGCCCACGGCTCGCCGGGCGCCATCCGCTTGTGCAGGTAGCAGTCGAACGTCCGGCGCTGCACGTGCTCGTCCGCGCACATCTCCACCAGCGCCTCGCGCCCGGCGTTGTCGCCGTAGAACACGCGCTGCAGCAGGTCCAGGAACCGGAACGTCAGCAGGAACTCGTCGTCCCACCGCCGCAGGTACCCGCGCCTGATCCCGCCCTCCGTCACCGCGCCCGTCAGCCGCCACTCCTTGGCCATCGCCTGCCCGCACAGCCGCCCGGACTTGGCCGCGAAGTAGATGCCCTCGCCGGAGCACCGGGTCACGTACCCCGCCGCGTCGCCCACCAGGGCCACGCGCCCCACCACGCGCCGCGGCCGCGGGTGCTCCGGGATCGGGTGCGCCTCCACCTTGATCACGCGGCCCCCGGCGATCTTGGCGCCCGCCCGCGCCCGGATGCCCGACTGGAGCTTCTTGATCTCCGGCTTGGCGGCCACGGTGCCGGTCCCGACGGCCACGTGGTCGCACTTGGGGAACACCCAGCCGTAGAAGTCCGGGGACACGTCCCCGCCCACGTACATCTCCGCGAGGTCGTCGTAGTACTCCATCGCCTTGTCGGGGAGCCGGATGCGCTCCTGGAAGGCGATGGCCGTCGAGTAGTCGCCCGCGCCGACCTCCCGGGCGACCCGGCTGTTGGCGCCGTCCGCGCCCACGATGGCGTCGACCTCAAGGACGCTCCGAGTGGGCGAGGGGCCGTCGCCGGACGAGATGTAGTGGACGAGGTACGGGTCGGTGGGGCCCGTGGGGAGGGAGAGCGAGGTGACGAGGCCCGGGACGAGGGTGGCGCCGGCGTCGGCGGCGCGGGTGCGGAGGAAGGAGTCGAGCACCTCGCGGCGGAGCATGGGGATATGGGCGCCGGGGGGAAGCGACCGCCCGAAGTCGGCGGCGAGGTTGGAGGGGGAGAGGACGCGCATGCGGGTGACGCGGCGGTCGACGAGCCCCAGCGGGATGGCAAACTCGTCGAGCATGCAGAGCGGGATGGCGCCGCCGCAGGGCTTGGCCCCCGCGGGACTGCGCTCCAGGAGGAACGCCTGGGCGCCTGCGGAAGCCAGCGCCTCGGCCGCCGACGCGCCGGCCGGGCCGCCGCCCACCACGGCCACGCGAAGCGGGCGCGCAGGCGCGGAGTGGGAGGAAGAGCAGGAGCAGGAGATGGAGAGGCGAGCTGGGGAGTGGCAGACTGCGGCGGCCATCGTCGCCATGGTTTTTGCTTGGGCTTTGGGCGAATGTGGGTTTGAGATTTGGGAGAGTTGGGAGTGTAGTGTGTCTCTAGGCCGATGAATCTAGGGCCCAGCTGGCGCATGCTTTGAAAAATAAAATTGGACCCGCATGTCAGTGAGTAAGACAAGGAGCAGGATGCCTAAAACACCAGCTTACTTTATTACACTATAAATAAGAGGAAGTGACAATGACACGTCCCTTAAATACATTTAGCTTAAGTGGAAGGGACAATGACACGTCTCCGTTGGTTTCCAATCACCCATACCAAATAAATGCATGTTACATAATCAGTGATTCCTTTCGAAAATACTCCCTCCGTTCCATAATGTAGTGCCTATAGATTTTTTGAGAAGTCAAACTTTGCAAATTTTGACCAAGTTTGTAGAGAAAAATATTTATATCTACAATAGCAAAAATATATAATGTGAAACTACATCTTATGATGAATCTAATGATATATGTTTCGCACTCTAGATGTAAATATTTTTTTGCACAAACTTGGTCAAAGTTTGTGAAGTTTGACTTTTCAAAAAATCTATAGGCACTACATTATGGAACGGAGGGAGTAATAGATTTCAGAAGTCTAGATTGTTCCAAGTCAAACTTATTTACATACATATTGTATGGGGAATTAGAGAAAAAGTAAGAGTTGGGAGTGACTATGTGTAAGTTGATTGGTTTTTTTATTATGTAGATCAAATTTTCTGGGCCATCAGATCTCCATCCAACGCATCGTCACTGTTCATCTTCTTCCTCCCGTGCCGCCTTCCAACCTGGCCCCATCCGTTGGCCTCTGCCCCCACAACCTTCAGGTTTGCCGCATGCCACCTCGCCCTCCCCTTTGACCACTCACCATCTACGTGCTTGCCACCGTCCAAGGTAGGGGTGGGCATATAAACCGATGACCGAAGTATCGACCCGAATTAACCGATACCGAACCCAAATGCACCGAAACCGAATCCTTCGGTTGTAAGTTCGGTCAGCCAATCTAGGAACCAAAATTTTGTCAATCAATTCGGGTGTATGTATCGAGTAACCGAACACACCGAAGTACCGAAGAAATGGTCAACTCCCGAGAAATCTACGTAGCGCACGACCCACGCCCACAGCCCAACTAGTTAACCTGGATAGCACAATGAAATCGTTCTCCTAATCTCTGCCGCACTCGCAGCACCTGGAGTCTTCGACCCATGACCGCACCCAGCCGCCACCCATTAGTCTCTCAACCGCCGCCCCTGCCTTAGACTTCTGTCCATCCCCACGGCCGGCAGCGGCTGCGCTCCACTTCCAAGTCTCAGCCCTGGTCCTCTTCTCCTATCCATCCCGGGGTGACGATGGTAGTGTTGCTGCTCGTGGACCGTCCGAGCGCATATCCAAGCTGCAAATCTTGGTATGTGACGGGCGAGAAAGGGGAGTTGGAAGTTTCACGGATCCGAGGATCTGATTTGAGTTCAGGGGTAGAAAGAGATGAGGTGGTGGGCGTGGCTAATGAATTACCGCTCGTAATTAACTTGTATTTTTGCCACAATTGATCTTCTTCGTTGTCATATATCTTGGATCTTCCTTGCCACATATTTTTTTTCTTCAGTTGTTCGGTCTCAACCGAGACCCGAACCGAAGCATCGGTGCCCCGATCTCTCGGTTAGTGCTTTTATAGGTAACCGAACGGTCAGGAAAATCTAGAAACCGAAATTATTTCAAACCCGAAGCACCGAACCGTTCGGGGGAACCGACCGCCCAGCCCTACTCCAAGGCCACCCCTCTAAGCTCCCTTCACCGACCTCCTATTCAGCATCGGCAACCCCCACACTTGCCTCCGCCTAGGACACTACCGCTCGCTGCCTCGTTCCCTTCTCTAGCGAGGTCCTAGCTCGACCTCGTGCTCCCCCATGGCCTCCTTCATTCGATGGCTAAATCGACCTACGCCAAAAAATGTCAAGTGACTTACATATAGCCAATGCAGAAAGAGTTTGACAGTGACAAACATGTTTCACATGCAGGAAATTTTGAGGCCTATTTTATAGCGATTCCGAGTTTTCCGAGTTTGCACGCGGCTTCTGGAGCCTCCGTGATTTTTAGCAACCGCCTTCATAACGATTTTGGCGACTATATTTTGCATGTTCTACCAGAGTTACTCCTATGTGTCATTGTTGCATGCAAATGAGTGAGAGGAGGGAGCTTCCGCATGGGAAGGCATCCATGCCACTGGCGGAGCGTGAAACAAATTGGAGAACAGGTCAATAGCATTCTCATTGGGCCAACTTTTATTATTGGACCAAATCCAGATAAAATCATCAAAGAAAATCGAGTATAGGACGGGCTATGGCCCGGTTTACTCCTTACAAGGATCCGCCCAGATCCATGCGACACCGGAAGTATGTATCGTTTGGTAAATGTCGTCACTAGTGGTGTCCTTGTATCTTATATCCATCAATGAAACAATGTTTGTCTCAAAACAAATGATAGATGATTCAATGTCATTCTATGTAAAGGGCACGTGCCTTTTTGATATGTGAATTTGTTTACTTTATTTCATTTGTTTATTCCATATGTATGCATCCTACTTAAACATTGATGTGTTGCTCATACTGCCATCCTCCATGCTTTGTGTTTTGATAATACTAGTTGATAGCAACTTGCCTATTCTGTTTTATACAGTACAAATTTGTTTAACACCATTTGTAACACAAAGTTTCCGAAGATAAATGTATAGCAGTTACCAGCCTATGAACCCAACAACAACGAAGTAAAGCAATCAGTCAAGCCTTAGAAAAACTCCACATTACATTTGCAGGCGACATGGTGAACAGGCTATTGGATACAAGATGCAGCAGGTTCATGACATTTTCTGAAACAAGCAGATTTAAATAGACCAAATATTCAGCTGACACTTCCATGTTACGGTACAAATTTACACCCCGAAAAGTTGACACCCATTTGCGATCAACAAAAGAGATGGGCATTCTGATTCTCTTTCTCTTGTCGCCGAACAATACATGCGTTTAAGCTGTTTCTCTAGCACGTGTCCACCAGCACATGCCATCACGTTGCATAACACACATTGCACAATGGCAGTTGTCAAGGGAACAGCCAGGTGTGGGTCAGGTAAGCATAGTGGCTACTGGAACCTCTAGCTGACATCTCATGGAGTCGCAGCTTCTGCCTTCCTACATCTGTATCTGCAGAAACATCTAACCTGTCAGCAGAATGAACGCATTCTGTATAATGGCAACTTGAACTTTTAATTGCAAGGCAAATTGAAAAACACTGCACTTTTAAATACAGAATACCATATTGTACCTCAAATCCCTACTGATGCCTGTGGGTTAGTTTCATTGCCACCAGCCATTGGCATTCCCCTGTAAAGAAATTTGGCACACAACTCATAAAGAGGGACAGAATGAGGGAGGGGGGCAGGGGAGGGAGGGGAAGGAAGGGAGATCATACTGTTCTTTAGCTTCAAGTTTAAGCTGATCAATTTGATTCTGCAGATTAACACAGGCAGCTTGAATAGCTATGTTTTTCTGACACAGTTCCTGCCATTCTACTGTCAACGCATGGAGTTGTCCACCAGTGTTTTGCTGATAAAAAACGGAATATCAGTTGCTTGTACTCTCATATTGATTCAGATTTAGGACGAGAGTTGAACAGTTTGATACCTGATGAAATTTCCTCTCACGGTTGACAGTTTCTATCTTTTCATTGTATTCCAGAGTCATTTTTTGCGTCCTACAAAGTACCACGTCATCACATACTTCCAGCATTATAACAAGTATATCTACTTTTTAGAGACCATGCACAATAATAAAGCATACACACGAATACATGTACGTGCTTCAGAATCCAGTGGATGCCTAAGCTACATGAACACTGATGCATCACACACTTAGAGACAGCTAAAAGCGCATTAGTTTTGCGCCACCTTCAATGTAGGATAGTACTGATGACAGCCCACGAACCGAACATTGTCAACTGAAATGCAAGGAAAATAGGACAAGATGCAAGTGAAGTGATGCAGCACTGTCAAGGACACATGGACAGAACAAATTACCTAGACAAAACTGATTCCATTTTTCTGTTCTGGAGCTTCCAAACCTCAACACCGTGCTTCAGCATAAGCTCCAGATTCTCGATCCTGTAACACTAACTTCATTTCAAAAAACAATAGAAGTATGTTTGACAATAATAGCAGACCATACATGATAAGAACCATATGCATATGGTGAAACACAAAAACGCTAAATAAAGTGCATACCACAATTGAGGCTAAGAAATTTAAAGCCTATGCCAATCATAACTATTAAGCAAAATCAGAGAATGCATTTTCTAAAATGTGGTTATTACTGTCTACAACTACGAGCACTACGCTACCTCCCATTCTAAAGATGATTATTGTAGTAAGTATAAGAGAATCAGCTCTTGCATAACAATAACAATTCACTTGTCATTTCGAACAGACTGCAGAACTCTTTCGTAAAGAGTTTGTCCTTTTGAATTTGATTCTTATTTGATAGTAATATTGGAAACCTAGAGGGCAGGCCTGGCGAAGTCCTCCCCACTTGTGCCAAGAGGTCCTGGGTTCGAACCAGCCTCTCTGCATTGCACTTCGCAGGGGTAAGACTAGGTTCCTATAATCCCTCCCCAGACCCCACCTTGTGTGGGAGCTTCTATGCACTGGGTCTGTCCTGTCCGTAATATTTGGAAACCTATGCTCTTCACGGTACTGAAAGCTTACAGACTATGACGGTGAATGGAACAACATTGTGTCATAAAACGTCTATACAGAGGGAGTAATTACTGAAAAGACAGACAGCAGGACATGTGGGAAAAGTTTCATGATCTGGTGCAGCAAAGTGCAATCTACTGCTTGAACTATGGCAGTCATTTGTAGTTCAGTATCATCTGGGTTTAGCTTATTACTTGATGCAATTTTGGATGGGAAAAGTTTCATGAATGTCCTGACCACAGACCCCAAAAAAATCCCTATGGAAGCTATTTTGTTTTAATACAACTTTATAATAACATTCATATTCATTACTTAAAATTGTTACGAACAGACTGCCTTAGTGCCCACTTAGAGCTATCAATGTGTATGTCTTACAGAAATGTCGATTGAGAACACATGATTCCTCAAATGCAAATACACAATAAGCAGCCTTACCGTATAATTTGATGCTGCAGCTGGCTCTGGGCATTCCGTAAAGCCTGCCTCCAAGCAACAACATCATTCCTCTTGTTAGCTGGGGGTGGCTCCAAACCATAGCGGGACATCTCTATGGTAGCAGGAGGCTTGCCAGCTCTAACACGTTCGTACTCTTTCGCAAGCATAGGATGATTCTAAAACAAAAATGCTAAATGAGAACATGACATATTTTACATTAAAACAACAAATCCAAATAATCAAAACAAGTAAGAAGTCTCCAGTTTTATATTATATGCGTGCAAGAAAAACGCTGACCATGTATGTACAGAAATGTACTCCCTCCGTCCCAAAATAAGTGACTCAACTTTGTACTAACTTTGTAAGTGACTCAACTTTGTACTAAAGTTAGTACAAAGTTGAGTCACTTATTTGGGACGGAGGGAGTACATACAAACACATCTATTGTGCAACAAATTTACAGTTTATCGACACTTGTTTGTGTTGGCAACATCAGATATGCAATTAATGTTGGGCAAGTCCGTTCATGTATGTATACGAAAAACTTGACTACTCAGCTTACTGAACTGCTAACATATACAAGGTGTTGCGCACAAATGAAGAAAAAGCCTAACCACACACACTAATAATTGTGTTCAGAGACACATCCAATCATATCATAACTGCCCAATGAGGTTGTTATGACCGGGCAGACTTACGCCCGTAGGAGGCCCACCGGCCAGGTTTAGTTAGGGGCTTAGCCCACAAGTTATCTTATTTTTATTCGCATCGTGGTTATATAAACAAGTTGTAAGACTCTTTGAGAATTAAGCAATAAGAATAATTCTATTGCCCGGCTCCCAGAGGAGCCGGACCCTAACCCTAGCCGCCTCCTGCCTCTTGCGCCACCGCCTCCTCCCTCGCGCACGACGGCGCCCTGCCGCCGGCGACCGCGAGCTCCGCCACGTCCAGTACCCTCCTTCCCCTACTCCCTCCGTCCTAGACCTAGTAGAACCCTAGCTCCTACCAATTTGGTAACAGGTAGCTCGGTTCCGATCATGTCTGCACCACCACCCATCCCGCCGCTACCCATAACCACCGCGCCGCCAATCCCCTCCACCATGCCGCTGGCCCTCCCCACCGCGCCACTGGACTCCACCGCCGGCGCCTCCACCGTCCCGGCCGCCGTCTACTCCCCGGCGGAGATCACCGGGGTCCTGAATGACCTCGTCACCGCGGTGCAGGGGATAAGGCTGTACCTGGCCAGCCCATACGGTCCGCCGCCGCCCGTGCCGCCGGGCCGCCTGCCCTGCCGTGGTACTCGGTCCCTGCGGTGATCGCCGGGCCTCCCCAGCCCCCGCCGCCGCCCCACAATGGCCGGCGTGGCCGGCGCCAGCCCTCGAAGCGTCACCCGGGCCCGCCCAGCAGCAGCCACCGCTGTCGGCTCCTCCGCCCCTCAGCACCGGGCCAGGGCCGACCTCGCCGGGAGGCGTCCCGATACAGCACGTCCGCTTTCCGCCGTCGCCCTCCCCAATGCCGCCCTGGCTGACCGGATCGTCACCACCGCCAGTCTACACGTCAGCCGGGGAACCGCCTGCGCCCACCCTGCAATACGGCGACCCGTCCGGCTCCGCTGGCCCCTACGCGGACCACGCCGACGCCGACCGTGCGCCACCGTCCTCGCTACTCCGCACCTCCGAGCCTGTCGTCCACGGCGCTCATACCCAGACGCCCGCCGCGATTCGCCAAGATTGACTTCTTCACTTATGACGGTACGGAGGACCCCCTCAACTGGCTCAGCCAGTGCGAGCAGTTCTTCCACGGGCAGCACACACTAGTGTCGGATCGCACCTGGCTCGCCTCTTACCACCTCCAGGGCGCGGCACAGACATGGTATTACGCCCTCGAGCAGGACGAGGGCGGCATGCCCCCTTGGGAGCGCTTTCGTGAGCTTTGCCTCCTTCGTTTTGGGCCACCGATCCGCGGGAGTCGACTGGCGGAGCTGGGCCGCCTCCCCTTCACCTCCACGGTGCAGGACTTCGCCGACCGTTTCCAGGCCCTGGCCTGCCACGCGCCGGGTGTGACGGCACTGCAGCGGGTCGAGCTCTTCGTCGGCGGCCTTCCGGACCACATCCGCATGGACGTGGAGCTGCGCGGACCCCAAGACCTCCAGACGGCCATGTACTATGCTCGGGCCTTCGAGCGTCGCGCGCAGGCCGTGCAGCAGGCGACACCGGCTCGAGGGGGCCGGCAGGTCGGCCTCCGACGGCACCTGTGTCGGGCCGGCCGCCTCCGGCCATCCCAGCGGCGGCCGCTCCGCCCGCGACGCCGCCTCTCTCAGGCCGAGCAGCTCGAGCGACGACGCCAGGGGCTTTGCTATAACTGCGATGAGCCAAACGCGCCGGGCCACGTCTGCCCGCGCCTCTTCTACTTGGAGACGGCGGACTACGTCAAGGAGGACACACCGGCCGACGGGCTCGGTGACTTGCCACCACCAGCTACGACGGAGGCCGTCCCCGTTCCGGCGACAGCACTCGTCGTCTCGCTCCATGCACTTGCCTGCATCCGCGACGAGCGGACTATGCTCTTACCTGTGATGATTCACGGCGAGTGCCTAGTGGCCCTACTGGGTACGGGCTCCATGCATAACTTCCTGCCTGAGGCGACTATGCGCCGCCTAGCGCTTCAGCCGACGGGCGAGGAGCAACTTCGGGTCACCGTGGCTAATGGCGACCGACTCCGGTGCCATGGGCTAGCTCGGAACGTGCCCATCACTATCGGCGCCGAGCACTTCGCCTTCACGTGCGCCGGCATCGACTTGGGCTGCTTCGACTTCATCCTTGGCGTCAACTTCTTATGGACATTCGGCCCCATACTCTGGGACTTTGACGCCATGACGATGACCTTCTGGCGTCTTGGCCGCCGTGTCCGATGGGAGGGCGTTGGGGGTGCCTCGCCAGCGACGCCACAGCTCCAGCTGACCGCGACCACCACCGAGGCCGAGCATCCACTATTGGATCACCTTCTGTAGCAGCATAGCGACCTCTTCGACGAGCCACAGGGCCTTCCGCCAGCCCGGGTCTATGACCACCGCATTGATCTCCTGCCGGGCTCGGCACCGGTGGCAGTGCAGCCCTACCTATATCCTCAGCTACAGAAGGACGAGCTGGAGCGGTAGTGCGCGCTCATGCTCGCCTTGGGCATCATCCGGATCTCCACGTCGCCGTTTTCCGCACCGGTCCTCCTCGTCCGCAAGTCGGACGACACGTGGCATTTCTGCATCGACTACCGCGCCCTTAATGCCTTGACTCTTAAGGACAAGTTTCCTATCCCAGTGGTCGATGAGCTCCTGGATGAGCTCCATGGGGCGCGCTTCTTCACCAAGCTCGACCTCCGGTCGAGCTACCACCAGGTGCGCACGCACCTGGATGATGTCGCCAAGACGGCGTTTCGGACTCATCACGGCCACTTCGAGTTATTGGTGATGCCGTTTGGCCTGTGCAACGCGCCGGCAACTTTTCAGGCTCTGATGAACGATGTTCTCCGCCCCTACTTGCGTCGGTTTTTGCTCGTTTTCTTTGATGATATTTTTATCTACAGCGCCTCATGGGCGGAGCACCTTTAGCACGTCGCCATCGTCTTCAACGAGCTTCGAGCGCACCATCTTTATCTTAAGCGCTCGAAGTGCTCGTTTGGGACGCCTTCAGTCGCTTACCTCGGTCACGTCATCTCGGCCGAGGGGGTTACCATGGACGCCGACAAAGTGGCGGCAATCGCCGCCTGGCCGATAACGCACTCACCGCGGGCTCTTCGCGGCTTCCTGGGCCTCGCGGGGTACTACCGGAAATTTTATCCGGGAGTTCAGCCTCATCGCGTCACCACTCACGTGCCTGCTACGTCACGACGCCTTTGCTTGGGATGAGGAGGCGACAGAGGCGTTCGAGGCCCTCAAGGGGCCCTCACGGCCCCGTTCTTCAGATGCCTGACTTCGACCGGCCGTTCGTCGTAGACTGTGACGCTTCCGGTGCAGGGTTCGGCGCCGTCCTTCATTAGGGCGATGGACCCCTCGCCTTCTTCAGTAGGCCCTTCGCCGCGCGCCATCTTAAGCTCGCGGCTTATGAGCGGGAGCTCATTGGCTTGGTGCAGGCGGTGCGTCATTGGCGACCCTACCTATGGGGTCGGTCGTTCCGGATTGGCACGGACCACTACAGCCTCAAGTTCTTGTTGACCAGCGGCTGTCTACCGTGCCGCAGCACCAGTGGATCAGTAAGCTCTTCGGTTTCGACTTCACCGTCGAGTTTCGTCCGGGCCGTCCCTACACTGCTGCGTCCGTGGCCCGTGCCTTCTTCAACGGTATCGTCCGTCTCCACGGGTTTCCCTCTTCGATCGTCAGCGATCGTGACCCGGTGTTCACGGGGCGCGATCTCTTCCGGATGGCGGGCGTGAAGCTCCGCCTAAGCACGGCTTTCCACCCTCAGACGGACGGCCAATCCGAGGTCGTCAACAAGGTGATTGCCATGTATTTGCGTTGTGTCACAGGTGATCGTCCTAGCGCTTGGGTGGATTGGCTCACGTGAGTGGAGTACTGCTACAACACCTATCGCTCCACCCTACGCGCCACACCATTTGAGGTGGTCTACGGCAGACCACCCCCGCCCATCCTGGCGGTTGATTGGCGACGGCGCGGATGGAGTTGGCCGGCGATCTTCTGCGGAGCCGTGACAAGATGCTGGCGGAGGTCCAGCAACGCCTCCTTCAGGCGCAACAGCTGGCCAAGCACTAGTACGACGACCACCATCGCGAGACCGAGTTCGCGGTGGGTGATTGGGTGTGGCTGCGTCTCCTTAAGCGCTCTACGCAATCTCTAGACCCACGCGCGAAGCGCAAGCTGAGCCCTCGCTACGTCGGGCCCTTTGCTGTTTTGGAGCGCATCGGGAAGGTGGCCTGCCGCCTTCAGCTTCCGGCCGGTGCTCGCATCCACAACGTCTTCCATGTCGGGCTGCTGAAGCCCTTCCATGGGGAGCCACCTACGGTCCCTTCCGCGCTTCCTCGACCTCTGACGGGCGCCTCCTTCCGGGACCGGATAAGGTGTTGCAGGACCAGCTACGTCGCGGGGTTTGGTACGTGTTGATTCAGTGGGCGGTCCGAAGGAGGAAGCTACTTGGGAGCAGCGCGACGAGTTCCGCCAACACTACCCAGACTTCCAGCTCGAGGACGAGCTGTTTGCGCAGGCACGGAAAGATGTTATGACAGGCCCACCGGGCAGGTTTAGTTAGGGGCTTAGCCCACAAGTTATCTTATTTTTATTCGCATCGTGGTTATATAAACAAGTTGTAAGACTCTTTGAGAAAAGCAATAAGAATAATTCTATTGCCCGGCTCGCAGAGGAGCCGGACCCTAACCCTAGCCGCCTCCTCCCTCGCGCACGACGGCGCCCTGCCGCCGGCGACCACGAGCTCCGCCGCGTCCAGCACCCTCCTTCCCCTACTCCCTCCGTCCTAGACCTGGTAGAACCCTAGCTCCTACTAGAGGTCCAACATATATGTAGTTCGGAGCTGGTTTTAGTTTGCAAATACTTCCAGCTGTTCACTAGGCAACAGTTCCACCAAATTTGTGTTTTAGTTATTACTGGCAGTGGCATTAGAGAGTGTGGCACACGACTGACAGAGGAAAAACTTTCTAAAAAACATGGTACAAACTCCCCATGTTCTATGTGCATGGAGCTAATATAACATCTATTTTAGATAAGTAAGAACTCTGCAATTCAAAGTGAGGATGTCTTTTCAATCTAGCTGTCGTTCAGCTAGCATGTGTGAGGTTTTTCTGCAGTAAATTGCTCAGTGTATGCTCCAAGCACTGAAATTTATCGCCTCTGGTCATACAATTGAATGTCTAAAATAGTGTGTTATTATTGGTGCAGATTACTTGTGATTTTAGCTTCATGCATACAGCAGAAGGGATGAGCTAATGTATCAGATTTTGACATGGTTTGCCCCTACTTACAATACAATATACTAATCCTATATACCTAAGAGAGTGATCCCCACTACTTTTAATTATCTCAACATGCGTGCTTCCACATCATCAAAATTGTTGTAGTTGTAGCCGTTTGATTTACTAGCTTGATCCCCTAGCATCCGTCCAATCTACGCATGAGAATCCTTTACCATGCAACATGCATTAGTGCATTCTAAGTGAGTTTTAAATCATATTGCATTTAGTTATAACATGCATAACTTGACATGTTATCAGTTTTTTTTTTTTTTGCTTATGCAGAAATTGCTCTCACAGTTTAAATCGTAAAAACTGAATTAGTGTTCTACACAACATTTAAAAATTATATATCCAATTCCACAGCAAAGTGTGGGGTATCTTCTAATTTATATAAAACTGAGGACAATAAGTGCCTGCTTCCAGTTTATTAGTGGAAGTATGCAACAACGACAAAACAATAAAATTTTAACTTTTAAGCAAGGTTAGCCTTTTCTCCATCCATTAAAATATGAAAGAAATGAACTTTGTAGCTAAACAGTGTCACAGCCTACACTAGGGTCCGAAAATTCAACAGCAATCTTCATCTAACAATACATCAAAATAACATCATTTTTTACACAAATTCATTAGAACTAGGCAGCGTTCATAGCGTTGCTTTGTACTGTTCAACAGCAAAAGGTGCATATTTCATCTTCAATGGTTCAATGTTGATCCCATCAAAACAGCTATTCACTGTTGATAGGGAAAACATCCAGTGGTACTTTGCTCTTGAAATAAAATTCATGAAGTACTTTTCAACTAAATTGTCTGATATAGGTTTATAGCAATAGCAGAGAGTAATTGGTTGAATGAAACATTGAACATAATATATCCTTATCATGGTTTAATGGGTAACCTCGGTTCCTTAAAAAGTATACACTGACCATACAAGACCGAACCAACGTAGTTGAGTTCTTTCTTCTGGGTTAGTGAATGTGGTCTGCAATGTTGTTCCCCGAGTACACATCCGACAGGCAAAATTTATTTCAGACCAGTTCTACCTACAACTCCCAATTGCATATGACAACGTATCAGCCTATAAAGCTCCCAATTGCACATGACAACGTATTAGTATACAGCTCCCAATTGCATATGGCAACCTCTTAGCCTGCATCTCCCAATTGCATATGAACTTCTCGAAAGAGCTATTTCCCAGCTAAAGTCATGATGATGCAGAAATAATTTGTCTCCTCAGAACGCTAAGCGTTAGATCAGCGTCCTACAACAATAGAGAGGGCGCAAAAACCCACCTCGAATCCAATGATGGGAACGGGGGGCAAGTCGCGGAGGAAGTCGGCGGGCTTGCGGTGAGCTCGGCGCATCTCCTCCTCGACAAGGCGGTCAACCTCGCGCTTCACCGCCGGGTCGCCGTAGTCCCCGTCGATGTAGGGCAGCGCGTCCACCGTCTCAGCGTCCGGAGGAAGGCGCCAAGGCAAACCCGCAGCCTCGGACGGTGGCGCCTCCAGCATGAGCACCTCCCTCGTCGCCGACAAGGCCATCACGTCGGCCGCGCGCGAGCAGGTAGCCGCAGGAGCGAACGAGGCAGAGAGAGCAGGCGCAGGGTAGGTTAGGGTGTCGCGACGGGGAGCAATGGGGCTGGAGGAAGAAGCTCAACGCGCATGGGCCGCTTTGCGTTTTGGGCTACGTAGGTCATTAAAAACTGGGCTTTGCGTCTTGCGTTTTGGGCTTTGCGTTGGCCCAGTTTTTTGGCGGCCTTTTTCGGTTTGTCTAGGAGACGTCATCAAGGAAGGCAGAAAGTTTTGCCTCATATCTGAAGATGGGGTGGGGGTCGTGTTTCTCCCCTAAGGCGACGGCCCTAGGGTTTCTCTGTACTCCGGCGTGCGCCGCCGGAATTGGTGTTGTCCCCGGCTTGTCTCCTCGCCTGATCTACCCAACGGACTCGGGCTGACAAAGGGGATCCTCTGTGATCTTACCCGGTCTTGGTTCGCTAGGGTTATCAAGGAAGGGTGCTAGGGTTTGTGAAGGACGACTAGATTGAGGAAGAAGATGGCGGCCGAATCGAGTACGCGGGGGAGGCAGGCAAGGGAGTCTCCGGAAGAGTTACTTGCACGGCTTAATCTGCAGGAAGAGGAGGATGATGCTTTTGTTTGGGAGGAGGAACTGCCGGACCTGGGAGCCCCGGCGAAGTGGCTGGCCATTGCCAGAGTACACACCCAGAAGAGCTTCAGTCCTAATGCGTTGTACGGGGACATGCGGGCGGCATGGAATCTGGCTAAGCCTGTAGTGTGGAGGAAGATCAAGGATAACCTATTTACAGCTCAATTTGGATGTTTGGGTGATTGGAACAAGGCCATGCTGGAGGGCCCGTGGTTGTTTAGAGATCATGGCGTAATCATGGAGGAGTATGATGGTTTTAAAAATCCTGATGGCTTTAAGTTGGACAAGATGGCAGTATGGGCTCAGATCCATCGACTTCCTGATAATTTCTTGATTGAGCCGGCTGTTAGGGGGATGGCATCTCGTATCGGGGAGGTAGAGGAAGTTCAGCTTAAGCTACCAGCAGTTTTTTTTGCTGAATTTGTCAGAGTTAGGGTGAAGATAGATATATATGCTAAGATCAAGAGGTTTGTGACGGGAAAGAAGGGAGAAGAGATGGTTAGATACCAAGTAAAATATGAAAAGCTACCAGTTTTCCGTTTCCATTGTGGTGAATTTGGCCATTGGCATGAGGAGTGCGGTAATGGAGTTCATGATGAGTCCAAGTTTGAATGGGGAGAATTTGTTCTTGCCGACAATGTGCGCTTCAGACAAACGGGGAGAGGTAGCTATGGATCCCAGGGGGGCGGGGTGGCTCGAGGAGTGCACGAGGTAGAGGAAGAGGGAGGGCACCCTTTAATCCCAATCAAGCATGGCGTTTTAATGCGCAGCAAACTGAGCCCGGTCAGCAACAGTCACATCAGCAAGAGTTGAGGATGAACTCGATGTCAGGTCTTGGAGAGACAGGTCCAAGGGAGCCCATAATAGTCAAGGACACTAACGATGTTACGGCTGGGGAGGCTATGGAGGGAAATAACACAATCTCAAATAAACGGCAGTCTGCAGAAAATAGTACACCCCATGGGGGTGCTGCATCCATGAGCTTGGCTGACTCGGTTATGATGGATAGCAGCACCTCGGCGTTGGTTATAAGGGAGAAACCTACGGGGATCCCACCGCTGCCCCCGGTTTATGTATCGCCGAGGAAGGAGGTAAAGAGGACAAAGAAGGGAGACATCAAGAGGGCGAGCTTATTCGGTGATGAACAGAGTGTCATAGGGAATGACGACAAGCAGGAAGCAAATGGTAGAGGCGTAACTACTAAGCAAGATGCAAGATCGACGGGCTCCCCCGAGGAGTGCCGCCGGGAACAATGAGTTTATTATGTTGGAACTGTCGCGGTGTGGGTAATCCCGCGAATAGTCCACGAACTTCGTGAGCTCGCGAAGAATTTTACCCCGGCCGTATTATGTATTGTCGAAACTCAAATTGATAAAATACGTGTCGAGAAGCTGAAGGGTGAACTAGGTTATGACAGTAGCTATGCTGTGAGTAGTGATGGGAGAAGTGGAGGCATAGGTTTATTTTGGAATGATGAAATAAAAATGTAAGTTTCTGGCTCTTCTAAGTATCATATTGATGCAATGATTGATAATTTAGGCCCTAGCGCCTGGAGACTTACGTGTGTTTATGGTGAAGCTCAGGTTCCTGAGAGGTATAAAACGTGGGACACTCTCCGTGACCTCGCTGGAAACACCCAGTCTCCATGGGTGGTAATGGGAGATTTCAATGAGGTATTGCATTTGAGAAAGCATGATGGTGTAGGGCAGAGAAGCCAAGGACAAATTGATGCTTTCAGAAGTGTTGTGAATGATTGTGCCCTTGTCGATGTGGGTTACACCGGTCCGGGTTGGACGTTCGAAAAGAAGGTAGCGGGAGGGACATACACTTGAGTACGGCTGGATAGGTTCCTAGCCTGCTCGTCATGGGCGTCTTTATTCCCTCAAGCGACAGTGAGACACCTTACAGCGGTGACTTCTGACCATCTACCAATAATGATGGATATGGCTGTGGCTAATGAACCAAGAGTGGCAAAGTGCTTTCGATATGAATCAATGTGGGAGTCCGAAGCTTCGTTGCACTCCAAAGTGGCTGAGGCGTGGAATCTTGGACATACAAGCACGGTGACTGAAATAGCCGAGAGTTTGAAAAACTTATCAGTTTCGTTGTCTGCATGGGATAGGAAAACTTTCGGTAATGTTAAACGGAGCATCAAAAAGCTTAAACGGGAGCTTGAGATTTTGCAGGCTGTACCTGGACGAGTGGGCCCCTCGCCTAGAGAGGTTGATATTAAGATGGAACTCGTGGAGCTATACAAGAGGGAAGAATTAATGTGGAAGCAAAGGGCATGAGTTGAATGGCTACGTGCAGGAGACAAGAATACTAGATATTTTCAGCTTCGGGCAAATATGCGCAGGATGAAGAATATGATAAAGAGCCTGATGAGGGAGAATGGGACATTAACTAAGGATAAGGAGGAGATGAAGGATATGACAAATGCCTTCTATACCAATTTGTACACTTCGGAAGGGACTAATAATATGGAGAGTGTTCTGGATACAGTACCCTGCAAGGTAACGCCACAGATGAACAGCATGCTCAATGCTACGTACACATCATCAGAGGTTAAAACAACATTATTTCAGATGTCTCCGCTAAAGGCCCCTGGGCCAGACGACTTTCCATCCCAATTTTTCCAGAAGCATTGGGACATTTGCGGTGAGGCAGTAACAAAGGTGGTACTAAGCATTGTTGAAGGTAAAGAAAGTGCTCATAAGCTGAACAGTACGGTTCTGGTTCTAATACCAAAGGTTAAAAACCCAAGTTTATTATCTCAGTTTCGCCCTATAAGTCTTTGCAATGTTTTATATAAAATAACATCAAAGGTCATAGCAAACCGTTTGAAAAGTATACTTCCAGAGATAATATCTGAGGAGCAGTCTGCTTTTGTCCCGGGCCGTCTGATAATAGATAATATTATTGTTGCGTATGAATGCTTACACTTTATGAAAAGGAACAAGGCCCAGAAACACAGACATTGTGCATTAAAATTGGACATGATGAAGGCATATGACAGAGTAGAATGGAGCTATTTGAGAGCTATCATGCTGAAGTTGGGTTTCCAGGAGAGATGGGTAAACATTGTTATGAGTATGGTCACATCAGTATCTTTCTCGGTCATGTTTAATGGACAACGGCTTGAAAATTTTGATCCAACACGAGGTATTCGTCAGGGGGATCCTATTTCACCTTATTTGTTTTTGCTGGCAGCAGAGGGCCTTTCGTGCCTTTTGAAATCTAGAGTTCAGTCATCTAGCCTTGGTGGCATACAGGTGGCCTCATCGGCACCGCCGGTGAACCATTTGTTGTTTGCTGATGACAACCTGCTGTTTTTTAAAGCATCAACAGAGGGGGCGGAGGAAGTTTCCCACTTACTGGATATTTATGCAAATGCATCAGGACAAAGGATCAATAATGATAAATCCTCAATTTTCTTTGGTAAAGGTTGTCCAGAAAGTGTGAGAGCATCTGTTAAAACTATCCTTAATGTACCGAATGAGCAATTAAAGGAGAAGTACTTGGGTATGCCATCTGATGTAGGAAATTCAAAAAATGGTGCTTTCAAGTACCTAAAGGACCGTCTATGGGCAAAAATACAAGGGTGGATGGAGAAGGTGTTATCTGCAGCAGGTAAAGAGGTTCTGATTAAATCCATTGCCCAAGCGATTCCGGTCTACTCGATGGCATGCTTTAAACTCCCGACGGGGTTATGTGAGAGCTTAACTGTAATGCCCAGGATGGAGTTATACCTCCTACGTGTCGAGGCACGACTTAAAGGCATAATTCCATCCTAGAATGATCTCAAGTTTGGTAATCTTTGCACATCTCATTTAAAAGAGGGGGATTGTAAACATAAATAGTTGGCTTACACTCGCCACGTCACACAATTACATAACATGTCTCAATCATCATACATTAAGAATATCACAACCCTCTAAGGCCAAAATCCAAATGTCAAGATACCAAACTTAGATAAATAAACCACAGGCGGATCGAATCCTAGTAGAAGTCTCCACTACTGATCATCCGGATAACGAACATAGTACCGACTACGCTCCTCGTCGTACTCCCAGTCTAACTCGGTGCCATCACCTGGATAGCTCACAACTGGACCTGCATCTGGTGTGGTGAAGTAACTGTGAGCCACAGAGGACTCAGCAATCCCGTTCCCGGGTAACAAGACTATTTAAGCCTTTGGGAGAGGATAAAGGCTGAAGAAAAGAGTAAGTGTCTGCAGCAGCAACTAGCAACTAGCTTACGTGAGTGAGAGCGAGAAGAGAAAGCCTCGGACGAGAAGTGATCACGAAGTGATCCTAGCTACAAGCTCCACAAACATAACCCCTCCGTGTTCAACTCCCGAATCCCTATTCGGAAATTGACAGTCACGGAACACACGCTGGTAGTGTATTAGCAACATTATGTCAAGTTATCTACAACCGGATATTAACAAGCTCCCATCTGCCACATAACGGCGGGCACGGCTTTCGAAAGTTCATAACCCTGCAGGGGTGTTCCAACTTGACCCATTACAAGCCCACGATCCGCGGAGTCGCAACTCCAAAGTGGGAAGACCCGAGTATTCTCGGAATCCCGTGCTCAAGATATACCGAACTAAGGTAAGGCTAATCCAGCAAATCCTCCCGGCGTGTCGACACCCTGATAGTAGCCGCGCGTATCTAAGTCTCAGGACACGACCGGATGAGTCATCCTACAGGTTTTTACCAAACCTCAAGTTTCCTCGAGGTGGCTCCGCAGTCTGCTCGTTGCGGACCAACACTCATGTGGAGCACTGGCCCGGGGTTGTAGAATTAAGAAAGAGGGTTAATTACTCCCTATGCAAGTTATTTAGTTATTAGGCAAATAGTACCAATGTTGGGACTTGCTGGAAAAGACTTAACACTTAGCGGTTTATCGAGGGGGTCCCATACACCCCAACCGTGTTAGGAACGCATAATCAAGGAACATAACACCGGTTTATACGGTTCCTAACGGCCTGAGTGGAACAAATCACCAAGCAAAAGGCTTAGCCTTCCACCCTTGCCAATATATAGATGATTTCATTTTAAGCATTTATATAGTGTGATAAAACCCAACCAAACTTCAACACGAAGCAAGCATCTTCGATCTTCACCTGCAACTAGCAATGCTATAAGAAGGGCTGAGCGAAGCGTACTTAGCCAAACAACAGTTTGCGTAGGTAGGGTGGTTAAACAAGGCAATGGTTACAAGTAGGAGGCTGACAAGAAGATCATGGGCATCGAGGCAAAACTATAGAGCGGAACTACTAGCAATAGGCAAAGATAGTAATGTTATCGGGGTTCGGTCATCTTGCCTGAAGAGAAGTCGTTCGGATCGTAAGAAGGGTCCTCGTGCTCAACCTCGTTGGAAACCTCGTGCTCGTACTCGAACTCGGTCTCAGCTTCCGGCTCTAAACAAAACAATCACACCAAGCACAAATCACAAGATGCAATGCGCACTCGAAAATGATGGATGCATGATGGATGCACTAAGGATGCACACGGAGCACGGAAAAATAGCACTCAAGCAAAACACCTCAAAACAAGACAACAATATGATATTATGAATCTACACAGAAAATCAATCAAGTTTAACCTAAGATTCGCTGAAATCGGAGTTACGGGCTAAAAGTTATGCCCGAAACAAGAAATGAGCGAAAGCTGAAAATTACAGCAACATAGCAACTTCGGAGCACAAAATAATTAAGCTACAACACTCAAACAACATGGCAAAGACCTAGAACACAAACTAGACATATACTACAGCAACTAAGTCCAAAGGTGCACCCCCAAAGGAGTCACGGTTCAATAGCAATGAGCTCGGACATATTGAACTTGACAATAAAATTCTGGCAGCAGAATTTTATTGAAACTTTGGAGCAAAAGATAAACATGCTACAACCACTTAAATAAACATGTGAAAACATGGATGGAAAGCCAACAATATATACTACAAGGAACAATTAAGATCCACTCCAAAACTAACATGGTTTGTCCTAAAGCAGCAAGCAAACATGGCATCGGAACGTTACAGATTTCAGACTTAGTGAAAAACCACTAAGTCCTAAAACAGCAATTTCATCATGGCATCTAAAAGAGCAAGTTTAAGTCACCTCTAAACTAAACATGGCAAGTGGTAAGCACCTCATCAAAGTACACATGATGGTGTTCCCGAAACACACAAGCATGCTTCATGGAGATAAACACAACGATAGCAACGAGCTCAACAAGATGGCATTTCATAACAAGTGAAACAACATCACAGCCACATAGCACTTTGCAACGATGATAAACATGGCAAGAATAAATCTATCATGCTACCTAGCACATACAACATGTAGAGCATGACAAGACGAACACGTGGACATGTCATTTGCATCATTCGGACAAACGAGCTAAAAGATATCACATGGCAAAGATGGCATAAAAACATCACATAACAGCAGTTTATATCATGATGCACTCTTGCAACAGCAAAACAAGCACCTAGATGATCTCTAACATGCATGACACCAAAAGATAAAACGTAGTGCACGAACCCACGAACGTCTGGACATGCTATTTGCGCGAAACGGAGCAACACACAAAAAGTTAGAGCAGATCTAAAACAGCATCAGACAATAATCTAACAGGGACTAGGGTTTGAAGTAACCTCAGATCTGAGATCTGGGAAGGTTAACGGGCCCGGGCGTGGATCCGGCCCGCGAAGAGGCGCAGCCTGGAGGCGGACGAGGGAGGCCCGACCTGGTGGCCTGCTGGCGCGGGGAAGGCCGCGGCCTGGGCGTGCGGCGGATGGGCCGGCCTGGCGGGGCGAGAGCGCGCGGCCCAGTGGTGAGGGAGCGGCCCGGCCGGCGGCTGAGGCGGGGCGCGGCCCAGCCGGACGACGGTGGAGGCGAAGGAGGTGGCGGCTCGCGGATCCGGTGGCGGGGCGGCCTGGGGCGGTCGGGAGGCCCAGCCTGCGGTGCGATGCGGTCGAGCTGGTGAGGCGGCTTGCGGGCGATGCGACGGAGGTGGGCCGGCTGGCACCCGGTGGCTCGGCGCTGGAAGGCCCGACGCGGGCCTTCGCGGAGGCGATCGGGCAGCGTTGCGGCGCGGGGATGTGGTCCAGGACCCGATCGCTGGCCTGCGCGGAGGGAAACGGTCGAGGGGGACGAAGGCCGTTGACTCTGGCGATGCGATCTGGACGGGCGAGGGGATTGGGCGCCCTCGTCCCGAGCGGCGGCGATCTGCTGATTCCCTCGGGATCTGGCGGATTTTTAGGAGATGGACAGCCAAGTGGCTGAGAGGTGGTGGCTGGATCCAGAAATTTAGGGAAAGGAGGAGGTAGAAGCTAGATGCCCAAATAGACTAGGGTCTATTATATAGCAGAATTTAGGGTTAGGGGATTTAGGGGTGTTAGGAGCCCTACGATCGCGATCCGACGGATCCGATCGCGGGGAAAGTTTAGATGGGCCTAGGAGAGGGTAGTGGGCTGCTGTAGGGGTGTTTCTGGGCCACAAGTGGAGGCACTTTGGACCCACACGAATAACTGTTGGGATAGCAAACGGAGTCCAAACGCGACGAGATTTGAGAGGCGGGTTGCACACAACAAAACAACAACACACACAACAACCTCGCGGCACACCGGTAACGTTACACGCCCAAACAACAAAGTAGGCCTACGAGACGACACGGACACGTGAGGGAGCTCCGGAACGCGAAACGGACAACGTGAAGAAACACGCGGAACCGGATGCAACCGACAACACAAATGCAATGCGATGCACATGTCTACATGATATGAATGAATGCCACACACGCAAACAACAACACGATGAAAACCCGAAAGACAAAGAACCCGGAATGGAAATAGATGAAGCCGGAGATATATTATATACCCAAAAGGGAAAGTATTACATCCGGGGCATTACAAATTCTCCTCTACTACAAAAAGATCTCGTCCCGAGATCTAGGACTGGAAAAAGGACGGGTACTCGGAACGAAGATGATCTTCTCGTTCCCAGGTAGCTTCTCGGTCGGTGTGATGTGACCACTTGACTTTCAGAAATTTGATGGACTTGTTGCGGGTCTTGCGTTCGGTTTCTTCGAGAATGGCAACTGGATGCTCTCGGTAGGACATGTCTTGTTGAAGATCAATCTCTTCAAACGGAATCATGCGCTCAGGTGCCTTGAAGCATTTGCGAAGTTGAGACACATGGAACACATCATGAACATTGGCGAAGTTTGAAGGGAGCTCAAGTTGATAGGCTAGATCGCCTCTTTTGCCAAGAATCTTGAAAGGCCCGACGTATCTAGGAGCAAGCTTTCCTTTGATACCGAATCTTTGGGTGCCTTTCATCGGAGACACACGGAGATAGACATGATCACCGATGTTGAAAGCCAAATCACGATGCTTGCCGTCATAGTAGCTCTTATGTGGCGACTGAGCGGCCTTGAGATTCTCACGTATGACTTTGCACATTTCTTCGGCTTCTGAGATCAAGTCATTGCCAAGAAGTTGACGTTCGCCTATTTCAGACCAGTTGAGAGGGGTACGACACTTTCTGCCATAGAGGATTTCAAACGGTGCTTTGCCTGCACTTGCTTGAAAGCTGTTGTTGTAAGAGAACTCGGCAAATGGAAGGCAGTCTTCCCATTTCATGCCAATGGAGATGACACAGGCTCTGAGCATATCTTCTAGAATCTGATTCACGCGCTCGACTTGACCACTAGTCTGAGGGTGAAAAGCAGTGCTGAACCTGATCTTAGTGCCCATGGCGGACTGAAAGGAGTCCCAGAACCTTGATGTGAACAAGCTTCCACGGTCTGAGGATATAACTTGAGGAATGCCATGTAGGGACACAATTCTGGAAGTATACAACTCTGCCAATTGAGCTGCATTGATTGATTCTTTGACTGGCAGGAAGTGAGCGACTTTGGTAAGCTTGTCAATCACCACGAAGATAGAATCATTTCCTCGCTTGGATTTAGGAAAACCAGTGACGAAGTCCTTTTCAATGTGGTCGAACTTCCACTCAGGGATAGGAAGAGGTTGGAGAAGACCGACTGGACGTTGATGTTCTGCTTTCACTCTTCTGCATACATCACATTCATTCATGAATTGGGCAATCTCCCTTTTCATGCGTGTCCACCAGTAGGACTGCTTGAGATCTTGATACATCTTGGAACTGCCAGGATGAATGGAAAGGAGAGAATCATGAGCTTCTTCCATTATGAGCTTCCTGAGATCACCTTTGGGAACAACGAGTCTGTCCTCGAAGAACAAGGTATCTCTCTCATCAACACGGAAGCACTTGTATTTCGGAATGCCCTTAGCAATAGCATGTTTCACCTTCTTCACCATGGTATCACTGAGTTGGGCCTCACGGACCTGATCTTCCAAGGTAGGAGCAATTTGAATATTTGCAAGAAAACCCTGCGGAACAACTTGAAGGTTGAGCTTCCTGAATGCTTCACAAAGCTCAGGCTGGCATGGCTTGATAAGAAGGCTGTTGCAATATGCCTTTCTGCTCAAAGCATCTGCAATCACATTCGCCTTGCCAGGAGTGTATTCAATGCTGGGATTATAATCTTGGATCATTTCAACCCAACGAGTCTGGCGGAGGTTCAGATGCGGCTGTGTGAAGATGTACTTCAAGCTCTTGTGATCAGTGAAGATGTCGACCTTTCTGCCCAACAACAGATGTCTCCACGTAATCAAATCATGTACCACAGCTGCTAGCTCGAGATCATGAGTAGGATAGTTCTTCTCACTTGGCTTGAGCCGACGAGAAGTGTATGCCACAATTCTCTTATCTTGCATAAGCACACCACCAAGACCTTGAAGAGAAGCATCACAGAAAACTTCATAGGGCTTGGATTCATCTGGAGGAGTCAGAACTGGACCAGAGACGAGCTTTTCTTTGAGAGTTTTGAATGCCACTTCACACTCTGGAGACCAAAAGTATTTGACATTCTTCTGAAGCAAGTTTGAAAGAGGCTTGGCAATCTTAGAGAAGTTCTCAACGAACCTTCTGCAATAGCTGGCAAGACCCAGAAAACTGCGGAGCTGCTTGACGTTCTGAGGAGCTTCCCAGTTGACAATTGCTTCAACTTTCTCGGGATTAACCGCAATACCGTCAGCTGAGATGATATGGCCCAGGTACAAAACCTTATCGAGCCAAAACTCGCACTTGGAGAACTTGGCATAGAATTTATGCTCTCGGAGTCGATCAAGAACCAGACGTAAGTGCTTTTCGTGATCTTCTTCATTCTTAGAAAACACCAGAATATCATCCAGATACACAAGCACAAACTCGCCAGTATAGGGGTTGAAGATGTAATGCATCATCCTCGAAAAGGTAGGAGGAGCATTGGCGAGACCAAAGGACATGACGGTATACTCGTATGAACCGTAGCTCGTTCTGAAGGCCGTCTTGGGAATGTCTTCCTCGCGAATGCGAATTTGATGATAGCCCATTCGTAGGTCGAGCTTAGAGAACACTTTAGCTCCCTTGAGCTGCTCGAAGAGTTCGTTGATGTTGGGGAGCGGATACTTGTTCTTTATTGTCTTCTTGTTCAATGGCCGGTAATCAACACAGAGACGCTCCGTGCCATCTTTCTTCTTGACAAATAAGACACCACAGCCCCACGGAGATGTACTAGGCCTGATGAGACCCATACTCTCCTGTTTATCAAGCTGCTTCTTCAATTCCTTCAATTCATCTGGAGAGAGCTTGTACGGACACCGGCATGCTGGCTCAGTACCCGGCTCGAGTTCAATGACAAATTCCACCTGACGGTGTGGAGGCATGCCTGGAAGTTCTTCAGGAAAGACGTCTTGATATTCGTTCACCACCGGAATTTGAGATATGGCATTAATTTCGCCCTTATCATTGAGAGAGAAAAGTCTGATAGTGTTATCCCTGGAGGCAAAGATAATCACATCTTCATCAGGATGAGTCATCTTGACTTCCTTCTGTGCACAATCAATGTGAGCATCATGCTGAGAAAGCCAATCCATTCCGAGGATGCGGTCGATGTCGGAATTACCAAGAATCACCGGTTTAGCCAAAAAGCGATAATCTCCCATGCGAATAGAAACATTCGGAGCAAATATGTTGGAAGTCATGCACTTGCCCGGAGAAATTACTTGCAACCTCTGAGGCAGACTTTGGATGTCAACATTATGCTTGGATGCGAATGGTTGAGACATGAAAGAGCATGAAGCACCCGAATCAAACAACACTTTAGCTGGAAAAGAGTTAACTGAGGTTACCCAAAATGACATCAGAAGAATTCTCCGCTTGCGCTGCACTCATCAGATTGACCCTTGCTGCCTTTGGATCATGCCTGACAATAGCTGAACTCACAGGTGGAGGAGGTGGAAGACGCTTCGGATTCGGACATCTGTTGGCATAGTGACCTTTCTGAGTGCATTTGTTGCAAGTCACTTCTGAGAGAGGACGAAAATGAGAACCACTTGACTTGGAGCCTTGAGACTGAAACTGGTTCTTCGACTTGTTGAACGGGTTGGGTGGGTGGGAGAAACCACGTCCACCAGAGTTCTTGTTGCTGTTGGAGTTGTTTGAGTTGTTGGAGTTGTTGGAGTTGTTGTATGGAGCTCGAATCACTGGAGGAGGAGGAAGCCAGAATTTCTGATGCTTCGAGACCATCTGAGACGATGAGGAAGAGTGAACGGCATCTCGAATTCTCTTCTTAGAAGCCTCCATCTTAAGCTGAGCTGCTTCTTGTTTCAAAGCCATGTTATAGAACTTGTCGAATTCATCCGGCTCGAACAAGGTGAGAGCAAGTTGAAGTTCATCTTTGAGACCTCCATGGAACTAGTAGATTTTGCTCTTGGCATCAGGAATGTCTTGCTTAGCATAGCGGGCGAGGTTTTGGAACTTGACATTATACTGATAGACTGTCATAGAGCCCTGCTTCAGGTTGCGCAATTGCTCACGCATACCCTCGATGACACTTGTAGGAATGTGATGCGAGCGAAAATCCTTGCAGAAATTCTCCCAAGAGATCACTTGACCTGGCCTGGAGTCTTTGTACTGCTGCCACCAGTCAGCTGCTTGATCTTTCAGTTGGAAGGCTGCAAACTTCACATAATCATCTTCTTTCACGTTACTGCACTCAAAATGCTTCTTTATGTCGGTTAACCAATCTTCAGCATCAAGAGGGTCGACACAGTAACTGAAAGCTTTAGGATTGTTGGCCAAGAACTGGTTGAGAGTAGCATGGTGCTGCTGGTTGAAGAAGTTTCCTTGATTCCCTGGAACACCCTGATTAGCTTGATTAGCTTGCATCTGCTGCATCATCTGCATCAACAACTGGGTGTTCTGTGCTGTAGTCTGCATAATCGCTCTCCAAGCCTCAGGCGGAGGAGGAGGGGAAGGAGGACGTTCTGGGACCTCTTCCGCCTCTGGGTTAGCGTTGGGAACTTTTTTCGGAGCCATCCTGAAAGAGATGACCACGAATCAGCAATTGATTGACAGAAGGTATAAGCTGAATCAATGGAATGAATTGCAACAAGTCTTCACAATAAACATTCGAACAATAAGAACGAATGAAATCATTCGAACAAGAGGAACGAATGAAATTCTCAGTTAAATGATAACATCAATCTTCACGAGAAGCCACATAGGGGACAAAAGGATAAAATAAGAAAACAACAAGGTACAGACGGGAACAAACACAAGATAGGAGCTTCGTTCTAACATCTTTGTGCTGAAAGCATATGAACGCGTTACGAAAAGGTTTTGCAATCCCCGGATCAGCATAGCCAAGGACCCTTTAAGATGCAACTCCTGATAGTAACATCGGTCATAAACCACTTCACTCAATGTAGAACCCCGAACTCACTAACCTGCATTCGTTGGAAGAATGCCTACGATCTACTGGATAAACCCACCTATAAATTTCCGAAAGATTCCAGTTATGCAATCAGGTGTTGGGGATACACGGGAAGCACCGCGCAATCAACTCTAAACCTACATCCAGGTGTATCCATCCTTCAACACATAACCAGTCTTTCTCGGAAACTGTGTACCTCGGACCTTCGAAAAGCATCCACTATAACAAGCTATGGCAATACTCCCGAACTACCTCCCCAGTACTGGGTGTTGTCGGGGTTATCTTGCCACTGGCCGTATAGGAGAGATTTTCGATGTCGGCCGTCTTAAGTATTTAGTACTGCCGCGATATGCTTGTGACGACAATACCCCGAAGCTCAACTCCCCGGGACACTGCCACAACCCCTAATGTCAGGAGGCATCGAGAACAATATCCTCGTCACAAGAACATCGAAACAATCCCAGAATACTCGCGGGATTCCTAAAAAAAATTGTGCAATTTTTGAAGATAGGAGAGACAAGAGTAGTCGTCAGGAGTCCTCACCAGAGAGAAAGGAGATGAGAAGCAAAGAAATCCTACTCTCCGATATAATATAGGACTCAAAATATTTTCAGTGTGTGCCTAGACTCGACCGTCAATGATTCGATCAATCAGTGGGGGCTCCTAGGTCGGAGAAGGCTCTGAATACCAACTTGTAATGCCCAGGATGGAGTTATACCTCCTACGTGTCGAGGCACGACTTAAAGGCATAATTCCATCCTAGAATGATCTCAAGTTTGGTAATCTTTGCACATCTCATTTAAAAGAGGGGGATTGTAAACATAAATAGTTGGCTTACACTCGCCACGTCACACAATTACATAACATGTCTCAATCATCATACATTAAGAATATCACAACCCTCTAAGGGCAAAATCCAAATGTCAAGATACCAAACTTAGATAAATAAACCACAGGCGGATCGAATCCTAGTAGAAGTCTCCACTACTGATCATCCGGATAACGAACATAGTACCGACTACGCTCCTCGTCGTACTCCCAGTCTAGCTCGGTGCCATCACCTGGATAGCTCACAACTGGACCTGCATCTGGTGTGGTGAAGTAACTGTGAGCCACAGAGGACTCAGCAATCCCGTTCCCGGGTAACAAGACTATTTAAGCCTTTGGGAGAGGATAAAGGCTGAAGAAAAGAGTAAGTGTCTGCAGCAGCAACTAGCAACTAGCTTACGTGAGTGAGAGCGAGAAGAGAAAGCCTCGGACGAGAAGTGATCACGAAGTGATCCTAGCTACAAGCTCCACAAATATAACCCCTCCGTGTTCAACTCCCGAATCCCTATTCGGAAATTGACAGTCACGGAACACACGCTGGTAGTGTATTAGCAACATTGTGTCAAGTTATCTACAACCGGATATTAACAAGCTCCCATCTGCCACATAACCGCGGGCACGGCTTTCAAAAGTTCATAACCCTACAGGGGTGTTCCAACTTGACCCATTACAAGCCCACGATCCGCGGAGTCGCAACTCCAAAGTGGGAAGACCCGAGTATTCTCGGAATCCCGTGCTCAAGATATACCGAACTAAGGTAAGGCTAATCCAGCAAATCCTCCCGGCGTGTCGACACCCTGATAGTAGCCGCGCGTATCTAAGTCTCAGGACATGACCGGATGAGTCATCCTACAGGTTTTTACCAAACCTCAAGTTTCCTCGAGGTGGCCCCGCAGTCTGCTCGTTTCGGACCAACACTCATGTGGAGCACTGGCCCGGGGTTGTAGAATTAAGAAAGAGGGTTAATTACTCCCTATGCAAGTTATGTAGTTATTAGGCAAATAGTACCAATGTTGGGACTTGCTGGAAAATACTTAGCACTTAGCGGTTTATCGAGGGGGTCCCATACACCCAACCGTGTTAGGAACGCATAATCAAGGAACATAACACCGGTTTATACGGTTCCTAACGGCCTGAGTGAAACAAATCACCAAGCAAAAGGCTTAGCCTTCCACTCTTGCCAATATATAGATGATTTCATTTTAAGCATTTATATAGTGTGATAAAACCCAACCAAACTTCAACACGAAGCAAGCATCTTCGATCTTCACCTGCAACTAGCAATGCTATAAGAAGGGCTGAGCGAAGCGTACTTAGCCAAGCAACGGTTTGCGTAGGTAGGGTGGTTAAACAAGGCAATGGTTACAAGTAGGAGGCTGACAAGAAGATCATGGGCATCGAGGCAAAACTATAGAGCAGAACTACTAGCAATAGGCAAAGATAGTAATGTTATCGGGGTTCGGTCATCTTGCCTGAAGAGAAGTCGTTCGGATCGTAAGAAGGGTCCTCGTGCTCAACCTCGTTGGAAACCTCGTGCTCGTACTCGAACTCGGTCTCAGCTTCCGGCTCTAAACAAAACAATCACACCAAGCACAAATCAACAAGATGCAATGCGCACTCGAAAATGATGGATGCATGATGGATGCACTAAGGATGCACACGGAGCACGGAAAATAGCACTCAAGCAAAACACCTCAAAACAAGACAACAATATGATATTATGAATCTACACAGAAAATCAATCAAGTTTAATCTAAGATTCGCTGAAATCGGAGTTACGGGCTAAAAGTTATGCCCGAAACAAGAAATGAGCGAAAGCTGAAAATTACAGCAACATAGCAACTTCGGAGCACAAAATAATTAATCTACAGCACTCAAACAACATGGCAAAGACCTAGAACACAAACTAGACATATACTACAGCAACTAAGTCCAAAGGTGCACCCCCAAAGGAGTCACGGTTCAATAGCAATGAGCTCGGACATATTGAACTTGACAATAAAATTCTGGCAGCAGAATTTTATTGAAACTTTGGAGCAAAAGATAAACATGCTACAGCCACTTAAATAAACATGTGAAAACATGGATGGAAAGCCAACAATATATACTACAAGGAACAATCAAGATCCACTCCAAAACTAACATGGTTTGTCCTAGAGCAGCAAGCAAACATGGCATCGGAACGTTACAGATTTCAGACTTAGTGAAAAACCACTAAGTCCTAAAACAGAAATTTCATCATGGCATCTAAAAGAGCAAGTTTAAGTCACCTCTAAACTAAACATGGCAAGTGGTAATCACCTCATCAAAGTACACATGATGGTGATCCCGAAACACACAAGCATGCTTCATGGAGATAAACACAACGATAGCAACGAGCTCAACAAGATGGCATTTCATAACAAGTGAAACAACATCACAGCCACATAGCACTTTGCAACGATGATCAACATGGCAAGAATAAATCTATCATGCTACCTAGCACATACAACATGTAGAGCATGACAAGACGAACACGTGGACATGTCATTTGCATCATTCGGACAAACGAGCTAAAAGATATCACATGGCAAAGATGCCATAAAAACATCACATAACAGCAGTTTATATCATGATGCACTCTTGCAACAGCAAAACAAGCACCTAGATGATCTCTAACATGCATGACACCAAAAGATAAAACGTAGTGCACGAACCCACGAACGTCTGGACATGCTATTTGCGCGAAACGGAGCAACACACAAAAAGTTAGAGCAGATCTAAAACAGCATCAGACAATAATCTAACAGGGACTAGGGTTTGAAATAACCTCAGATCTGAGATCTGGGAAGGTTAACGGGCCCGGGCGTGGATCCGGCCCGCGAAGAGGCGCAGCCTGGAGGCGGACGAGGGAGGCCCGGCATGGTGGCCTGCTGGCGCGGGGAAGGCCGCGGCCTGGGCGTGCGGCGGATGGGCCGGCCTGGCTGGGCGAGAGCGCGCGGCCCAGTGGTGAGGGAGCGGCCCGGGCGGCGGCTGAGGCGGGGCGCGGCCCAGCCGGACGACGGTGGAGGCGAAGGAGGTGGCGGCCCGCGGATCCGGTGGCGGGGCGGCCTGGGGCGGTCGGGAGGCCCAGCCTGCGGTGCGATGCGGTCGAGCTGGTGAGGCGGCTTGCGGGCGATGCGATGGAGGTGGGCCGGCTGGCGCCCGGTGGCTCGGCTCTGGAAGGCCCGACGTGGGCCTTCGCGGAGGCGATCGGGCAGCGATGCGGCGCAGGGATGTGGTCCAGGACCCGATCGCTGGCCTGCGCGGAGGGAAACGGTCGAGGGGGACGAAGGCCGTTGACTCTGGCGATGCGATCTGGACGGGCGAGGGGATTGGGCTCCCTCGTCCCGAGCGGCGGCGATCTGCTGATTCCCTCGGGATCTGGCGGATTTTTAGGAGATGGACAGCCAAGTGGCTGAGAGGTGGTGGCTGGATCCAGAAATTTAGGGGAAGGAGGAGGTAGAAGCTAGATGCCCAAATAGACTAGGGTCTATTATATAGCAGAATTTAGGGATAGGGGATTTAGGGGTGTTAGGAGCCCTACGATCACGATCCGACGGATCCGATCGCGGGGAAAGTTTAGATGGGCCTAGGAGAGGGTAGTGGGCTGCTGTAGGGGTGTTTCTGGGCCACAAGTGGAGGCACTTTGGACCCACACGAATAACTGTTGGGATAGCAAACGGAGTCCAAACACGACAAGATTTGAGAGGCAGGTTGCACACAACAAAACAACAACAACACACAACAACCTCACGGCACACCGGTAACGTTACACGCCCAAACAACAAAGTAGGCCTACGGGACGACACGGACACGTGAGGGAGCTCCGGAACGCGAAACGGACAACGTGAAGAAACACGCGGAACCGGATGCAACCGACAACACGAATGCAATGCGATGCACATGTCTACATGATATGAATGAATGCCACACACGCAAACAACAACACGACGAAAACCCGAAAGACAAAGAACCCGGAATGGAAATAGATGAAGCCGGAGATATATTATATACCCAAAAGGGAAAGTATTACATCCGGGGCATTACATTAACTTCAATGATCAAGGCTTTCTGGTGGGGTAGCAAGAGAGGTAAGAGGAAACCTTATTGGGTGTCTTGGGATACGATGAGCATGCCGAAGTACATGGGAGGTTTGGGTTTCCGAGATTTTGAGATCTTCAACTTGGCTCTCCTGGCCCGGCAGGCATGGAGAATTCTGGAAGAACCTGAATCTCTAAGTGCGAGGATTTTGAAGGGGGTGTATTACCCAAACACGGATTTCCTCAATGCTGAACTGGGAAACCACCCTTCACAAATCTGGAGGTCGGTAATTGAGGGTCGTGATGTGCTACAGCAGGGTCTTATCAGGAGAATTGGCAATGGAAGCTCCACTAGTATTTGGGATATGAATTGGATACCAAGGCCTGAAAACATGCGACCCATTGTTTCCCTTGTTCAAAGCCCACCACTGATGGTGGCCGAGTTACTCGATTCGTTGAATGCATGCTGGGATGAGCAAATAATTCAGCAGATCTTCCTGCCAAATGATGCCGCAGCTATACTTCAGATTCCGGTATGTACACGTAACATGGATGACTTTTGGTCATGGGGTTTTGAGAAGAATGGGTTGTTTACAGTACGGTCCGCGTACAAAATGATCGTAGCAACAAAAAAACGGAGAGAAGATTGGTTGGACGAGCGACCGGGTCCATCAAATACAGTTCAGAATGAGAAATCATGGGAGATGCTTTGGCATGTTGCTGTACCAGCGAAAATCAGGAACTTCTTATGGAGGCTAGCACATAATTCCATTCCTACAGAAGATGTAAGGAATAAGAGAAATATGTCGACACATGACAGATGCTATGTGTGTGGCATGACAGACTCGTGGAAGCATATCTTGATCGAATGTAGCATGGCGCGATGTGTGTGGGCTCTGGTAGATCCGGAGCTGCTTGAACACATGATTGAAACAAGGGAACCTACGGCACACGCTTGGCTTTTCTCAATGATGGAGGTGTTAAGTCACGATGAGATGACACGCATGGGTGTTACGCTTTGGGCAATCTGGTATGCGCGAAGGAAGCTTATACATGAGGGTTTAAACCAGAGCCCACTGTCGACACACCTTTTTGTGACTAGATTCATAGCTGAACTTGATCAGTTACGGGAGCCATTAGCCTCACATGCGTTTATGAACATTGATGCAGCTAGCTCCTCGTGGGTTCTGCCGGCAGAGGGATGTGCAAAAATAAATGCTGATGGGGGTATTTCCATCGATCATAATGTGGGGGTTGCTGCTGCGATATGCCGTGATCGGGGAGGTAATTATTTGGGGTCTTCTATCCTGGTTGTACGAGGAGCGACTGGTCCAGCTACAATAGAAGCTTTGGCATGTCGGGAAGCTCAAGCATTGGCGAGAGATTTGAGTTTGCAGCATATTCAGGTTGCTTCAGATTGCAAGCAGGTCATCTCACATATTAACCAAGGGGTTGGAGGCAATTATGGGAGTATTATTAGAGAGGTGACTGAAACTTCGAGAGTTTTCACGGCTTGTAATTTTATTTTTGAGCCTAGATCTTCAAACTTTGAAGCTCATAGGTTAGCTAGGTATGGTGTCACTCTTCCTCTGGGGAGACACATATGGTTGGGGCACCCTCATGATGCTGATATTATCCTTGTAAACATTCTAACCATGCAATAAAAAGTTGGCTATCCTTTCTCAAAAAAAAAATCTAGCTTAAGGTTCTTGTTTTTTTAATGTTTATTTGTTATTTGGGCCAGGCTTCTTACTTTGTTTGTGTCTTTACACTAGCATGTTAATTTGTTTTCCTTTTTTTACTCAACAGAAAAGAACAGGCCCGAGGCGACATGTTTTTCTTTTTTTGCATTCCAACTCGAGAGCTTTATTCAACAAAAGAAAGCTTTATTCAACAAAGGTGCTCCTGGCATCATCCACAAATAGGCTAGTGGGCAGCAGAGGTGGTCTATCACCAGTCCAACTTTTGGTGACCGTCAATGTGCTCGCACGCTTTGCACAGAGATGGGCCGGTACATTGGCTTACCTCGTTACATGTTGAATACAAAATTAATCAAAAGAAGAAGCTAGCTCTCCAATTTCTATTAGTATCGGTGCCACAACAGACCGACTATTGTGACGGGAATTCCAGAGGTTCACCACCTCTAGGAAATCGGTTTCCATTATCACATGTGAGAACCCACAAAGCTTTGCAAAGATTACGACATCTCTTAACACTAGTATCTCACTAATGGAAGTATCTGTGACCCCAAGGTGGGGTTTAGACCATGCACCCAGCAAATCGGTGTTGGAACGGACAACTCCTCCAGCACCACATTTGTCTGAATCCATGCACATCGCCGCATCAGTGTTAACCTTGATCACACCTGGATCAGGGGCCTCCAACCATGGCCTGGCAGAACTGCCGCACACGCACGCGGTATCTCCAACACTACCAAGTCTTCCTTGATGCGTCGAACAGTTACCGGGTCTAGGCTCTCTCCGTCATGTGTAGTGCCATATAGCCCACATAACGGAAATCGTCTGTGACCTCTGAATATCCGTATATTTATCATCACACAATATGTATCTCGACCAAGTTCCTGGGTGGAGACGTGGCCGGCATACCCCCAACCAAGAATACGCCTCTGCCCAGAACATCTTTGCGTGCGAGCAATGCACTAGAGCGTGCATTATATCCTCGTACATAGCAAAACAAACTTTGCATCTGCCAAGTTCTTGCATATGCCTGCGTCTTAAGGTACACTCATCCGGGAGGATTTGTCGTACGACTTTCCACTAGAATACCCATACTTTGGGCAGAACATTGAGCTTTCATGGTCGCTTCCACATCTGTCAGTCAGTCTGTGAGGTGCTAAGAACCGTCCCTTCACTATTGCGGGATGCTGCTAACGCGACACTACGATCAGAGACCCTTCGATGAAATTATGTGTTATGCCATAATCGCAAACGGGGGTGTAAAAACCCGTCAAAAAGGTGGAAAACGTTTGCGATGGAGGATGCATCAAACACGGTTCAGATTTTAGTTGCGTGTGCAATGCATGCCATATGATTCAGTTCAATTAATTGTTTGCGATGAGGAGGAACAAAAGAAATGGGTAGCCAGATGGAGGTGTGTATAATATATACAACATACAGTTCACTCGGATGAAATGTTTGTGATTAGTCAACACAAAAGAAACGGTCAGCCAGATCATGGTGTGTGCGATATACGGCATGCGGTTCACTCAGATGAATTGTTTGCGTTGAGAGATGAGAACAGAAACGGTTCAACTTAACAAGATTTGTGTGATACACGGCAAACAGGTCTGAAATCGGAAACGTGTGCGAAGTCCTATAACAACACAGACGATCACTGCTAACAAGCCATGTGTGTTGCGAGCAAACGATTGCTGGTATACAATTTAAACATCACCGACGGGTTCCATTGTTTAGTCCGTGTGCGATGTGATTTTATTTGTCCGCACAACATCTACGCTCTGTCTATAGAGCATCAACATATATACTTAAAAAGACAGCATTGCATAACCAAATTAAGCATACAATTACACAAGTGACTACACATAACATTTCGACACACCAAAGTAAGCAATTACATGCATACTAAAGTAGGAGAAACGAGGATCTAATCATCTACTTATTGTTGCGATGACGTTTGCCATTGCTCCGCTTCCGGCTCGGTCCCTCGCCGTTTTGGGGAAGGAGGCACTTCCTCATGTCAATGATCCATTTGTACATGTCATAGCTCGTGCATGCCTCTGCTACTTCTCGAGCTTGCGTTGTATTCCCTCGAAGAGAAAAGGGTGATGCAGCACAGTCGCATAAGTATTTCCCTCAGTTTTTAAGAACCAAGGTATCAATCCAGTAGGAGACCACGCGCGAGTCCCTCGTACCTGCACAAACAAATAAGAACCTTGTAGCCAACGCGATAAAAGGGGTGGTCAATCCCTTCTCGTTCACTTACAAAAGTGAGATCTGATAGATATGATAAGATAATATTTTTGGTATTTTTGGTATAGAGAAAAAGTAAATAAAGCAAAGTAAAGCAACAGCGAAAGAAATTGGCAAGTTGACGGGAAATTAATATAGTAAAGATAGACCCGGGGGCCATAGGTTTCACTAGTGTCTTCTCTCATGATAGCAGATTTCTACGGTGGGTGAACGAATTACTGTCGAGCAATCGATAGAAAAGCGCATAGTTATGAGAATATCTAGACATGATCATTGTATATAAGCATCACGTCTGTGACAAGTTGTGACACCCCCGATTTGTCCGTACACTAATCATGCACGCAAATGTGTACAACCAAGATCAGGGACTCACTGGTAGATATCAAAACACAACTCTAGAAGTAAAATAAGTCATACAAGCTTCATATTACAAGCCAGGGGCCTCGAGGGCTCGAATACAAGTGCTCGATCATAGACAAGTCAGCGGAAGCAACAAATATCTGAGTACAGACATAAATTTAAACAAGGTGCCATAAGATGGCTAGCACAAACTGGGATACAGATCGAAAGAGGAGCATGCCTCCTGCTTGGGATCCTCCTAAACTACTCCTGGTCGTCGTCGGCAGACTGCACGTAGTAGTAGGCGCCTCCGGTGTAGTAGGAGTCGTCGTAGGTGGCGTCTGGCTCCTGGGCTCCACCATCTGGTTGCATCATCCGAGAAGAAGGAACAGAAGGGGAAAAAGGGGGGAGCAAAGCAACCGTGAGTACTCATCCAAAGTACTCGCAAGCAAGGATCTATACTACATATGCAATGGTAACAAAGATATGGGTAATATCGGTGGAATGAACTGCAGCAAGCCAGAATAAGAGGGGGATAGCTAATCCAAACGAAGACTACGCTTCTGGCAGCCTCCATCTTGCAGCAGTAGAAGAGAATAGATGGTAAGTTCACCAAGTAACATCGAATAGCATAACCTACTCGGCGATCCTCTCGCACATCACCCTGTGAGAGAGCAACCACCGAGTTATATCTGGAACTCATCTGGGTGTGTTTCAAAAGTGTCCGGTTCTAGTTGTCATGAGGTCTGAATACAACTCCGGGTCGTCCTTTTACCGAGGGACACGGCTATTCGAATAGATTAACTTCCCTGCAGGGGTGCACCACATAACCCAGCACGCTTGATCCCATTTGGCCGGACACACTTTCCAGGTTCATGCCCGGCCTCGAAAGATCAACACGTCGCAGCCATACCTAAGCACAACAGAGAGGTCAGCATGCCGGTCTAAGTCCTAGGCGCGCAGGGGTCCGGGCCCATCGCCCAACGCACACCTGCACGTTGCGTACGCGACCGGTAAGCAGACCTAGCCTCTTCTAATACCAGAGTAGGCTTTCCAGTCCAATCCGACGCGCGCTGCTAAGTCGCTGACGTCAAGAAGGCTTCGACCGATACCACGACGTCGAGTGCCCATAACTATTCCCACGTAGCTGGTTAGTGCGTATAGGCCAACGGCCAGACTCAGATCAAATATCCAAACTCGTTAAGGGTGTTATTATGAAATAACCGCAAACAACGACCAGGGCCAGGCCCACCTGTCTCCTAGGTGTCTCAACCTGCCCTGTCGCTCCGCCACAAAGATCCACACAGAGGGCCGTCGGGAAAGTATGTCCTTTCAGCCCCCAATCCGTGAATCAACCGCGGGTACTCAACGAGCCGACCCGACTTTAGTCACAACATGTATCATGTATAAGTGTATGTAGTATATACCCGTGATCACACCCAAGTGATCACGGCCCGATAGAATAGCAGGGCAGACGGACAAGGGTGTAGTGCCACTGATGGAATACTAGCATCCTATACTAAGCATTTAGGATTGCAGGTAAAGGTGTCAACAGTTGTAGCAACAATGATAGGCTATGCAGCAGAATAGGAGTATCGAAAACAGTAACATGCTACACTACTCTAATGCAAGCAATAGAGAGAAGAATAGGCGATATCAGGTTGATCAAGGGGAGGGGCTTGCCTGGAAGCTCGGCAGCCAAGGTGGGGTCGCCTACACCGTAGTCGATCGGGGCAGCAACAGCGTCGGTCTCGTAGTCTACCAGAGAGAAGAGGGGGAAGAAACAATGAATACAATGCAAAAAGATGCATGATGATGCATGACATGACATGTAACAGTGCTAGGTGTGCCCTAACGCAGTATCGGGTGATACTGACGAAAGGGGGGAAACATCCGGGAAAGTATTCCCGATGTTCCGCGTTTTCGGGCGGATGAAACGGAGGGGAAAAGTTGCGTGTTCGATATGCTAGGGACGTGTGGTTGACAAACGGTCTGCGTATTCTGATGTGTCTCGAAATTCTGAGCAACTTTCATATATAAAGTATTTTCATCGGAGTTACGGTTTATTTTATATTAATTTTTGAAAGATTTAATCATTTTTAGAATTTATTTAATCATTTTAAATCAACATTATCCAGAACAGTGCATGCTGACATCATCATGATGTCAGCATGATGTCAGCAGTCAACTGGGAGTTGACTGGGTCAAACTGACGTGTGGGTCCCGCGTGTCATTGGCTGTAAAGTTAACTAACAGTTTAGTTAGATTAATTATGATATAGTTAAGCTAATTATAGTTAATTAACTTAATTAAACATGATTAATTAACTTAATTAATTCACTAATTAATTAATTAATTATATTTTTTTATTCATTCATTTTTTTAAACGTTCTGGGCTGTGGCCCCACCTGGCAGTGGCCCAGGGGGCCCTTAGCGGGGCGGGTTAACGGGCGCGGGCGCGGGCGTTGGGCACCAAGCGCTCGCCCGCACGGAGCGGCGGGACGAGGCCAGTGGCCCGGCGACCGGAGGGGCGCCCGACGGCGTGGGGCAGCCGTGGCTAGGCCGGCCGGCCGGAGTGGCGCCCGGCGGCGCGGGGCAGCGGGGGCGCGCAGCAGGCGGGGCCGCCGCAGTGGAGCGCGGGGAGGCCGACGCAGGCGGGTGCGAGGCAGCGGCGAGCAGGCGGCAGGGCTTGGCGGCAATGGCGGAGAGGCGGCGCCGGGGCGTTGGCCTCGGGCGCCTGGTCGCCAGACCGGGGCGTGTGCTGGCTAGCGGCGGCCATGGCACGGCAGCCGTAGCCGGCCGGAGTGGGGGGGGGCAAGCAGCCGGGGTTCTGCAGGGAGCGCCGAGGCAGCAGCAGCTAGGCTGCATGGCGGAGGGAGAGCGACGACAGCGGGGGGCCAGTGTAGCGGCGGAAGAGCATGCGGAGCAAGGCGGCAGGCGCGAGCGGGAGGGGCCGCGGTGGCGCGGGCGGAGCGGGACGGATGCCGGCGGCAGCAGTCGCTGCGCAGCAGCAGCAGCCACAACGGGGAGGAGGAGGTGCGGCTGGCGGGCGAGGCCGACGGTGCAATGCGGGGTGCGTGGCGCGGGCGAGCTGTTCGGTGGCTGGAGCAGCGCACGGCTGTGGAGGCCGGCGTGGGGGTGAGGAGAAGGAGGGGCCTCACAGGGGGTTCGTAGGGCACGCGGCAGTGGGGTTCGAGGAGGAGGACGAAGACGACGTGCGTAGGGGGAGGCAGACCGACGAGGAGGCTCCGGTGTCGAGCGGCGGGGCGGCGTCGGGCGTCGTGGGCGCGAGGTCGATCCCGATCCAGATCGGATTGTGAGGGGGGACATTTTCCTGGGGGAGAGTGGGTGTCGGTGGGGCTCAGGCCCCTAGGGGGAGGTTGCAGGCCAGGGAGAGTGGGCCTGCCTGACAGGCCACTGACTGGGCCAAGGCCTAGTAGGCCTGGGGGTTTCTTCTTTTCTTTCTTTTGTTTTAGTTTTGTTTGTTTTTCTTTTCTTTTATTTATTTCTCTTTTCTGTTTTATTGAGTTTAAAGCACTTAGTCACTTTGTAAAATTATGTTTCCTTTACTATAATTAACATAGCAATATTTGTCACCCACCGAACATTTTTATTTAATATTTTGAAAACTTTTATTATTTGCCACAATTTGAATTTGAATTTTAATCGGTTTCGAACTAACGCGAGATTAGCAACAGTAATTGAAGTGATGTGGCATCATTAGCGAAGTTTTACTGTAGCCAAATTATCCGGGCGTTACAATTCTCCTCCATTACAAGAAATCTCGTCCCGAGATTTAGGAGGTAGAAGGAAACAGTGCGTGGTATTCTTCACGAAGACGATCCTCGCGTTCCCAAGTGTCTTCGTCTTCAGAGTGATGCGACCACTGGACTTTGAGGAACTTGATCGCCTTCTGACGGGTGCGACGTTCATCTTGGTCGAGAATGCGGACCGGATGCTCTTTATAGGAGAGGTCTTGTTGCAACTCGAGCACTTCGTGATCCACTACGCGGACTGGGTCCTTGAAGCAGCAACGGAGTTGAGACATGTGGAACACATCGTGAACCTGAGAAAGGTTCGGTGGCAGCTCCAGTTGATATGCCACCTTTCCACGCCTTTCAAGAATAGTGAATGGACCAATATAGCAAGGAGCTAATTTGCCCTTGATCCCGAAGCGGTGAGCACCCTTCATTGGTGTAACTCGAAGATAAGCCTTTTCGCCAGGTTGCTAGACCATGTCTTGATGATGACGATCATACTGACTTTTCTGACGTGATTGAGCAGTCTTCAGATTCTCACGAATGACGCGGACTTGCTCTTCAGCGTGTTGAATAATATCCGGACCGAAGAGTGAACGTTCCCCCGTTTCTGACCAGTTCAGAGCGGTTCGGCACTTTCGTCCATATAACACTTCGAAGGGAGCTATCTTCACACTAGCTTGATAGCTATTATTATAAGAGAACTCAGCATACGGGAGAGATTCCTCCCATTTCTTGCCGAAGGAAATAACACAAGCTTGAAGCATGTCTTCGAGAACTTGGTTGACGCGTTCAACTTGCCCTTGCGACTGAGGATGAAAGGCAGTACTGAATGACAGATGTGTTCCCATAGCTTCTTGGAAACTTGCCCAGAATCTTGAAGTGAATAAACTGCCACAGTCTAAACTGATAACCAGTGGAATACCGTGAAGTGAAACAATTCTAGACATGTAGAGAGTTGCCAGCTGACTAGCAGTAATTGTTTCTTTGACTGCCAGAAAATGTGCAACTTTGGAAAGCTTGTCAATGACGACAAGAATTGCATCATTACCTCTCTGTGATTTGGGAAATCCAGTGACGAAGTCCATTTCAACATGGTCCCATTTCCATTCAGGAATAGAGATAGGTTGCAAAGTTCCAGCAGGCCTTTGATGTTCTGCTTTGATACGACGGCAAACGTCACACTCAGCAACATAACGAGCAATGTCTTGCTTCATATTAGACCACCAAAATCTCTCACGAATGTCTTTGTACATCTTGGTACTACCGAGATGAATAGTCAAAGGTGTATCACGAGCTTCTTTCATAACCTCCTGAGTCTTGTCCAGGTTTTCTCTCTTACTTGGAACCACTAGGCGGCCTTTGAAGTACAAGGCGCCATCATCAGCAATAGTGAAGAATGAGGCCTTTCCTTCTGCGAGATAGTATTAATCTTATCGACTTCAGGGTCAAACTGCTGCATATTTTTGATACTGCTCACGAGATCGGGTACGACAACCAGGGTATTAAGGGAACCCTGGGAAACAACACGAAGATTCATCTTTTGAAATTCTGGACGAGGGGGAGCGAGTGCTCCAGGAGGAACAATATGGAGGTTCAGCTTTCTGAATTCTTCAACAAGCGAGGACTGAACCTTATGAACCTAGAGGTGGTTGCAATATGACTTGCGGCTTAAGGCATCAGCCATCACATAGGCCTTGTCCGGGGTATAGGAAATACCCAAGTCAAAATCTGCTATGGTCTCCATCCATCTCTGTCGACGGAGGTTCAGGTCTGGTTGAGTAAACAAGTACTTCAGACTTTGGTGGTCGGTGAATATCTTGCAACGATTACCGAGAAGGTAATGTCACCATTGTTTAAGGGCATATATGACAGCAGCTAGTTCAAGGTCATGAACTGGGTAGTTCTCTTCATGGGAACGCAATTGACGAGAGGCATAAGCAATTACTCTGTGCTCTTGCATTAGGACACAGCCTAATCCTTGACGGGAAGCGTCGCAGTAAATGACGAAGTCCTTCTTAGTATCAGGTGGAGCAAGCACTGGAGCAGAGGTCAGCTTGTCCTTGAGCGCCTGAAAACTTTCATGGCATTTTTCTATCCACTCGAACTTGACGCCCTTGTGAAGTAGACCAGTCAGAGGCTTGGCGATCTTGGAGAAGTTCTCGACAAATCGACGGCAATAGCTGGCGAGACCGAGAAAACTTCTGACTTGGCTTGACATTCTTCGAAGGAGTCCAATCGAGAATGGCCTGGACTCATTTAGGGTTGACGGCAATACCATCCTTGGATATGACATGCCCAAGGTAGGTTACTTTAGGAAGCCAGAACTCGCACTTGGAAAACTTAGCATAAAGTTGATGCTCTCGAAGCTTTTCCAGTACAAGGCGAAGATGTTCAGCATGTTCTTCCTTATTCTTGGAAAATACAAGGATATCATCCAGATATACCACGACGAATTTGTCGAGGTATTCCATGAATATGTAATTCATCAGGCGAGAGAATGTAGCTGGAGCATTGGTCAAGCCGAATGACATGACAGTGTACTCGAATGAACCATATCGAGTCACGAAGGCGGTCTTTGGAATATCCTCTTCACGAACACGGATATGGTGGTAACCCAACCTCAAGTCGAGTTTAGAGAACACTGATGAACCAGCCAGTTGAACATACATATCATTGATCCGAGGAAGCGGATATTTGTTCTGAATAGTTGCTTGGTTGATAGGACGGTAATCTTGGACCAATCGATTTGTCCCATCCTTCTTCCTGACAAAGAGGGAAGGCGCTCCCCAAGGAGAGCAACTCGGGCGAATGAAACCACTAGCAAGAGATTTGTCGATTTCCTCCTTAAGCTCAATGAGTTCATGAGGCGGCATCTTGTAGGGTCGTTTGGCTATAGGAGTGGCGCCTGGTTTCAAGTCGATGATAAACTCACAGCTCTAGCAGGGGGAATCCCTGGAAGTTCCTCAAGAAAGACGTCCTGGAACTCGCATACGATAGGAATGTTTTCGATGCCCTCGAGTGGTGAAGTGTTCAATGCATTCAATGCATAAAGACGTGCTTCAGCATTTTGAACCAGATGAGCGTTGTAGCTTATTATTTCATTGGAAGGGTGTAGTAGATGGACTGTCTTGGTGGCGCAAACTATAGAAGCAGTATGGGCTTTTAGCCAATCCATTCCCAGAATGAGGTCGATGTTGGACGACTTCAGGATAATGGGAGAGACATAGAACTCCAACCCTTCGATTTCAATGGGAACGTCGTGACAACCCATAGAGGTTTGACATTGGCCGGCAGGGTTTTTTACCACTACCGAAGTGTTCATCTCTTCACATCTAATGTCGTGCTTATATGCAAAATCTTCTGAAATGAATGAATGCGATGCTCCTGAATCAAATAAAACGGATGCAGGTACTGAATTTACGAGGAGTGTACCCATCATAGTAGCAGGTTGGTCTTGAGCTTCATTGAGATCAACGTGGTTGGCATGAACACGGCCATAAGACCTGGCATTGTTGTTGCGGGACTGATTGTCTCCACGACCAGTTGCCGGAAGTGCCAGTTGATTATTGTTCTGAGTGCAATCCTTAGCGCGGTGACCTGGATGGCCACACCTGAAGCACAGACCATCATTGGGAGCAGAAGCAGGAGCTGGGAGTGGTGCAGCTGGGAGTCTTGGCTGCCTAGGTGGTGGAGGCAGACGAGGTGCAGTATAGGACTGCCTTGGAGCAGGTGCAGCTGGACGGTACACACTGTTGGGGATCCAGACTCTACGCTTCTGTGAGGGAGGGCCCGAGGATGAGCCCGGTTCACGGTTGCGCCTGAGAGTGCTCTGGTGTTCCTGCAGACCAGTTTCAACCTGGATAGCTTTGTTCACCAAGGTGGCGAAATCTCCAAAGTCATGCACAAGAAGTGCGAGCTTGATGTCAGCTTGAAGTACGTCACGGAACTTTTCATGTCTACGAGTATCAGTGGCAATATCTTCTTCAGCATAGCGGGATAAGTCCAGAAACTCCCGCTGATAAGCATCCACAGTATTGTTGCCCTGGGTGAGGTTGCGGAACTCACGCTTCTTCATATCCATGATTCCCTAAGGAATGAAGCGGGCACATAAGGCAGCTTGGAATTCCAACCAAGTGATGATTGTTCCAGCAGGCAGTGTACGCCTGTGGCTATCCCACCATTGAGCAGCGGGACCCTTCAGATAGTATGCCGCAAAGGTGACATAGTTGGCAGCGGCAACTCCAGCAGACTCCAGTTCAAAGGCAATGTCACAGAGCCAGTCATCAGCATCAAGAGGCTGAGTTGAGCTGCGGTAGATGGATGGGTTGAGGCGAGCAAAGTCATTCAGTGTCACTGTGCCATGCCGCTGATTCATGTTGGGACGAGGGAACTGAGCCATGACAGTCTCCATGAACTGGCGGTTCAGCTCAAACTGTGGGATCATACCGGCCATGTATTCGGGCGGTGGTGGGGCGTTGCCACCACGACCACGGCCAGCTGGTCTAACCATCCTGCTAATATATAACAGGGGTAGTTCAGCATTGAGAAATTTGCAAACACAAGAATCATTTATGAATGAAACATGCATAATGAAAGGAGCACGTAAAATACCACATAGTAATCGGCATATACTACAAAAGGGCTGCATGCATATAGTTCAGTCTATAAACTAAGGACATCATAGGCGGCACGCAGGCTCGCGGCGAATGCATCTAGCACTAGTAAGTAAGACTACATCAGTCCCAGGCGGAACTATGGAGGTAGAGGTAGTCTGACAGCTGACAGTGCTGCAACGAAAAGTCCTCCACTGTGACACCCCCGATTTGACTGTACACTAATCATGCACGCAAATGTGTACGACCAAGATCAAGGACTCACTGGAAGATATCACAACACAACTCTAGACACAAATTAAAATAATACAAGCTTTATATTACAAGCCAGGGGCCTCGAGGGCTCGAATACATAAGCTCGAAAACACAAGAGTCAGCGGAAGCAACAATATTTGAGTACAGACATAAGTTAAACAAGTTTGCCTTAAGAAGGCTAGCACAAAAGCATCAATGATCGAAAAGGCAAGGCCTCCTGCCTGGGACCTCCTAACTACTCCTGGTCGTCAGCTGTCTCCACGTAGTAGTAGGCTCCGTCGGGGTAGTAGCAGTCGTCAAGTGTGGCGTCTGGCTCCTGGACTCCACCATCTGGTTGCATCAACCAGCAAGAAGAAAGAAGGGGAAAGGGGGGGGGAGCAAAGCAACCGTGAGTACTCATCCAAAGTACTCGCAAGCAAGGATCTACACTACATATGCATCGGTATCAATGAAAATGGGTAGTATCTGTGGACTAAGCTGCATAATGCCAGAATAAGAGGGGGAGAAGCTAGTCCTATCGAAGACTAGCATCTTCTGGAAACCACCGTCTTGCAGCAAGAGGGGGAAGTAGAGTAGTGTAACATAAGTCATATATATGTTGTTGTTCTAACGCTCTGGGATCCTTTCTCGACTCCCGAAGCAACATATCCAAACAATGCCTCAGCATCCAGTTCTAGTTGTAGCGATCGGGATACAACTCCAAGTGTCCGTTACCGTAGGACAGGCTATCGATAGATGTTTTCTTCCCTGCAGGGGTGCACCAACTTACCCATCACGCTTGCTTAATTCCGGCCGGACACACCATCAGGTCATGCCCACCCTCGGCCAAACAATACACCGCAACCCGACCTAGGCTTAATAGAGAGGTCATGCACGCCGGACTAAACCCTATGCCCCCAGGGGTCATGGGCCAATCGCCCCGGGAACTCCTGCACGTTGCGTACGCGGCCGGTGAGTAGACCTAGCAACCTCCTTTAAAAAGGTAGGAGCCTAACCAGTCCAACCCGGCGCGCGCCGCTCAGTCGCAATGACGTCAGTTAAGCTTCGGCTGATGCATACGACGCAGAACGCCCATACTATGCCCACGTGATGGTTAGTGCTATCAGGCCAGAGGCCCCTTGGATCAAATATCCAAACCGTTTAGTGTCTTGGGAACGCGCGGTAACGAGCAGAGACTCACGATTATGTGACCCCATCGCCCCGTCTCGAGAACTTGCGGCAAGGGCGAGTGCCCGGCCACGCCTCGTAATTATCTCACGGGCACCTTCTAGATCAACCCGACTACACATCACTCGCAATTAAGCTCGCGCGGGTACCCCTCAGGGTCGACCCATCTTTAGTAACCAGGTTCAGTGTAAAGTCATAGTAACCATAGTAACTGTGTGTCTGACACCAAAGGAAAACCTGAGGAAATCACCCTCGATGGAATTCCACCTGATGTTTATCGTCAAGGTGAACGAAAGAGGAGTCACCCTCGAGGTCCACTCTTGAGGAGTTGCATGACAGTGTCGTTATCGGGAGTGGAGAAAGAGGAATCACCCTCGATGACCACAACCGATGAACTAACCTACAAGGTTAACATCAGAAGTGCTGATGAGGTCTCACCCTCGGCACTCGATAGTAACCCAGTAGTGTCGAGCAACTAAGGGGAACGTGACGTGCGGTGCCGGGTCCTGGTCTTCGATCCCGTTGATCGGGTCTTCTGATAATCCAGCGGGGCAGTCCGGACAAGGTAGGGGGGTCACTAGTGGATCTCTAACCAGCCTATACTAAGCAGTTTAGTATAAACATGTAAGGTATGAAAGCAGTATCAACAACAGGCTATGCATCAGAATAGGATCATACAAAAAGCAGTAGCAGTTCTAATGCAAGCATAAGAGAGAAGAGAATGGGCGATATCGGAATGATCAAAGGGGGTTGGCTTGCCTGGTTGCTCTGGCAAGAAGGAGGGGTCGTCAACACCGTAGTCGATCACCGGGGCATCATCGGTCTCGAGGTCTACCGGAGAGAAGAGGGGGGAGAAACTGTAAATATAAAGCAAACAGTTGCAACAGAGAAGCACGACATGTCAACACGCATTGTTAGGGTGCTTTAACGCGGTGGTACACGGTACCGGCGAAGGGGGATATCACTCGGGAAAGTATCCCCGGTGTTTCGTGTTTTCGGACAGATGAATCAAAGGGGGGAAAGTTGCAGGTTCACTATGCTAGGGACATGTGGCGAACGAACGGACCGCGTATTCGGATTCGTCTTGTTGTTCTGAGCGATTTTTATATATAAAACATTTTCATCCGAGTTACGGTTTATTTTATATGATTTTCTAATTTTTAAACATTTTCTGAATTTCTGTTAATTCGAAAATAAACTAGAATTTGCCATCGGTACACAAGGTGTACCCAGCCAGGGTGTATGATAAGTGGGGCCAGTCAAAGTCAACATAGTTGAAGTTGACTTTGTCAAAAGGTGAACAGTACATGAGGGTCGCATATGCCATTGACTTACATTTATTTTGCTTTTTTTTAAACTAACAGTAATCCACATGTCATATGTTATTAGACTATCTTAGCACTACTTTTAGTTCTAATCTAAACTAGTACTAATACTAATTAGAACAAGGGCAGGCCACACACGGCTATGGGAAAGCCAGCCACACACACGTCGCGCACACACACTGCTATGGGTTAAATCTGTTCCTTTTAACAAAAGATAGCATTTTGTCATTTTTGTAGGATTTAAACCATGTGTCAAATGAATTTGGTTCAATGGGGTAAAATGGAGTTTGTCATGTATACTTTCTACTCATATTATTTTTACCCATGTTAACAGTTGTTTAGACATTGTTTAGAGGCTGTCTAGAGGGTTAGTCAGTGTATGTTCAGAAAAGCTAGCTAGTAGTCGCTACAGTAACTAGAATAAGCAATACAGCAAGCATCGGCGTGGCCCAGGCACTACAGCCGAACGAGGCGCAACAGCAGCCACAAGCAGAGCAGCGCGGGGCACGCGAGGGCGCGGGCGAAGCACACGCAGGCAGGCGCTCGCGCCAGCAGTGCGCGAGCTTATGCAGGCGGCGGCGCACGGGGCCAGCGCAGCCGGCAGCGGCGGGAAGCACACGTCCCAGAAGTAACAAGAGACAAGCGGACGTGGGGTGGCGAACAACGGCCAGCGAGCGGAGGGGTCGAGCAGGCCGCGGCCGGGCTAGCAAGGAGCGGGCGCGCAAGGTTGCAAGCACATCAGTATGCACAGGTGTCGTGAACGCGAATCCTCGGCCTCGGCGAGCAACGGCGCGCGGGGGCACTGATCAAAACCGGGAATGGGGGTAATCGAAGGAGGAGCTCACCGCGAGCTCGACGATGTGGCCGGGGAGGCCGGAGCTGGACTGGAGCCATGGCAAATGACGTCAGACGCCGACGATGTACGATGAAGATGTGCTCGATGCCGAGCGTACAAGCCCTCCTAGCTCGAGCCCTTAGGCTAGGGCGAAGGAGAAGACGATGAAGGAGCTCGTGGACGTCTTGGCGTGACGAGGTGAGTCTGGTGGCCGCGGGATCGAGAAGGCAGGGACGACTATGGTCTCGGGTGCGGACGAAATCGAGAGGAGAATAGGGGAACGAGGGGGATGGTCTTTAGGGTTTGCCAAGGGTCGCGGGCGTCGGACTTAACCGTCAGGGAGGGCCGCGGGATGGCCGGCACCTGACCGGGCGCACCCATGGCTGTGGGATGGCCGCCACGGTTCCCTGCCTCCCACTGTAGTGATAGGTTAGGGATGCCCCTGCTGGGCTAGGCCGTTTTAGCCAAATGGGCCAAGGTGCTGAGTAGGTTTAGGTCTTTTGTTTCTGTTTCTTTTTCTATTTCCCTTTTCATTTCTTTTTTTGTTTTGTTTTAACCTATTAGTTTCAGCTTATTTTACTTTTACAAAATATGAAACTAGCAGCTAAATTAATGTTTTAATTTAATCATCTGCCATAGAATGTTAGACTACTAAATAAAATAGTTTAATATTTTATAATTTATAATAGGCAATTAACTAATTGTTTAAGCCACCATTTTATTTATTTTAGGGTAATTAATCACATTCTAAAAATATTAGTTCACCACCATAATTACGTATGAATTATTTACCACATTCCAAACATATTAGTTTTGACAATTGAAAACTTTTATTGTGTGACTTTATCTTAAATTTGAATTTAAATCGATTTGAATCTAAGCGGGATTTAGCAACAGTAAAAGCGATGACTAGGCACCGTTAATCTGGGGATTACTGTAGCTTAATTATCCGGGCTTTACAAATCTTCTCCACTACAAGAAATCTCGTCCCGAGATTTAAGGGGTGGAATAAGGGGGAAGCGGTAAGGACGGATGTTTGAAAGGACCGGCATATGGTAGTTATCTCAAGGAAGGAGATTTTATAAGCACCAAGAAACGTACCGAGAGTGCTATCAGGAAGTTCAAGAAGTTTCAACTACGTAGGCATCCAGCTGATGCCTAAAACGAGTGATGAAGGGGTTCAGAGCAATGATGAATAATGTTGCCTCTGATACTGGAATGAAACATGGTGAGGAAGTTAGCTCGTGAATTGTACACGAAGCCAAGTTCAAAGAATATTTCGAAATCAAAGTTGTACAGGAGAGTCAGGTTTCGATCCTGTAGAACTGTGGGTTATGGGCCCACCAGGTGGGTTAAAAGCAGGAAGGGCGATGATAGCAAGGCATGTCTGAGTGTAGACTGTCAGTTATGTTGGCAACAACGTTGGTACTTAGGACGAGGGACGAAGAGAACCATTTTCCTGCTCGTTGAAACGAGGCGGGCCAATAGGCAAAGTTCTCGTCCATCTGTCGTTACCAGAATGTTGTCAACAATAGTAACAGGGTCTTACTGACAGAGTTGTACACCAAGGTGTATACGCAAGCAGAAAATTATTCCTGCTTAGATTATATGTAGATCAAAGGAAGGTCAAACAAACAAATGGAAGGAAAATGTGTTTAAACACAATGAATAGGAGTAAATCATCCCCAAGATTAAGCAGGCATGATATACGCGTCAGGAGATCAAAGTCATGACCATATAGATAAAAGGGGTAAGAAGAATAATGATATGTACCCACACATCGATGTTGGATAGTTGATCAAGAGCATTTTAGCATTGCGCTCACAATGTTCTTGTGGATCTTCGGACTACCACAGACATGCTTCGAGATAGCTCCGACATGGTCTTCAAGCAAAGGTCAGACATTGGATACACCAGGATCCATCGGAAACAACTTATAAAATAAGTCATACAATTTCAGCAAGGGAAGATGAGTATGAAGCCGACGGGCTCAGAAAGAATTCCTCGAGATTTCCCTAGACAAGAATTTTCACAATTAAGTGAACAAGGCGATAGCATTGGACACACCAGGGTATATAATGGAGTGTGTTCATGGAGAACATCCACAATTAAGTACTGAACGAGATGCACCTGGAAATACGTACCAAGTAGCAAGTTCGATGTTAGCAGGGAGGTTTAATAACCAGAAGGGTTGGAATGAAACTATCGACCATTCACTTCAAAGCATTCGGTTTGCTAGAAGTTTTGAAATCGCACGTAATACTTCAATTGTTGGGTTTCCGGTTAGAAATAACACGAGGACCAGGGAACGAATGAAGATGGCGAGAAGTATTACTAGTATCAAGAATTCATAAGGGGTGGTAAAATTCTCACGACGTTCTTGACGTGAAAGATGGTAGTACTCCAAGGTAGAGCATATCAAAGTCGGATAACAAGGAACTCAAGGCATACACAAAACAAGGACAAGTTTGTGTTGGAAGGAATGCAAGAATGTTGTCGATGTTAATACAAATCATCGAGGGGAAGGGATGGTATTCCCCAGCATGAATTCGATTCACAACATTGGAAGAAGGCAAAACATTGTTGATGATGATCATGATACATTTTTCGAGAGATTTCATTAAGATGTAATCGATCAGTGTTGACATCAAGTCAAATGAATGATGGAGCGAAAGGTTATTGAAACCACTAGTGCAATACAAACTAGAAATCAAGCTAGTTGTTCAAGGCGAAATGATGTGCCGAGGAAGATCGGCGTAAGCTTAGCTCATTGCCGAAATTGTGCTCCGGGAAGAAGCACTAGGTCGCACCGTTAAAACGATGCATGATAATGATATAGCCGATCAGGCTAGATATGACTTGAATAATTAATAAACTCATAAGCAATGTATATTACTTAGAGTTTATTGAATCGGAGTGCGGGATTGATTCACTTATCGGTGTCCTTGAGTGTCTAACAACTCAGAACCCAGGGAAAAATGGAATCGGTGAGAAGTAATACTTGAAGAAGAACTCATAAGAAGTAATATGGTTCTGTGACATTATCGAGATACCACGGGGTAATACTTGAAAGTAGATCATAATAGAGGTTGGACAGGTGCAATGACCTGTAGAGGACAAGTGGTTTAACTTGTCCGAGAAATGGTATTAAAGGAGAGCATGGTCGAAATCATGATTGCAAAAGGCCAGATCCCAGATATAAGATGAACTTATATCAAGGGGATAATTAATTTTAAGAGAAGCCTTAATGATAAGATCTACACCGTGTCCATGGGCATGAACAGAAAGTTCAAGGTTGACTCCCACTTCTTCAATGCATAAGCTTTCATTCACTGCTATATTAAAAATGAATTGATTGCGAAGACTTGCCTGGTGAATTACAAGAGGAGTATGAACCTTGGAAAACTTTCGGGTTCACACAGATTAAGGAAGGCATAAGTTCAACCTATCGGGGCATCTTAGACTCATACTACACAAACTTCAGGAGCAATTTATACAAGCTTGAAAGCAGAGCATGGTTGAGAAAGCAGATGATATATTTTACCCAAGGCATTATATATCATGGCAGAACTCACAAGGTATTTGAATATGAAGGACGCTGTCGGACAATATCCAACAAAGGATCCGGTAGTCTACAAGGGATCTGATGTGAGCATCGGTACTCAACTAGAAGAAGAAAGAATGCAAGGATATCAGTTTATATAAACAACTGACTATTTCAAAACTCAAACACAAAAGGAATTATGATTTCCAAATCAAGGGATCAGAAGCAAACGCTCTGATTAAGGATGGTTAAGTGGACATGAATTAGGGGTGCAATCGACGACAATTTGGTTGGTCAAGAACCAGCTCATATTCGAAATGACGTCTGAGCTGGAAGAACGAATTCTAGTTTGATTAATGATTGTGAGTATTTGCAACCTATTGAATCAATAAGATCAGAAAGTCAATCACAAAGGATTTTAACGAATATTTATATACATATGGAATTAACCATAATGCAAGAAGGTAAAACTTTCCAGAGCAATAGGTTGCTGAGGTTTTCGGAAGATTGAATAGCGTCTCGAAGACATTTGTGAAACGCATGATCAACTAGGGATGAATGAATTTCCAGTAAGTGTGAGGAATTATTCATACATGTATTCATACGGAAAAGGAGCTGCAAGGCAGCATGCACGAAGGATTCTCGGAATATCCAAAGTATTTCAGGGTATCTTGTAATAACAAGAACAATTGAAATGAAGGTATGGACGACAAGTGTATGCATCTATCCTTAGGGATTTATCGGTGATATGGAATTGTAATGGTGAAGGGCACAAAGTCCCGAGAGAACATCGCAGAGTATCTTCGGAATCTTCTGGTGCAGTAGGCCATCATCTTGAATGAAGGGCTCTGCGGGAGAAAGTATTTACGAGAACCTAAAGTTAGATTTTAGCAAAATCATTTAACCCAAATAGAAGAGAGATCAAAATCCCAGAGTAAGGACGAGGAATAAAAGATCCTAATACCACCCAATTGGCGACGTGGGCCCGTAAGCCACACAGCCAAGTTAGTAAAACAGTTTTTCAAAGACTAGACTCAACTTCGGCCAAGGAGTTGGAAAGGGGGGTTCCTACAGGCAGTCGGCTCTGATACCAACTTGTGACGCCCTCGATTTGACCGTACACTAATCATGCACGCAAATGTGTACGACCAAGATCAAGGACTCACTAGAAGATATCACAACACAACTCTAGACACAAATTAAAATAATACAAGCTTTATATTACAAGCCAGGGGCCTCGAGGGCTCGAATACATAAGCTCGAAAACACAAGAGTCAGCGGAAGCAACAATATCTGAGTATAGACATAAGTTAAACAAGTTTGCCTTAAGAAGGCTAGCACAAAAGCATCAATGATCTAAAAGGCAAGGCCTCCTGCCTGGGACCTCCTAACTACTCCTGGTCGTCAGCTGTCTCCACGTAGTAGTAGGCTCCGTCGGGGTAGTAGCAGTCGTCAAGTGTGGCGTCTGGCTCCTGGACTCCACCATCTGGTTGCATCAACCAGCAAGAAGAAAGAAGGGGAAAAGGGGGGAGCAAAGCAACCGTGAGTACTCATCCAAAGTACTCGCAAGCAAGGATCTACACTACATATGCATCGGTATCAATGAAAAGGGGTAGTATCTGTGGACTAAGCTGCAGAATGCCAGAATAAGAGGGGGAGAAGCTAGTCCTATCGAAGACTAGCATCTTCTGGAAACCACCGTCTTGCAGCAAGAGGGGGAAGTAGAGTAGTGTAACATAAGTCATATATATGTTGTTGTTCCAACGCTCCGGGATCCTTTCTCGACTCCCGAAGCAACATATCCAAACAATGCCTCAACATCCAGTTCTAGTTGTAGCGATCGGGATACAACTCCAAGTGTCCGTTACCGTAGGACAGGCTATCGATAGATGTTTTCTTCCCTGCAGGGGTGCACCAACTTACCCATCACGCTTGCTTAACTCCGGCCAGACACACCATCAGGTCATGCCCGCCCTCGGCCAAACAATACGCCGCAACCCGACCTAGGCTTAATAGAGAGGTCATGCACGCCGGACTAAACCCTATGCCCCCAGGGGTCAAGGGCCAATCGCCCCGGGAACTCCTGCACGTTGCGTACGCGGCCGGTGAGCAGACCTAGCAACCTCCTTCAAAAAGGTAGGAGCCTAACCAGTCCAACCCGGCGCGCGCCGCTCAGTCGCAATGACGTCAGTTAAGCTTCGGCTGATGCATACGACGCAGAACGCCCATACTATGCCCACGTGATGGTTAGTGCTATCAGGCCAGAGGCCCCTTGGATCAAATATCCAAACCGTTTAGTGTCTTGGGAACGCGCGGTAACGAGCAGAGACTCACGATTATGTGACCCCATCGCCCCGTCTCGAGAACTTGCGGCAAGAGCGAGTGCCCGGCCACGCCTCGTAATTATCTCGCGGGCACCTTCCAGGTCAACCCGACTACACATCACTCGCAATTAACCTCGCGCGGGTACCCCTCAGGGTCGACCTATCTTTAGTAACCAGGTTCAGTGTAAAGTCATAGTAACCATAGTAACTGTGTGTCCGACACCAAAGGAAAACCTGAGGAAATCACCCTCGATGGAATTCCACCTGATGTTTATCGTCAAGGTGAACGAAAGAGGAGTCACCCTCGAGGTCCACTCTTGAGGAGTTGCATGACAGTGTCGTTATCGGGAGTGGAGAAAGAGGAATCACCCTCGATGACCACAACCGATGAACTAACCTACAAGGTTAACATCAGAAGTGCTGATGAGGTCTCACCCTCGGCACTCGATAGTAACCCAGTAGTGTCGAGCAACTAAGGGGAAAGTGATGTGCGGTGCCGGGTCCTGGTCTTCGATCCCGTTGATCGGGTCTTCTGATAATCCAGTGGGGCAGTCGGGACAAGGTAGGGGGGTCACTGGTGGATCTCTAACCAGCCTATACTAAGAAGTTTAGTATAAACATGTAAGGTATGAAAGCAGTATCAACAACATGCTATGCATCAGAATAGGATCATACAAAAAGCAGTAGCAGTCCTAATGCAAGCATAAGAGAGAAGAGAATGGGCAATATCGGAATGATCAAAGGGGGTTGGCTTGCCTGATTGCTCTGGCAAGAAGGAGGGGTCGTCAACACCGTAGTCGATCACCGGGGCATCATCGGTCTCGGGGTCTACCGGAGAGAAGAGGGGGAAGAAACAGTAAATATAAAGCAAACAGTTGCAACAGAGAAGCACGACATGTCAACACGCATTGTTAGGGTGCTCTAACGCGGTGGTACACGGTACCGGCGAAGGGGGATATCACTCGGGAAAGTATCCCCGGTGTTTCGTGTTTTCGGACAGATGAATCGGAGGGGGGAAAGTTGCAGGTTCACTATGCTAGGGACGTGTGGCGAACGAACGGACCGCGTTTTCGGATTCGTCTCGTCGTTCTGAGCGATTTTCATATATAAAACATTTTCATCCGAGTTACGGTTTATTTTATATGATTTTCTAATTTTTAAACATTTTCTGAATTTCTGTTAATTCGAAAATAAACTGGAATTTGCCATCGGTACACAAGGTGTACCCAGCCAGGGTGTATGATAAGTGGGGCCAGTCAAAGTCAACATAGTTGAAGTTGACTTTGTCAAAAGGTGAACAGTACATGAGGGTCCCATATGCCATTGACTTACATTTATTTTGCTTTTTTTTAAACTAACAGTAATCCACATGTCATATGTTATTAGACTATCTTAGCACTACTTTTAGTTCTAATCTAAACTAGTACTAATACTAATTAGAACAAGGACAGGCCACACACGGCTATGGAAAAGCCAGCCACATACACGTCGCGCACACACACTGCTATGGGTTAAATCTGTTCCTTTTAACAAAAGATAGCATTTTGTCATTTTTGTAGGATTTAAACCATGTGTCAAATGAATTTGGTTCAATAGGGTAAAATGGAGTTTGTCATGTATACTTTCTACTCATATTATTTTTACCCATGTTAACAGTTGTTTAGACATTGTTTAGAGGCTGTCTACAGGGTTAGTCAGTTTATGTTCAGAAAAGCTAGCTAGTAGTCGCTACAGTAACTAGAATAAGCAATACAGCAAGCATCGGCGTGGCCCAGACACTGCAGCCGAACGAGGCGCAACACCAGCCACAAGCAGAGCAGCGCGGGGCACGCGAGGGCGCGGGCGAAGCACACGCAGGCAGGCGCTCGCGCCAGCAACGCGCGAGCTTATGCAGGCGGCGGCGCACGGGGCCAGCGCAGCCGGCAGCGGCGGGAAGCACACGTCCCAGAAGTAACAAGAGACAAGCGGACGTGGGGTGGCGAACGACGGCCAGCGAGCGGAGGGGTCGAGCGGGTCACGGCCGGGCTAGCAGGGAGCGGGCGCGCAAGGTTGCAAGCACATCAGTACGCACATGTGTCGTGAACGCGAATCCTCGACCTCGGCGAGCAACAGCGCGCGGGGGCACTGAACAAAACCGGGAATGGGGGAATCGAAGGAGGAGCTCACCGCGAGCTCGACGATGTGGCCGGGGAGGCCGGAGCTGGACTGGAGCCATGGCAAATGACGTCAGACGCCGACGATATACGACGAAGATGTGCTCGATGCCGAGCGTACAAGCCCTCCTAGCTCGAGCCCTTAGGCTAGGGCGAAGGAGAAGATGATGGAGGAGCTCGTGGACGTCTTGGCGCGATGAGGTGAGTCTGGTGGCCGCGGGATCAAGAAGGCAGCGGCGACTATGGTCTCGGGTGCGGACGAAATCGAGAGGAGAAGAGGGGAACGAGGGGGATGGGCGTTAGGGTTTGCCAGGGGTCGCGGGCGTCGGACTTAACCGTCAGGGAGGGCCGCGGGATGGCCGACACCTGGCCGGGCGCACCCATGGCCGTGGGATGGTCGCCACGGTTCCCTGCCTCCCACTGTAGCGATAGGTTAGGGATGCCCCTACTGGGCTAGGCCGTTTTAGCCAAATGGGCCAAGGTGCTGAGTAGGTTTAGGTCTTCTGTTTCTGTTTCTTTTTCTATTTCCCCTTTTCGTTTCTTATTTTGTTTTGTTTTAACCTATTAGTTTCAGCTTATTTTACTTTTACAAAATATGAAACTAGCTGCTAAATTAATGTTTTAATTTAATCATCTGCCATAGAATGTTAGACTACTAAATAAAATAGTTTAATATTTTATAATTTATAATAGGCAATTAACTAGTTGTTTAAGCCACCATTTTATTTATTTTAGGGTAATTAATCACATTCTAAAAATATTAGTTCACCACCATAATTACGTATGAATTATTTACCACATTCCAAACATATTAGTTTTGACAATTGAAAACTTTTATTGTGTGACTTTATCTTAAATTTGAATTTAAATCGATTTGAATCTAAGTGGGATTTAGCAACAGTAAAAGCGATGACTAGGCACCGTTAATCTGGGGATTACTGTAGCTTAATTATCCGGGCGTTACATCCACGCCAGCAACCTGAGGGCCATGCATACTCTGGTGCAGAACCCGACGTCCAGGTGGCAACAGAGGACCAAGTGCGGGAGTGTCGCCTCCCACATCTGGCCAACCGACACTAGGAGGCATCACGATCCTAGCTAGGTAGATCACAGTAGGCGGTAGCTGTCTAGATAGGACAAAGGGGTGCAGCAGCTTCAAGGCGCGGTACAGGTGCTGACGGGTGGTGTAAAACTCGTGGCGAAGAGCTCGATTAGCTTGATCCAGCCCATCATCATGCAGAACAAGGTTCCGATGATGGAAGGGCTCTCGGGTGACGGTGGAGTAGGCAGCAGTGTAGTATCCCTCCGCTCCATCGTCGGAGGCGATAGCAACGTTCCTGAAAGGGGAAGTGTCCAACGCCCGATACTCTCCACGAAGGCGTGTCAGAGCAGCGTAAGCAACATCGTGAACTGCCATATCGATGGTCACTCCAACACCATGAGCGGTGTGCAACACAGTAGAGGAGTCCTCTGCACGAGAGTAGAGGCGGACGATGGGACGATGCTCCTGGTTAAAGTCCCGGTACTGCTCGTACATGGTATACTCAGGATGCCAGCGATAACCTAGATAGGTCATCATCTCAGCTAGCACAGCATGTGATCCCGAGGCACCAAGGGCCTGCGTGTGGCGCACAACCTGCCTCGTGGGTTCCATATGAAAACAAAGATGTTTCAAAGGAGTCAAATGACAGTGTGGGGATTATGCAAAATACTATTCTAAGCAATAACTACGGCTTATCCAACTTTGGGGTGAGGGGTCTCGGGGATCCTAATGTTAGAGTTAGTAAAAATCATTTTACCCGAAATAGGAGAGTGTTCAGAATCCCGGAGTATAGATCGAGGAGTAAAATAATCTAGTACCACCCAAATGGCGACGTGGGCCCGTAAGCCACACAACCATGTTAGTAAAAGTTTTGCAATGTCTAGACTCGACTTCGGCCAAGGAGTGTGGAAGGGGGATTCCTACAGGCAGTCGGCTCTGATACCAACTTGTGACACCCCCGATTTGTCCGTACACTAATCATGCACGCAAATGTGTACGGCCAAGATCAGGGACTCAGTGGTAGATATCACAACACAACTCTAAAAGTAAAATAAGTCATACAAGCTTCATATTACAAGCCAGGGGCCTCGAGGGCTCGAATACAAGTGTTTGATCATAGACAAGTCAGCGGAAGCAACAAATATCTGAGTACAGACATAAAGTTAAACAAGGTGCGATAAGATGGCTAGCACAAACTGGGATACATATCAAAAGAGGAGCAGGCCTCATGCCTGCGATCCTCCTAAACTACTCCTGGTCGTCGTCGGCAGACTGCACGTAGTAGTAGGCGCCTCCGGTGTAGTAGGAGTCGTCGTAGGTGGCGTCTGGCTCCTGGGCTCCACCATCCGGTTGCATCATCTGAGAAGAAGGAACAGAAGGGGAAAAAGGGGGAGCAAAGCAACCGTTAGTACTCATCCAAAGTACTCGCGAGCAAGGATCTATACTACATATGCAATGGTAACAAAGATATGGGTAATATCGGCGGACTGAACTGCAGGAAGCCAGAATAAGAGGGGGATAGCTAATCCAAACGAAGACTACGCTTCTGGCAGCCTCCATCTTGGAGCAGTAGAAGAGAATAGATGGTAAGTTCACCGAGTAACATCGAATAGCATAACCTACTCGGCGGTCCTCCCGCACATCACCCTGTGAGAGAGCAACAACCGAGTTATATCTGGAACTCATCTGGGTGTGTTTCAAAAGTGTCCGGTTCTAGTTGTCATGAGGTCGGAATACAACTCCGGGTCGTCCTTTTACCGAGGGACACGGCTATTCGAATAGATTAACTTCCCTGCAGGGGTGCACCACATAACCCAGCACGCTTGATCCCATTTGGCCGGACACACTTTCCAGGGTCATGCCCGGCCTCGAAAGATCAACACGTCGCAGCCCTACCTAAGCACAACAGAGAGGTCAGCACGCCGGTCTAAGTCCTAGGCGCGCAGGGGTCCGGGCCCATCGCCCAACGCACACCTGCACGTTGCGTACGCGACCGGTAAGCAGACCTAGCCTCTCCTAATACCAGAGTAGGCTTTCCAGTCCAATCCGGCGCACGCCGCTAAGTCGCTGACGTCAAGAAGGCTTCGGCTGATACCACGACGTCGAGTGCCCATAACTATTCCCACGTAGCTGGTTAGTGCGTATAGGCCAACGGCCAGACTCGGATCAAATATCCAAACTCGTTAAGCGTGTTATTATGAAATAACCGCGGACAACGACCAGGGCCAGGCCCACCTGTCTCCTAGGTGTCTCAACCTGCCCTGTCGCTCCGCCACAAAGATCCACACAGAGGGCCGTCGGGAAAGTATGTCCTTTCAGCCCCCAATCCGTGAATCAACCGCGGGTACTCAACGAGCCGACCCGACTTTAGTCACAACATGTATCATGTATAAGTGTATGTAGTATATACCCGTGATCACACCCAAGTGATCACGGCCCGATAGAATAGCAGGGCAGACGGACAAGGGTGTAGTGCCACTGATGGAATACTAGCATCCTATACTAAGCATTTAGGATTGCAGGTAAAGGTGTCAACAGTTGTAGCAACAATGACAGGCTATGCAACAGAATAGGAGTATCGAAAACGGTAACATGCTACACTTCTCTAATGCAAGCAATAGAGAGAAGAATAGGCGATATCAGGTTGATCAGGGGGGGGGGGGGCTT
>LR738711.1:280064313-280125117 GCA_902687465.1 Secale cereale | reverse complement strand
AGAGTGGGTGTCGGTGGGGCTCAGGGCCCCCAGGGGGAGGTTATAGGCCAGGGGGGAGTGGGCCTGCCTGAGTGGCCACTGACTGGGCGAGGCCGAGTAGGCCTGGGGTTTCTTCTTTTTTTCTTTTGTTTGTTTTTCTTTTCTTTTATTTATTTCTCTTTTCTGTTTTATTCAGTTTAAGGCACTTAGGCACTTTGTAAAATTATGTTTCCTTTACTATAATTAACATAGCAATATTTGTCACTCACCAAACATTTTTATTTAATATTTTGAAAACTTTTATTATTTGCCACAATTTGAATTTGAATTTTAATCGGTTTCGAAGTAACGCGAGATTAGCAACAGTAATTGAAGTGATGTTGCATCATTAGCGAAGTTTTACTGTAGCCAAATTATCCGGGCGTTACACAAGTAGACCGAAACGATTCTGCATCTACTACTATTACTCCACAGATCGACCGCTATCCAGCATGCATCTAGAGTATTAAGTTCATAAGAACATAGTTACGCCTTAAGCAAGATGACATGATGTAGAGGGATAAACTCAACCAATATGATATAAACCCCATCTTTTTATCCGCGATGGCAATAATAAAATAGGTGCCTTGCTGCCCCAGCTATCACTGGGAAAGGACACCGCAAGATTGAACCCAAAGCCAAGCACTTCTCCCATTGCTACAACTATAGATCTAGTAGGCCAAACCAAACCGATAATTCGAAGAGACTTGCAAGGATATTTAAATCATGCATAAAAGATTTCAGAAAAGAATCCAGTATTGTTCATAGATAATCTTGACCATAAACCCACAATTCATCGGATATCGATAAACACACCGCAAAAAGAATTACATCGAATAGATCTCCTCGAAGATCGAGGATAACTTTGTATTGAGATCCAAAGAGAGAGAGAAGAAGCCATCTAGCTAATAACTATGAACCCGAAGGTCTGTGGTAAACTACTCACAACTCATCTGAGAGGCTATGGTGTTGATGTAGAAGCCCTCCGTGATCGATGCCCCCTCCGGTGGAGCTCCGGAACAGGCTGCAAGATGGGATCTCATGGGTACAAAAGGTCGCGGCAGTGGAATTAGGGTTTCGTGGTGCTCCTCGATGGTTTAAGGGTACGTAGGTATATACAGGAGGAAGAGGGACGTCAGGGAAGCAACAGGGGGCCCACGAGGGTGGGGGCGCGCTCCCTGCCCTCGTGGCCGCCTCTCTCGCTTCCTGGCGTGTACTCCAAGTCTTCTGTGTTGATATCGTTCCAAAAATAACTCTCCCGAAGGTTTCATTCCGTTTGGACTCCGTTTGATATTCCTTTTCTGCGAAACACTGAAATAGGCAAAAAACAACAATTTGCACTGGGCCTTGGGTTAGTAGGTTAGTCCCAAAAATAATATAAAAGTGTATAAAAAAGCCCATTAAACATCCAAAACATAATATATAATAGCATGGAACAATAAAAAATTATAGATACGTTGGAGACGTATCAAGTATCCCCAAGCTTAATTCATGCTCTTCCTCGAGTAGGTAAATGATAAAAACAGAATTTTTGATGTGGAATGCTAACCAACATAATTCTCAATGTAATTTCTTTATTGTGGCATGAATTTTCCGATCCGAAAGATTCAAGACAAAAGTTTAATATTGACATTAGAATAATAGTACTTCAAGCATACTAACAAAGCAATTATGTCTTCTCAAAATAACATGACCAAAGAAAGTTATCCCTACAAAATCATATAGTCTGGCTATGCTCTATCTTCATCACACAAAATATTTAAATCATGCACAACCCTCGTGCAAGGCCTGGTCGACAGGAACCGAGCATACAGAGAAGAACAAGGCAGAGATCGTTCGACTGACAGCAGAGCGTCTGTCTCTGGGCCCGAGTGTTTCAGCAATGCCATGAGGGCTGCTAAGATTCCCCCCAATTTTAGATTGGCGGCGGGAGTAAGCAAGTTCACCGGCGAGTCAAAGCCGGACACTTGGCTAGAAGATTACCGTGTAGCTGTGCAGATCGGTGGCGGCAATGATGATGTGGCTATGAAGCATCTCCCCCTGATATTGGCTGGCTCGGCCAAAGCTTGGATAAATCAGTTGGCCCCTGGAAGCATTTTCAGCTCGGAGGAGTTGGCCCGAGTGTTTGTCAAGACTTTCGAGGACACCTGCAAACGGCCCGCGGGACTGGCAGGGTTACATCATTGTGTTCAGAAACCGAATGAGACCCTGAGAGATTACATCCAGAGGTGGACCACTTTGCATCATACGGTGGAGAACGTGTCCGAGCATTAGGCAGTCTGTGCTTTCAAGGAGGGCGTACGATACAGAGAGCTGAACCTGAAGTTCGGTGGGACAGGAGATATGTCTGACTCGGATGATGGAGATAGCCAGTCGGTATGCTAATGGAGAAGAGGCCGACCGACTCCGTAGCGGCAAGAAGTCAGTCGGCCAAGATGATCAGAATTCCAATCGGAAGCCGAAGCGCAAAGCAGAGCCAGCAGTTCCAGGAGAAGCTGTAGTCGTTACCCAGGGAAAAGGAAAAGGGAAGCCTAAATGCCCGTGGATCCCCAAGAAAGTGAAATACCAAGCAGGGAATGACGTGCTTGATATGTCGTGCCCTATTCACACGAAGAAGGATAAAGAGGGGAATTTGGTCTACCCCAAACACACCACTCGACAATGTCGACTCCTGATTCAGAACTTCCAAAAGGACCAGCCCGCTGAGAAGGAGAAAGAATCCGAGGAGATCGAGGACAAAGAAGGGGATGGAGGTTACCCCCAGATCAACTCCACCTTGATGATTCTTACTGATGTAGAGAGAAAGAGTCGATTGAAAGTTATCAATAGAGAAGTCAACATGGTTGCTCCGGCAACAACGACGTACCTAAAGTGGTCCAAGACTCCCATTACATTCGACCAGTCCGACCACCCCGCGCACATTACTACCCCTGGGCGGCATGCGTTGGTGGTTGACCGGAAGGAAATATGCCCTAGGGGCAATAATAAAGTTGTTATTTATATTTCCTTATATCATGATAAATGTTTATTATTCATGCTAGAATTGTATTAACCGGAAACATAATACACATGTGAATATATAGACAAACAAAGTGTCACTAGTATGCCTCTACTGACTAGCTCGTTGAATCAAAGATGGTTATGTTTCCAAGCCATAGACATGAGTTGTCATTTGATTAACGGGATCACATCATTGGTGAATGATGTGATTGACTTGAACCATTCCGTTAGCTTAGCACTTGATCGTTTAGTTTTACTGATATTGCTTTCTTCATGACTTATACATGTTCCTATGACTATGAGATTATGCAACTCCCGAATACCGGAGGAACACCTTGTGTGCTATCAAATGTCACAACGTAACTGGGTGATTATAAAGATGCTCTAAAGGTGCCTCCGAAGGTGTTTGTGGTGTTGGCATAGATTGAGAATAGGATTTGTCACTCCGAATGTCGGAGAGGTATCTCTGGGCCCTCTTGGTAATGCACATCACTATAAGCCTTGCAAGCAAATGACTAATGAGTTAGTCACGAGATGATGCATTACGGAACGAGTAAAGAGACTTGCCGGTAACGAGGTTGAACTAGGTATTGAGATACTGACGACCGAATATCGGGCAAGTAACATACCGATGACAAAGGGAACAACGTATATTGTTATGCGGTATTGACCAATAAAGATCTTCGTAGAATATGTAGGAACCAATATGAGCATCCAGGTCCCGCTGTTGGTTATTGACCGGAGATGAGTCTCAGTCATGTCTACATAGTACTCGAACCCGTAGGGTCCGCACGCTTAACGTTCGGTGATGATCGGTATTATGAGTTTATGAGTTTTGATGTACCGAAGGTAGTCCAGAGTCCTGGATATGATCACGGACATGACGAGGAGTCTCGAAATGGTCAAGACATAAAGATTGATATATTGGAAGCCTATATTTGGACATCGGAATAGTTCCGGGTGAAATCAGGATTTTACTGGAATAACGGGAGGTTACCGGAACCCCCCCGTAAGTATATGGGCCTTATTAGGCCATAGTGGAGAGTGAGAGAGAGGAGAGCAAGGCAGGCCGCGCGCCCCCTCTCCCTCTAGTCCGAATTGGATTAGGAGGGGAGGGGCGTCGCCCCCCCTTTCCTTCCTCTCCCCCTCTCCTTCCTTCTCTCCTAATCCAACTAGGGAAGGGGGGAATCCTACTCCCGGTGGGAGTAGGACTCCTCCTAGGGCGCGCCATAGAGGGCCGGCCCCTCCCCCTTCTCTACTCCTTTATATACAGGGGTGGGGGCACCCCATAGACACACAAGTTGATCATTGATCTGTAATGCCCCGGATGTAATACTTTCCCTTTTGGGTATATAATATATCTCCGGCTTCATCTATTTCCATTCCGGGTTCTTTGTCTTTCGGGTTTTCGTTGTTTTGTTGTGTGAGTGTGTGGCATTCATTCATATCATGTAGACATGTGCAGTGCATTGCATTTGTGTTGTCGGTTGCAGCCGGTTCCGCGTGTTTCTTCCCGTTGCCCGTTTCGCGTTCCGGAGCTCCCTCACGTGTCCGTGACGTCCCGTAGGCCTACTTTGTTGTTCGGGCGTTTAACGTTACCGGTGTGCCGCGAGGTTGTTGTGTGTGTTGTTGTTTTGTTGTGTGCATCCCGCCTCTCAAATCTCGTCTCGTTTGGACTCCGTTGACTTTTCCTTCCGTTGTTCATGTGGGTCCGATGTGCCTTTACTTCGTGTCCCGGAAACACCCCCTACTGCAGTCTTTTATCTCCGTCTAGGCCTTTTAAATCTACCCCGCGATCGGATCCGTCGGATCGCGATCGGAGGGCTCCTAGCGCCCCCAAATCTCCAAACCCTAGCAGATCTGCTATATATTAGACCCTGGTCTATTTATTTTAGCATCTCCTCCTTCTTCCTCCTCCTCCCCTCTTTTTTTTCCCAAATCCACCAGATCCCCAAATTTTCTCCTGGATCCCGAGGGAACCAGCCGTTCTGGCCAGACCCTCGATCCTCTCCGCGCGCGCCAGCCGTCGCTGGGTCAACGCCGCGCGCCAGCCACCGAGGCCGCAGCCTCTCCGCAGATCGATCGCCCCAGCCGGCGAGACGACCGCGTCGGCCCAGGTCCACCCCCTCGTCGCCTCTCCCTCCTCGAGGCCCGTACGCCGCGGCCCCCAGGTCCCCACATCGCCGACTCCTTCGCACCCGGGCCCGGAGGCCCAGCTCCCCGCGGCCTCCTCCCAGCAGCGCCCCGTACGCCGCCGCATCGCCCCTGGGCCTCCCAGTCGGCCGGCCCGTACCGCGGCCCCCTCGGGTCCCCACATTGCCACCGTCCGCGCCGGATCGCCGCTCCCTCCGAGCTGGGCTGCCCTCGCCCCGGCGCCAGGCCCAGCCAGAGCCAGCGCCAGCGGCCCAGGCCGCGTCGGGCCTCCCTCCGCCTCCCGGGCCGCGACCGCCTCGCCAAGCCGCCTCTTCGCGCCGGTGGGCCAGTCGCCTCTGCGGGCCGCCGCCTCTCCCTCCAGGCCCGGGCCGCCCGCCACTGTAGCTCCAGATCTGGCCCGAAGCCCGATTTGACTTTCTCCAGATCTGTTTTGAGGTTGTTTTCCCCACTCCTAAGTCCCAGATCTGTATTCTAAAATGCTAAGTTTGAACTGCTCTAACTTTTTGCCTGATGCTCCGTTTTGCGCGTGTAATATGTCCAGACGTTCGTGGAGTTGTGCTCTACGTTTTACCTGTTGTTGTCATGCATGTTAGAGATCATCTAGGTGCTTGTTTTGCTGTTGCTAGAGTGCATCATGATATAAACTGCTGTTGAGTGTTATTTTCATGCCACCTTTGCCATGTGTTATCTTTTAGCTCGTTTGTCCAAATGATGAAAATGACATGTCCACGTGTTCGTCTTGTCACGAACTACGTGTTGCTTGTGATAGGTTGCATGGTAGAATTATTATTGCCTTGTTATCATCGTTGCAAAGTGCCATGTTCATATGATGTGTTTTCACTTGTTATGAAATGCCATCTTGTTGAGCTCGTTACAATCGTTGTGTTCACCTCTATGATGCATGCTTGTGTGTTTCGGGATCACCTTCATGTGCACTTTGATGAGGTGCTTACCCTTTGCCATGTTTAGTTTCGAGGTGACTTAAACATGCTCTTTTAGATGCTAAGATGATATTGCTGTTTTAGGACTTAGTGATTTTTCACTAAGTCTGAAATCTGTAACGTTCCGATGCCATGTTCGTGTGATGTTCTAGGACAAAGCATGATAGTTTTGGAGTGGATTTTGATTGTTCCTTGTAGTATATATTGTTGTCTTTCCATCCATGTCCTCACATGTCCATTTAAGTGGCTGTAGCATGTTTATCTTTTGCTCTAAAGTTTCAATAAAATTCTGCTGCCAGAATTTTATTGTAAAGTTCAATATGTCCAAGATCATTGCTATTGATCCGTGACTCCGTTGGGGGTGCACCTTGGACATAGTTGCTGTACTATATGTCTAGTTTGGGTTCATGTCCTTTGCCATGCTTTTTGGGTGCTGTAGCTTAATTATTTTGAGCTCCGAAGATGCTATGTTGCTGTAATTTTCAGCTTTCGCTCAAATCTTGTTTCGGGCACAACTTTTAGCCCGTAACTCCGATTTCAGCGAATCTTATATCAAACTTGATTGTTCTTCTGTGTAGATTAATAATAACAGATTGTTATCATGTTTTGAGGTGTTTTGCTTGAGTGATGTTTTACGTGCTCCGTGTGCATCCTTAGTGCATCCATCATGCATTCATGTTTTTCGAGTGCGCATTGCATCTTGTTGATTTGTGCTTGGTGTGATTGTTGTGTTTAGAGCCGGAAGCTGAGACCGAGTACGAGGGTGAGCACGAGGTTTCCAACGAGGTTGAGCACGAGGACCCTTCTTACGATCCAAATGACTTCTCTTCAGGCAAGATGACCGAACCCCGATAACATTACTATCTTTGCCTATTGCTAGTAGTCTCGATCTATAGTTTTGCCTCGATGCCCATGATCTTCTTGTCAGCCTCCTACTTGTAACCAATTGCCATGTTTAACCAACCTACCTATGCAAACCGTTGCTTGGCTAAGTACGCTTCGCTCAGCTCTTCTTATAGCATTGTTAGTTGCAGGTGAAGATCGAAGATGCTTTGCTTCATGTTGAAGTTTGGTTGGGTTTTATCACACTATATAAATGCTTAAAATGAAATCATCTATATATTGGCAAGGGTGGAAGGCTAAGCCTTTTGCTTGGTGATTTGTTCCACTCATGCCGTTAGGAACCGTATAAACCGGTGTTATGTTCCTTGATTATGCGTTCCTAACACGGTTGGGGTGTATGGGACCCCCTCGATAAACCGCTAAGTGCTAAGTCTTTTCCAGCAAGTCCCAACATTGGTTCTATTTGGCTAATAACAAACTAAACTTGCATAGGGAGTTATAAACCCTTTTCTTAATTCAACAACCCGGGCCAGTGCTCCACATGAGTGTTGGTCCAAACTGGGGGTTACGCGGGGCCACCTCGAGGAAACTCAAGGTCTGGTAAAAACCTGTGGGATCGCCCATCCGGTCGTGGCCTGAGACGAGATACGCGCGGCTACTATCAGGGTGTCGGCACGCCGGGAGGATTTGCTGGATTAGCCTTACCTTAGCTCGGTATATCCTGAGCACGGGATTCCGAGGATACTCGGGTCTTCCCACCTTGGAGTTGCGACTCCGCGGATCGTGGGCTTGTAATGGGTCAAGTTGGAACACCCCTGCAGGGTTTGAACTTTCGAAATCCGTGCCCGCGGTTATGTGGCAGATGGGAGCTTGTTAATTCCGGTTGTAGATAACTTGACACAATGTTTCTAATACACTACCAGCGTGTGTTCCGTGACTGTCAATTTCCGAATAGGGATTCGGGAGTTGAACACGGAGGGGTTATGGTTGTGGAGCTTGTAGCTAGGATCACTTCGTGATCACTTCTCGCCGAGGCCTTCTCTTCTCGCTCTCACTTACGTAAGCTAAATGCTAGTTGCTGCTGCAGACACTTATTCTTTTCTTCAGCCTTATCCTCACCCAAAGGCTTAAATAGTCTTGTTACCCGGGAACGGGATTGCTGAGTCCTCTGTGGCTCACAGTTACTTCACACACCAGATGCAGGTCCAGCTGTGAGCTATCCAGGTGATGGCACCGAGCTGGATTGGGAGTACGATGAAGAGCGTAGTCGGTACTACGTGCGCTACCCGGACGATCAGTAGTGGAGTCTCTTACTAGGATTCGATCCGCCTGTGGTTTATTTATCTGAGTTTGGTACTTTGACATTTGGCTTTTGCCCTTAGAGGGTTGTGATGTTCTTAATGTATGATGTTTGAGACTTGTACTGTAATTCTGTGACGTGGCGAGTGTAAGCCAACTATTTCTGTTTACTATCCCCTCTTTTACATGAGTTGTGCAAAGATTACCAAACTTGAGATCATTCTAGGATGGACTTATGCCTTTAAGTCGTGCCTCGACACGTAGGAGGTATAACTCCATCCTGGGCATTACATGAGCTTTTAGCCGTGTGTGGTGCCCCCTCCACAGAAACACACCTCGGTCATATCGTTGCAGTGCTTAGGCGAAGCCCTGCGTCGGTAACTTCATCATCACCGTCATCACGCCGTCGTGCTGATGGAACTCTCCCTCGAAGCTCTACTGGATCGTGAGTTCGTGGGACATCACCGAGCTGAACGTGTGTAGATCGCGGAGGTGCCGTACGTTCGGTACTAGGATCTGTCGATCATGAAGACGTACGACTACATCAACCGCGTTGTCATAACGCTTCCGCTTACGGTCTACGAGGGTATGTGGACGACACTCTCCCCTTTCGTTGCTATGCATCACCATGATCTTGCGTGTGCGTAGGGAATTTTTTTTGAAATACTATGTTCCCCAACAGTGGCATCATGAGCCAGGTTTATGCGCATATGTTATATGCACGAGTAGAACACAAGTGAGTTGTGGGCGATACTAGTCATACTGCTTACCAGCATGTCATACTTTGATTCGGCGTTATTTTTGGATGAAGCGGCCCGGACCGACATTACGTGTACGCTTACACGAGATTGGTTCCACCGACGTTTTTCGCACACAGGTGGTTGGCGGGTGTCAGTTTCTCCAACTTTAGTTGAATCAAGTGTGGCTACGCCCGGTCCTTGTGAAGGTTAAAACAATACATACTGGACGAAATATCATTGTGGTTTTGATGCGTAGGTAAGAACGATTCTTGCTAAGCCCGTAGTAGCCACGTAAAACTTGCAACAACAAAGTAGAGGACGTCTAACTTGTTTTTGCAGGGCATGTTGTGATGTGATATGGTCAAGACATATAATGCTAAATTTTATTGTATGAGATGATCATGTTTTGTAACAGAGTTATCGGCAACTGGCAGGAGCCATATGGTTGTCGCTTTATTGTCTGAAATGCAATCGCCATGTAATTGCTTTACTTTATCACTAAGCGGTAGCGATAGTCGTAGAAGCAATAGTTGGCGAGACGACAACAATGCTACGATGGAGATCAAGGTGTCGCGCTGGTGACGATGGTGATCATGACGGTGCCTTGGAGATGAAGATCAAATGCACAAGATGATGATGGCCATATCATATCACTTATATTGATTGCATATGATGTTTATCTTTTATGCATCTTATTTTGCTTAGATCGACGGTAGCATTATAAGATGATCTCTCACTTAATTTCAAGGTATAAGTGTTCTCCCTGAGTATGCACCGTTGCGAAAGTTCGTCATGCCGAGACACCACGTGATGATCGGGTGTGATAAGCTCTACGTTCACATACAACGGGTGCAAGCCAGTTTTGCACACGTAGAATACTCAGGTTAAATTTGACGAGCCTAGCATATGCAGATATGGCCTCGGAACACTAGAGACCGAAAGGTCGAGCGTGAATCATATAGTAGATATGATCAACATAAGATGTTCACCATTTAAAACTACTCCATCTCACGTGATGATCGGACATGGTTTAGTTGATATGGATCATGTGATCACTTAGATGATTAGAGGGATGTCTGTCTAAGTGGGAGTTCTTAAGTAATTTGATTAATTGGAATTTAATTTATCATGAACTTAGTATTGATAGTATTTGCAAATTATGTTGTAGATCAATAGCTCGCGTTATAGCTCCCCTATGTTTTTGATATGTTCCTAGAAAAACTAAGTTGAAAGATGTTAGTAGCAATAATGCGGACTAGGTCCGTGATCTGAGGATTATCCTCATTGCTGCATAGAAGTATTATGTCCTTGATGCACTACTAGGTGCCAAATCTATTGCAGGAGCAGATGCGAACGTTATGAACGTTTGGCAAAGCTCAATATGATGTCTACTTAATAGTTTAGTGCACCATGCTTTACGGCTTAGAACCGGGACTTCAAAAATGTTTTGAACGCCACAGAGCATATAAGATGTTCCAAGAGTTGAAATTAGTATTTCATAATCATGCCCGTGTCGAGAGGTATGAGACCTATGACAACACTTTGCCTACAAGATGGAGGAGAATAGCTCAACCAGTGAGCATGTGCTCAGATTGTCTGGGTACTACAATTGCTTGAATCAAGTGGGAGTTAATCTTCTAGATAAGATAGTAATTGACAAAGTGCTCTAGACACTATCACCAAGTTAGTAGAACTTCGTGATGAACTATAATATGCAAGGGATGACGAAAGTAATTCCCGAGCTCTTCGCGATGCTGAAATCGGCGAAGGTAAAAATCAAGAAAGAGCATCAAGTGTTGATGGTTAATAAGACCACTTGTTTCAAGAAAAGGGCAAAGGGGTAGAAGGGGAACTTCAAGAAGAATGAAAAGTAAGTTATCACTCCCGTGAAGAAATCCAAAGCTAAACTCAAGCCTGAAACTAAGTGCTTCTACTGCAAAGGAAATGATCACTGGAAGTGGAACTGCCCTAGATACTTAGCGGATAAGAAGGATGGCATAGTGAACAAAGGTATATTTGATATACAGATTATTGATGTGTACTTTACTAGTGTTCATAGCAACCCCTGGGTATTTGATATCGGTTCAGTTGCTAAAATTAGTAACTCGAAACGAGAGTTGCAGAATGAACGTAGACTAGTTAAAGGTGAAGTGACGATGTGTGTTGGAAGTGGTTCCAAGATTGATATGATCATCATCGCACACTCCCTATACTTTCGGGATTAGTGTAGAACCTAAATAAATGTTATTTGGCATTTGCGTTGAGCATGAATATGATTTGATCATGTTTGTTGCAATATGGTTATTCATTTAAAGTCATAGAATAATTGTTATTCTGTTTACATGAATAAAACCTTCGATGGTCATACACCCAATGGAAATAGTTTGTTGGATCTCGATCGTAGTAATACACATATTCATAATATTGAAGCCAAAAGATGCAAAGTTGATAATGATAGTGCAACTTATTTGTGGCATTGCCGTTTAGGTCATATTGGTGTAAAGCACATGAAGAAACTCCATGGTGATGGGCTTTTGGAATCACTTGATTATGAATCACTTGGTGCTTGCGAACCATGCCTCACGGGCGAGATGACTAAAACTCCGTTCTCTGGAACAATGGAGCGAGCAACTGATTTGTTGGAAATCATACATACTGATGTATGTGGACCGATGAGTGTTGAGGCTCGTGGTGGGTATCATTATCTTCCGACCTTCACTGATAATTTGAGCAGATATGGGTATATCTGCTTGATGAAGCACAAGTGTGAAACATTTGAAAAGTTCAAAGAATTTCAGAGTGAAGTAGAGAATCATCGTAACAAGAAAATTAAGTTTCTATGATCTGATCACGGAGGTGAATATTTGAGTTACGAGTTTGATCTTCATTTAAAACAATGTGGAATAGTTTCGCAGCTCACGCCACCCGAAACACCAGAACGTAATGGTGTGTCCGAACGTCGTAACCATACTTTATTAGATATGGTGCGATCTATGATGTCTCTTACCAATTTACCACTATTGTTTTGGGTTATGCATTAGAGACAGCTGCATTCACGTTAAATAAGGGCACCATCTAAATCTGTTGAGGCGACGCCTTATGAACTGTGGTTTGGCAAGAAACCAAAGTTGTCGTTTCTTAAAGTTTGGGGCCGCGATGCTTATGTGAAAAAGCTTCAACCTGATAAGCTCGAACCCAAATTGGAGAAATGTGTCTTCATAGGATACCCAAAGGAGACTGTTGGATACACCTTCTATCACAGATCCGAAGGCAAGATATTCGCTGCTAAGAATGGATCCTTTCTAGAGAACGAGTTTCTCTCGAAAGAAGTGAGTGGGATGAAAGTAGGATTTGATGAGGTAATTGTACCTTCTCCCGAATTGGAAAGTAGTACATCATAGAAACTACTTCCAGTGATTCCTGCACTAATTAGTGAGGAAGCTAATGATGATGATCATGAAACTTCGGATCAAGTTACTACTGAACTTCGTAGGTCAACCAGAGTACGTTCCACACCAGAGTGGTACGCCAACCTAGTTCTGGAAGTCATGTTACTAGACCATGATGAACCTACGAAGTATGATGAAGCGATGATGAGCCCAGATTCCGCAAAATGGCTTGAGGCCGTGAAATCTGAGATGGGATCCATGTATGAGAACAAAGTGTGGACTTTGGTTGACTTGCCCAATGATCGGCAAGCCATTGAAAATAAATGGATCTTCAAGAGGAAGACCGACACTGACGGTAATTTTACTGTCTACAAAGCTCGACTTGTTGCAAAAGGTTTTCGACAAGTTCAAGGAGTTGACTACGATGCGACTTTCTCACCCGTAGCGATGCTTAAGTCTGTCCAAATCATGTTATCAATTGCCACATTTTATGAAATCTGGCAAATGGATAATAAATCTGTGTTCTTTATTGGATTTATTAAAGAAGAGTGGTATATGATGCAACCAGAAGGTTTTGTCAATCCTAATGGTGCTAACAAAATGTGCAAGCTCTAGCGATCCATCTATGGACTGGTGCAAGCATCTCAGAGTTGGAATATACGCTTTGATAAGTTGATCAAAGCATATAGTTTTATACAGACTTACAGTGAAGCCTGTATTTACAAGAAAGTGAGTGGGAGCACTACAACATTTTTGATAAGTATATGTGAATGACATATTGTTGATCGGAAATGATGTAGAATTTTCTGGAAAACATAAAGGATTGTTTAAAAGGAGTTATTCAATAAAAGACCTCGGTGAAGCTGCTTACATATTAGGCACCTAGATCTATAGCGATAGATCATGATGCTTGATAAGATTTTCAATTAGTACATACCTTGATAAAGATTTTGAAGTAGTTCAAAATGGACCAGTCAGAGAAGCAGTTCTTGCCTGAGTTATAAGGTATGAAGTTGAGTAAGACTCAAAACCCGACCATGGCATAAGATAGAGAATGAATGAAAGTCATTTCCTATGCCTCAGCCATAGGTTCTATAAAGTATGCCATGCTATGTACCAAACCTGTTGTGTACCTTGCCATGAGTTTGGCAAGGAGGTACAAAAGTGATCTAGGAGTATATCACTGGACAGCGGTCAAAATTATCCTTAGTTACCGGATGACTAAGGAAATGTTTCTCGATTATGGAGGTGATAAAGAGTTCGTCGTAAAAAGTTACGCCGATGCAAGATTTGACACTAATCCAGATGACTCTAAGTATCAATCTGGATGCGTATTGAAAGTGGGAGCAATTAGCTAGAGTAGCTCCATGCAGAGCATTGTAGACATAGAAATTTGCGAAATACATACGGATCTGAATGTAACAGACCCGCTGACTAAACTTCTCTCACGAAGCAAAACATGATCACACCTGAGTACTCTTTGGGTGTTAATCACATGGGGATGTGAACTAGATTATTGACTCTAGTAAACCCTTTGGGTGTTCGTCACATAGTGATGTGAACTATGGGCGTTATTCACATAACGATGTGAACTATCAGTATTAAATCACATGGCGATCTGAACTAATTATTGACTGTAGTGCAAGTGGGAGACTGAAGGAAATATGCCCTAGAGGCAATAATAAAGTTGTTATTTATATTTCCTTATATCATGATAAATGTTTATTATTCATGCTAGAATTGTATTAACCGGAAACATAATACATGTGTGAATATATAGACAAATAAAGTGTCACTAGTATGCCTCTACTTGACTAGCTCGTTGAATCAAAGATGGTTATGTTTCCTAGCCATAGACATGAGTTGTCATTTGATTTTCGGGATCACATCATTGGTGAATGATGTGATTGACTTGACCCATTCCGTTAGCTTAGCACTTGATCGTTTAGTTTTACTGCTATTGCTTTCTTCATGACTTATACATGTTCCTATGACTATGAGATTATGCAACTCCCGAATACCGGAGGAACACCTTGTGTGCTATCAAACGTCACAACGTAACTGGGTGATTATAAAGATGCTCTACAGGTGTCTCCGAAGGTGTTTGTGGTGTTGGCATAGATCGAGAATAGGATTTGTCACTCTGAATGTCGGAGAGGTATCTCTGGCCCTCTCGGTAATGCGCATCACTATAAGCCTTGCAAGCAAATGACTAATGAGTTAGTCACGAGATGATGCATTATGGAACGAGTAAAGAGACTTGCCGGTAATGAGGTTGAACTAGGTATTGAGATACCGATGATCGAATCTCAGGCAAGTAACATACCGATGACAAAGGGAACAACGTATATTGCTATGCGGTTTTGACCGATAAAGATCTTCGTAGAATATGTAGGAACCAATATGAGCATCCAGGTTCCGTTGTTGGTTATTGATCGGAGATGAGTCTCGATCATGTCTACATAGTTCTCGAACCCGTAGGGTCCGCACACTTAACGTTCGGTGACGATCAGTATTATGAGTTTATGAGTTTTGATGTACCGAAGGTAGTTCGGAGTCCCATATATGACCATGGACATGACGAGGAGTCTCAAAATGGTCAAGACATAAAGATCGATATATTGGAAGCCTATATTTGGACATTGGAATAGTTTCGGGTGAAATCAGGATTTTACGAGAGTACCGGGAGGTTACCGGAACCCCGCGGTAAGTATATGGGCCTTATTGGGCCATAGTGGAGAGAGAGAGAGAGGAGAGCCGGGCAGACCGCGCGCCCCCTCTCCCTCTAGTCCGAATTGGACTAGGAGGGGAGGGGCGGTGCCCCCCCTTTCCTTCCTTCTCTCCTAATCCAACTAGGGAAGGGGGGGGGGGGAATCCTACTCCCGGTGGGAGTAGGACTCCTCCTAGGGCGCGACATAGAGGGCCGACCCCTCCCCCTTCTCCACTCCTTTATATATGGGGGTGGGGGCACCCCATAGACACACAAGTTGATCATTGATCTTTTAGCCGTGTGCGGTGCCCTCTCCACAGAAACACACCTCGGTCATATCATTGCATTGCTTAGGCGAAGCCCTGCGTCGGTAACTTCATCATCACCATCATCACGCCGTCGTGCTGATGGAACTCTCCCTCAAAGCTCTACTGGATCGTGAGTTCGTGGGACGTCACCGAGCTGAACATGTGTAGATCACGGAGGTGCCGTACGTTCGGTACTAGGATCAGTCGATCGTGAAGATGTACGACTACATCAACCGCGTTGTCCTAACGCTTCCGCTTACGGTCTACGAGGGTATGTGGACGACACTCTCCCCTCTCGTTGCTATGCATCACCATGATCTTGCGTGTGCGTAGGGATTTTTTTTGAAATACTACGTCCCCCAACACGACCCATTGGTCGATGGTACGCGATTGACTAAAGTTCTGATGGACGGCGGCAGTGGTTTGAATATCCTGTATGCTGAAACCCTCCGGGGGATGGGCATTCCGATGGACAAGTTAAGTGAGAGCAACATGAGATTTCACGGGTTCATCCTCGGAAAGAAAGCCGACTCACTTGATCAGATTTCCCTTGATGTGCTTTTTGGCGATTCAACACACTTCCGCAAAGAAAAGCTGACATTTGAGGTGGTGGACTTCCACAACGCTTACCATGCCATTTTGGGTAGGCCTGCCTACGCCCGTTTCATGGCTCGACCATGCTATGTGTACCTCAAATTGAAGACGCCAGGGCCTAAAGGCGTGATCACTGTCACAGGGAATCGGCAGAAGGTAGAAGAGTGCTTCCAGAAAGGCTAAAAATTTCTGACGAGCAGATGGCAGCAATAGAGATGGAAGAATACCAGAAGAATGTGGATCCGAGTGATTTGTTGCGTGCTAAGAAGCTTGCCTCCGAGTCAGCGTTCCAGTCGGCAGGGGAGATGAAGCCTATGCATATTCATCCCACCGACCCCAATGCAGCTCCGACTCACATCTCAACCACACTTGACAACAAATAGGAAGAAGCCCTCATCCAGTTCCTCCATGAGAACTGGGACATCTTCGCATGGAAACCATCCGACATGCCAGGTGTACCCAGGGGACTGGCTGAGCACAGTTTGCGAGTCGACCCAAAAGTGAAACCCGTGAAGGAACATCTCCATCGGTCCGCCACGGAGAAGAGGAAAGAGATTGGTGAGGAGGTGGCTCGACTTCTGGCAGCTGAGTTCATCCGCGAGATTTACCACTCCTAGTGGCTCACCAATGTAGTCATGGCCCCCAAGAAGGACAAATCTCTCTGCATGTGCATCGATTTCAAGCACATCAATCGGGCCTGCCCGCAAGATCATTTCCCTCTCCCCCGCATCGATCAGATCATCGACTCGACTGCGGGGTGCGAGCGTTCGTCTTTTCTGGATGCATATTCCGGGTACCATCAGATCCAACTGTTTGGACCCAACGAAATAAAAACAACCTTCATCACCCCATTCGTGTGTTTTGTTATGTCACCATGCCTTTTGGTCTCAAGAATGCCGGTGCAACTTTCATGCGCATGATTCAAAAGTGTCTGCTGAAGCAGATCAGTCGGAACGTGGAAGCGTACATGGATGACATCGTGGTCAAGTCATGTAAAGGTTCCAACCTACTGACTGACCTCGCCGAGATGTTCGCAAACCTGAGAAGCTATGATATCAAGCTCAACCCATCAAAATGTACATTCGGAGTTCCGGGCGACAAGTTACTCGGTTTCCTTGTTTCCGAACGGGGCATCGATGCTAACCCAGAGAAAGTCAGTGCCATCCTACGAATGAAGCATCCTGTGCGTATACACGATGTCCAGAAGCCTACTGGTTGTTTGGCCGCATTGAGTTGATTAATCTCTCGTCTCGGTGAGAAGGCATTACCTCTCTACCGACCGATGAAGAAGTCTGAAAAGTTCAAGTGGAATTCTGAAGCTGAAGCAGCGTTCGAGGAACTCAAAGCCTTGCTTTCCACCCAGCCGGTGCTTGCTGCCCCAGTCAGCAAAGAGCCTCTTTTACTGTACATCACATCCACTGGACAAGTTGTCAGCACTGTACTCACGGTCGAGCGAAAAGAAGAAGGCAGAGCCTACAAAGTCCAACACCTAGTCTATTAAATTTCCGAAGTCTTGACTCCCTCCAAGCAGAGATACCCGCATTATCAGAAACGTGTGTATGGGATCTACTTGACCGCCAAGAAAGTTGCACATTACTTCTCAGATCATCCAATTTCAGTCGTCAGTGATGCCCCGTTATCAGAAATTCTGAACAATCGAGATGCAACTGGTCGAGTGGCCAAATGGGCGATTGAACTCCTTCTGATGGATATCAAGTTTGAGGCAAAGAAAGCTATCAAGTCTCAAGCGATAGCAGATTTTGTTGTCGAATGGATCGAACAGGAGCAGCCGACTCAGATCCAGTCAGATCATTGGACCATGTTCTTTGATGGGTCCAAGATGTTGAGCGGATCCTGTGCAGGTGTGGTCTTGGTGTCCCCCAGAGGCGACAAGCTCAGTTATGTCCTCCAAATTCACTTTGATTCTTTGAACAACGAAGCTGAATACGAGGCGCTTTTGTACGGGTTGCGTATGTCCATCTCACTCAGCGTCCGTCGCCTGATGGTATACGGCGACTCAGACTTAGCGGTCAATCAGGTAATGAAGGAGTGGGACGTCAGGAGCCCAGCAATGACCAGTTATTGCAGTGCAGTGGCTAGAGATGAAATTCGAAGGTTTAGAGCTCCACCACATGCCCAGGATCAAGAACCAGCTTACTGATGATCTCGCTAAGGTAGGGTCCACTCAGAAACCTATACCCAAGAATGTGTTCTTGGAGCATCTAAAAACCGTTAGTCAAAGAGGACCCCTTCACAGAGGAGCCCCCACAACTGATAAGTGCGTCCAATCCGACTGAAATTGAAGTCCCAGCCGGGGTCGACCTAAGCATGGAAGTCCTGGTGATCATGCCCGACTGGACAGTGCCGTACATAGCATACTTGCTCAGACAGGAACTCCTAGAGGATGAAGAGGAAGCGTGTCAGATCGTCCGTCGATCCAAAGCCTTCACAGTAATACAGGGTCAACTCTACAGGGAAAGTGTCACGGGAGTTGCTCATCACTGCATCACCCCTGAAGAAGGTCAAATGATCCTGAATGAGATTCACTCGGGAACCTGTGGCCACCATGCTTCCTCTCGGACCATCGTGGCCAAAGCATACCAAGCTAGATTTTACTGGCCCGAGAGAATGAGATGGCAAAAGATATCGTCGACAAATGCGAGGGCTGCCAGTTCTACTCCAACATGTCTCACAAACCTGCGTCTACCTTGAATACTATTCGTTGGTTTGGCCGTTTGCCATTTGGGATTGGACATGGTTGGACCCTTCAAGACTGGCAGGAGCGGCTTCACTCACCTACTCATGGCAGTCGACAAGTTTACTAAATGGATCGAGGCCAAGCCCATCAAGAACCTCGGCTCGAGCACCTCCATCAGCTTCATCAGAGAGTTGATATTCAGATTTGGAGTCCCCCACAACATCATCACAGATAATGGCTCCAACTTTGACTCAGACAAATTCAGAGCATGCTATTCCTCCCAAGGTACTCGGGTCGACTACGCGTCGGTAGCACATCCATAGTCGAATGGACAAGCAGAAAGAACAAACGGTTTGATCCTTCAAGGCCCGAAACCACGGCTGATGCGTGATCTCAATCACGTCGTTGGCGCTTGGGTGACTGAACTACCGTCTGTCTTATGGGGGCTGAGGACAATCCCGAACCGGTCAACTGATCGTACCCCCTTCTTCATGGTGTATGGCGCCGAGGCCGTGCTGCCAAGCGATTTGCTGCACAACGCCCCTCGGGTGGAGCTCTTCTCCGAGGTAGAAGCAGAACAAGCGCATCAAGATGCAGTCGACCTCCTGGAAGAAGAACGTGAGATGGCCCTAATCCGCTCGACCATATACCAACAAGACTTGCGTCGATTCCATGCCCGCAATGTTCGAGGCCGGGCATTCCAGGAAGAAGATCTTGTACTCCGAGTACGTCAGAAGTGAACCCACAAGCTTGCTCCGGTCTGGGAAGGCCCCTTCATCGTCACCAAAGTACTGCACAATGGGGCGTACCACATCTACAACGTAGCCAAGAAAAAAGACGAACCTCGCTCGTGGAACGCGGATCTGCTCCGCCGCTTTTACACTTAAGGCACTCGACAAGTCGAGTTGTAATAAGAACCTTCCAGTTTGTTTTTCAAAGACAAGTTTGCGGAAATTCCATAATGATTGCCGTTCCAAAGACACATGTTCTCAAATCCCCCAGTGAGTGGCTTAGCCGCGAATCCGATTTGCCTAAGTTTCAAAAACACTCAGAGTGAAGAGCAACCCTCTCACTCGGGGGCTTAGCTGCGACCCCGTAATCGCCTAAGTTTCAAAAATACTCCGAGTGAAGAGCAACCCTCTTACTCGGGGGCTTAACTGCGACCCCGTAATCACCTAAGTTACAAAAACACTCCGAGTGAAGAGCAACCCTCTCACTCAGGGGCTTAGCTGCGACCCCGTAATCGCCTAAGCTACAAAAACACTCCGAGTGAAGAGCAACCCTCTCACTCGAGGGCTTAGCTGCGACCCCGTAATTGCCTAAGTTACAAAAACACTCCAAGTGAAGAGCAACCCTCTCACTCGGGGGCTTAGCTGGGACCCCGTAATCGCCTAAGCTACAAGAACACTTTGAGCTATGCCACTAATACAATGTGGCTCGACCCTCCGGGCTATGCCACAAGTACAATGTGGCTCGACCCTCCGAGCCGCGCTACAAGTACAATGTGGCTCAGCCCTCCGAGCTGCGCCACAAGTACAATGTGGCTCAGCCCTCCAAGCTACGCCACAAGTACAATGCGGCTCAACCCTCCGAGCTGCGCCACAAGTACAATGTGGCTCAGCCCTCCGAGCTACCCCACAAGTACAATGCGGCTCAACCCTCCGAGCTGCGCCACAAGTACAATGTGGCTCAGCCCTTCGAGCTGCACCACAAGTACAATGTGGATCAGCCCTCCGAGCTACGCCACAAGTACGTGACTCGACCTTCTGAGCTGCACCACAAATACAATGTCCACTCGGAACTAAAAAAGATAAAAAAAACCATCAGAAGCAAGGCAAACACATTTCAAAGGAAATCAAGTTCAGATAAAGACCTGCAAGATTCGGGTAAAGGTACTCGGGCGTCAAACCCGCGAGTGTTTGATGGTTACAAAATCACTTGTCATTCTGAGGCAAATTGAATCAGAGCATGAATGTTTGTTCACTCTTCGGGAGGGCGAGGACTTGCAGGCGCGACATACTCATCCAGGTCGATCCCGTCAGCGATACGGGTAGCGGCTTCTAGGAAAGTCTCCATGAATGACTGGAAATGGAGCTTCTTTGTGTTGGCAACCTTGAGCGTAGCCAGCCTCTCCTCCTTCACCTCCTTGCATTGCACAGGAACCAGAGACAATGCAACGTCGGCGCCGCACCGGGCGGATGACTTCTTCCACTCCTGCACTCGACCGGAGATCTCATTAAGTCGAGTCATCAGAGACTCGAGGTCATTCTCATGCACCATCCCCCGCCATAGCGCAGTGCCGATCCGGGACATCACCGCCTTCAGTCGAGCAAAGTAGCCAGTGGCACTGGTAAGGCGAGACTCCAGTCGCAAGACGTTCATCGCAACTTCATCCTTGACGAGGGAATTGGCAGGGTCCAGACCCGTTTTGACCCGCCCAGTCTCCTCCTCAAAGTTCTGGCAGAATTCTACCTGGACGAAGACACGACGAGTTAACGAACGGAATATGAGTCGACAACACTGATTCAGTCGGACGAAAGAACATACCTTCAAGCATAAGGAACCATTTTTTGTGAGGTCACCCACATAAGTCTCCAACCCGTTCTTCTTCTGCGTGAGGCCCCCTACCTTCTCGTCCAGAGCAAGATTAGCCTTGTTCACTCGCATTACCTCCTTGTTGGCCTCACCAAGGGAGACCTTTAGCTTGGCGATCTCTTCTTCAAGCTTGCTGACCGAAGCCAACTTCTGTGCGGAAAGTTCAGCTTTCTCCTGCGCCTTCTGCTGCGCCGCTGCCAGGTCAAGGTCCTTCTGCTCCAGAGCTGCCTTCATTTGATCTACAAGGAACCGTACTAGACAGATGAACATAAGGATGTCCACGACACACTCATTGGAATACAGTCGACGAGTTCTGCACTTTTCTTACCAAATGTTTCGTCCTTGGTTTTCTTCAAGTGCTCCCTGGCCAGCTCCAGATCAAGATTGAGTTGGACCTGCTTCTTCTCAATGTCCGCGAATTTGGCTCCAAACTCACAAGATTTTTACGATTAACAAAGAAGACAAAATAGTCAATAAAAGGCTACGACAAGAGAGTTCTAAGGCTACCGCCGAGTCAAATACTCAACAGTAGGCTCGGGGACTACATCCAGTGGGTGCACTCAGCGTGCCCCCACTAGTTCTCACTCGACCAGATCAGTCATGTTCGAGTCCAAAAAAAGAGAAGAGAAATAGGTGCATTTTGTTCTTGACCATGGCCGATTGCCAGCAGTCGACCATGGCCTAGGGGACTAAACCCAGTGGGTGCACTTAGTGTGCCCCCATGGGTTCCCACTCGACCGGATCAGTCTCGTGCGAGTGGAAGGAATTCGGAACAAGTAAACGAAATCAATTCTAAGACCATGGCTGACTGACTTCAGTCGACCATGACCTCGGGGACTACACCTAGTGGGTGCACTCAGCGTGCCCCCACCGGTCCAATCGCCACAACAAGACTGATTGGATTACAAGAGCTATGTTACAAGATCAGGAACACCCAGCGGGTGGAACATCATCTTACGAACAAAGCGGAATATCATCTTACGAACAAAGCATCAGTTTTCAGAATGAAGACCCCAACAGAATAACAAGTCAGTCGGAAAAGACAAACCCGGACGTTGGTTCGAAGAGCCAAACTAGCATTATAAGCAGCCATGCTAGCCTCGTATGCTACCTTAGTCCGCTCCATCATCAGCCCAGCTTGGTGAACAACTTCCTTGGCAATGCTCACAGGGTCCTCCGGGACGTGATGGGTAGCAAAAAGCATAGACGACGGGCAGTCGAAGCAGCCGCAGGGTCCACCACTTGGACAGTCGACGCGGACGGATGGTCAGTCGATACGGGAACAACAAAAGAGACCGAGACCCGGGCCGCATCCCCTTGTTGCTGGGCTTCCGAGCCAGAGGGTGTCTTCCGACCCCTCCTTCCTGTACCTCTTCGAGGCACCTCCTCGCGCTCCTCCTCCTCATCATCAGGCAATTCAATGACATTGTGCGGCCCTACAGGAAACATTGGACCAAGAAGAAATTCAGTCGACTGACAGTCTGGTGAACGAAAGCAAAGGTGTAGCCAAAAAACTGTACCTGCATGAGATGTGGCCATGTCTGCAGTCTCCTCGTTGTCACGACCCTTGTCAACATCCATAGAGGTCCCAGAAGTGGCAGCGCTGAAGATAAAAAAAAACAGTCAGCGGAATAGACTAACGAACCGGTAAAGGCAAATCAGACTTTTGGAACATGAGGGAAGCAAAGCAGAGCGACACTTACGTAGAAGAAATCGGAACGTCCACTTTGATCTTTGACAAGACCTTCCGAGGATTGGAGGCGGCGACCTTGGGCTGTTTCGGAGCCTTCTCAGTCGGATCTGGGGTGGACGTCCGAGTGCGCTTCTACACCTAAGAGCTAGAGGGACCTGTCCTGGCACGCACGTTCTTTGGGTCGTGGGTCTGCTTGGAGCGCTTCTCGACGCGGGGCAGCGACTCGACTTCTTCACCTCTGTTGGAGTCCTCGCTCTCCTCCGCGGTCTCCTCATCAGACTTCCAGTCGGAAGCCTCACCTACGCCCTCCTCCTCCTCTAGAATCTGCTCGCTGTTGGGCACCAAATACATTTTAGTAAAAATCTGCAGAGAGAAGGAACGATCGAACACCAATCAGATTCATCAACACCTGCAAGGAAGAATAAGAGAATTCACTCGAAAAGTAGGGCCAGACCTTGTCTGGTTCGTGGTCTGCGTCGAACGAGCAAACTCTCCGGTCCCCCGAGGATTATCCTTGTTCCCGGTCATGCACTTCAGGCACTGTTCCACCGTCTTCTCGGCGGCTTCCTCTGGGTGGACCAGAGAAGTGTCGCCGGCGCCCGAGTACATCCACATCGGATGGTCCCGAGCTTGGAGAGGCTAAATCGCCGTTTGAGGAACACCTCCAGCAGATCCATCCCAGTGACCCCGTTACGGACCAACTGGACCACCCGCTCAACCAGCATATCCACCTCTGCCTTTTCAGCCCGACTCACAAGCAGCGTAGGTGGCTGGCCAACTCGATCTAAAGAAAACGGTGGGAGTCCGGTCGACTGACCGGGAGTCGGGACGTCTTTGCAGTAAAACTAAGTCGACTGCCATCCTCGGACCGACTCAGGAAGGACCATGGTAGGGAAAGTACTCCTACCCCTAGTCTGAATACCCAAACCACCGCACATTTGGATCACATGCGTCTTCTCATCACTTGAGTTTTCTTTCTTAACAGTTTGAGAGCAACAAGCGAAAATGTGCTTAAACAAGCCCCAATGTGGTCGACACCCCAAAAAGTTCTCACACAAAGAAACGAAGGCGGCAAGGTACGTGATGGTGTTGGGGGTGAAATGGTGTAGCTGGGCACCGTAGAAAGTCAAGAAACCGCGAAAGAAAGGATGTGGAGGCAGGGAGAAACCTCGATCAACGTGAGTCGTGAGGAGAATGCATTCGCAGTCTTGCGGCTGCGACTCGAGCTCATCCTCCGGCAACCGCCAAGAGTCGCGAGCGATCAGACCCTCCTCCACCAGCTCCTCCATGTCTTCCGCGTGCATCGTGGACTTGATCCAGTCCCCCTGGATCCAACTAGGCGGGAGCCCAGTCCTCGATGTCGATCCCCGATTGATTTTCTTCCCCTTCCCTATCGCCGCCGCTTTCTTCGAGCGCTCCAAGGCCGCCATCTTGTCCTTGCCCATGAGGGCGAGCCACGCGCGGGCGGAGCGGGGGGAAAGGGTGCAGCGGGGGTACAGAGGAAGAAGAAGCAAAGATTGGGCGCATAGTGCCTTCGCCTCGGCCGCGGTGCTCCTTTATAGGACAGTGGTCGAGTGGATAACTTGTGGACCCAAGCAATCCTGTCAAATCCCGCAACGGACGCGCCCCCGATACGTGGCGAAAAAGGTGGCGCGGAAATCAAGGCGTCTCGTCCAATTACCGCGGCACGCCCCGTCCCGCACGCTTCCCCGAAATTGAAATCCCGCAAAATCCGGAGGCCAGAGAGCATCCAATCGCACCAAAGTCGCGCACCCCGCCAATGCTCAGGACTATGCATGAAAATTCACTCGACGGACTACACATGCAAGTTCACTCGACGGCTCTTGTATCGATTAAGGCGACTGAGTTGAGGCTGAAGGGCTAGCCCGGTCCCCGGATTCGAGGGAGATTCCCGAGGGACATCGAACTTTTACCAAGACCGACCTCAACCCTCTTCTTCACTCGGACCTCAATCCATTCGGGGCTTAATGACGATGCCACAGACCTAGGGTGGGGTCACAGGCCTGACCTAGATACCCTACCCAAGGTCACTACCCTAGAAGCTCAAAGACAATTCAAAGATGACAGAATCAGCCGACTGATATGGCCCAAGAGAGCAATTCACTCGACGGCATCCCCTCACTCGGATGACTCAACTGCACTCGGAAGGACGAAGACACTCGACCATACAAAAACCACTCGACCCCCGAAGGTCAAAGGTCCCTTAAGACCAGCAACGGTCATACATTCAATCCATAGTGATGACGACCTTTACTATCCTTTATTACAGACGTTATCAGTAACGTCCTGCCTTAATGTACGTTGAACCCTTTGTAACTTGGGGATGGCTGGGGTCCTGGCGCACTCTATATAAGCCACCCCTCCTCCGGTACAAGGGTTCGCATCCCCTGTAACATACACACACATACATATTCCAGTCGACCGCCTCCGGGCACCGAGACGTAGGGCTATTACTTCCTTCGAGAAGAGCCTGAAGTCGTAAACACCTTGTGTACAATCTCACCATAGCTAGGATCTTGCCTCCTCCCACGACCCCCTATTCTTACTATCAGACTTAGAACCACGACAGTAGGAGACCACGCGCGAGTCCCTCATACCTGCACAAACAAATAAGAACCTTGCTACCAACGCGATAAAAGGGGTTGTCAATCCCTTCTCGGTCACTTACAAAAGTGAGATCTGATAGATATGATAAGATAATATTTTTGGTATTTTTGGTATAGAGAAAAAGTAAATAAAGCAAAGTAAAGCAACGACGAAAGAAATTGGCAAGTTGACAGGAAATTAATATGGTAACGATAGACCCTGGGGCCATAGGTTTCACTAGTGGCTTCTCTCATGATAGCAGATTTCTACGGTTGGTGAACGAATTCTAGTCGAGCAATTGATAGAAAAGCGCATAGTTATGAGAATACCTAGGCATGATCATTGTATATAGGCATCCCGTTCGTGACAAGTAGACCGAAATGATTCCACATCTACTACCATTACTCCACACATCGACCGTTATCCAGCATGCATCTAGAGTATTAAGTTCATAAGAACAGAGTAACGCCTTAAGCAAGATGACATGATGTAGAGGGATAAACTCAAGCAATATGATATAAACCCCATATTTTATCCTTGATGGTAACAATGCAATACGTGCCTTGCTGCCCCTGCTGCCACTGGGAAAGGACACCACAAGATTGAACCCAAAGCCAAGCACTTCTCCCATTGCAAGAACTATAGATCTAGTAGGCCAAACCAAACTGATAATTCGAAGAGATTTGCAAGGATTTTTAAATCATGCATAAAATACTTCAGAAAACAATCCAATATTGTTCATAGATAATCTTAATCATAAACCCACAATTCATCGGATCTCGACAAACACACCGCAAAAAGAATTACATCGAATAGGTCTCCTCGAAGATCGAGGAGAACTTTGTATTGAGATCCAAAGAGAGAGAAGAAGCCATCTAGCTAATAACTATGGACCCAAAGGTCTGTGGTAAACTACTCACAACTCATCGGAGAGGCTATGGTGTTGATGTAGAAGCCCTCTGTGATCGATGCCCCCTCCGATGGAGCTCTGAAACAGGCCCCAAGATGGAATCTCATGGGTACAGAAGGTTGCGGTGGTGGAATTAGGGTTTCGTGGTGCTCCTCGATAGTTCCAGGGTACGTAGGTATATATGAGGAAGAGGGACGTAAGGGAAGCAACAGGGGGCCCACGAGGGTGGGGGCGCGCCTACCCCCCTGGGCGCGCCCCTGCCCTCGTGACCGCCTCTCTCGCTTCCTGGCGTGTACTCCAAGTCTTCTGTGTTGGTATCGTTCCAAAAAATAACTCTCGCGAAGGTTTCATTCCGTTTGGACTCCGTTGGATATTCCTTTTCTACGAAACACTGAAATAGGCAAAAAACAACAATTTGCACTGGGCCTTGGGTTAGTAGGTTAGTCCCAAAAATAATATAAAAGTGTATAATAAAGCCCATTAAACATCCAAAACAGAATATATAATAGCATGGAACAATAAAAAATTATAGATACGTTGGAGACGTATCAAGCATCCCCAAGCTTAATTCCTGCCCGTACTCGAGTAGGTAAATGATAAAAATAGATTTTTTGGTGTGGAATGCTAACCAACATAATTCTCAATGTAATTTATTTACTGTGGCATGAATGTTCAGATACAAAAGATTCAAGACAAAAGTTTAATATTGACATAAGAATAATAATACTTCAAGCATACTAACAAAGCAATTATGTCTTCTCAAAATAACATGGCCAAAGAAAGTTATCCCTACAAAATCATATAGTCTGGCTATGCTCTATCTTCATCACAAAAAATATTTAAATCATGCACAACCCTGGTTTCAACCAAGCAATTGTTTCACACTTCAATTTTTCAAACTTTTCAACTTTCACACAATACATGAGCGCGACCCATGGATATAACACTATAGGTGGAATGGAGTGGTGGTTGTGGAGAAGACAAAAGAGGAAGATAGTCTCACATCAACTAGGCGTATCAATGGGTTATGGAGATGCCCATCAATAGATATCAATGCGAGTGAGTAGGGATTGCCATGCAACGGATGCACTAGATCTATAAGTGTATGAATGCTCAACAAAAGAAACTAAGTGGGTGCGCATCCAACTCGCTTGCTCATGAAGACCTAGGGCATTTGAGGAAGCCCATCATTGGAATATACAAGCCAACTTCTATAATGAAAATTTCCACTGGTATATGAAAGTGACAAAACAAGAGACTCGCTATCATGAAGATCATGGTGCTACTTTCAAGCACAAGTGCGGAAAAAGGATAGTTACATTGTCCCTTCTCTCTTTTTCTCTCATTTTTTTCTTTTCCCCCCTTTTTTCTGTGGGCCTTTTCTCTCTTTTCCCCCTTTTTTATGGCCTCTCCTTTTTTTTTCATCTGGAGTGTCATCCCGACTTGTGGGGGAATCATAGTCTCCATCATCCTTTCCTCATCGGGACAATGCTCTAGTAATGAAGATCATCACACTTTTATTTACTTACAACTCAAAGCTTACAACTCGAAGCTAGAACAAAATATGACTCTATGAATGCCTCCGGCGGTGTACCGGGATGTGCAATGAATCAAGAGTGACATGTATGAAAAATTATGCATGGTGGCTTAGCCACAAATACGATGTCAACTACATGATCATGCATAGCAATATGACAATGATGAAGTGTGTCATAGTAAACGGAACTGTGGAAAGTTGCATGTCAATATATCTCGGAATGGCTATGGAAATGCCATGATAGGTAGGTATGGTGGCTGTTTTGAGGAAGGTAGAGAGGCTAGCAATGGTGGAAGGGTGAGAGTGCGTATAATCCATAGACTCAACATTAGTCATAAAGAACTCATATACTTATTGCAAAAATCTATGAGTTATCAAAACAAAGTATTCAACGCATGCTCCTAGGGGAAGGGTTGGTAGGAGTAAACCATCGCGCGATCCCGACCTCCACACAAAGGATGACAATCAATAAATAAATCATGCTCCAACTTCATCACATAACAGTTCACCATACGTGCATGCTACGTGAATCACAAACTTTAACACAAATGTTTCTCAAATTCACAATTACTCCACTAGCATGTCTCTAATATCACCATCCTCATATCTCAAAACAATCATCAAGTATCAAACTTCTCATCATATTCAATGCGCTTTATATGAAAGTTTTTACTATACCCATCTTGGATGCCTATCATATTAGGACTAATTTTATTACCAAAGAACATTACCATGATCTTCTAAGAGACTCTCAAAATAATAATAGTGAAGCATGAGAGATCAATAATTTCTATAAAATAAAACCACCACCGTCCTCTAAAAGATATAAGTGAAGCACTAGAGCAAGACTATCTAGCTCAAAAGATATATGTGAAGCACATAGAGTATTCTAAAATTCCAATTCATTTGTATCTCTCTCAAAAGGTGTGCCCAGCAAGGATGATTGTGGTAAACTAAAAAGCAAAGACCAAATCATACATGACGCTCCAAGTAAAACACATATCATGTGGTGAATAAAAATATAGTCTCAAGTAAAGTTACCGATAGATGAAGACGAAAGAGGGGATGCCTTCCCGGGGCATCCCCAAGCTTAGGCTTTTGGTTGTCCTTGAATTTTACCTTGGGGTGCCTTGGGCATCCCCAAGCTTAGTTTCTTGCCACTCTTTGTTCCATATTCCATCAAATCCTTACCCAAAACTTAAAAACTTCACAACACAAAACTTAGCCAAAATTCTCGTGAGCTCCGTTAGTATAAGAAAACAAACCACCACTCAAAGGTACTGCAATGAACTCATTATTTGTTTATATTGGTGTTAAACCTACTGTATTCCAACTTCTCTATGATTCATACCCCCCGATACTACTCATAGATTCATCAAAATAAGCAAACAACACACGAATAATAGAATCTGTCAAAACAGAGCAATCTGTAGCAATCTGTAACTTTCGAATAATTCTGTAACTCTAAAAAAATTAAATAAATTTGTGGACGTGAGGAATTTGTCTATTAATCATTTGCAAAAATAATCAAGTAAAAAAGCAGTCTCCAGTAAAAAATGGTAGCTAATCTTGTGAGCGCTAAAGTTTCTGTTTTTTACAGCATGATCGCATAGACTTCACACAAGTCTTCCCAAAGGTTCGACTTGGCACACACACTAATTAAAACACAAAACCACATCTAAACAGAAGCTAGATGCAATATTTATTCCTAAACAGAAGCAAAAACAAAGAAAATAAAATTGGGTTGCCTCCCAACAAGCGCTATCATTTAACGCCCCTAGCTAGGCACGATACATGAATAGATCTAGGTATTTCCATCTTTGGTAGGCAATTCTTCATTTGAACACTTGCTAATCTTAGGAGTTTCTTCCCTCCTATTAATAATCAAACTTCTAGGAAAAAAATCAAGAAATTCATTTGTAGCAACATAAACTTGACCAATTTAGTAGTAGAGGGGTTCGAAGTATTTCTCACAGCACAAAAAGCAGACCCTACACTAGTAATAATATCCTCAAGTTTATCAATTCTAGTGGAATCTTGATTTATTCTCTCTTTAACTACGAGTTCTTTTTCTTTAAAATAATTCAGAATAACTCCTACCTTAGATCCATAATGGGTAATTTGGTTATGGATCTTTTTATCCAAACTCTCAACCAACTCTATAGTGGCAACTTTATTTTCAATAGTTTCAAGCCTTTGCATAACATGCTCTAAAGTTAAGGCAGTTCCATTAACCAGAAGAGGTGGTGGGCCGAACAATTGTGTCATAGCATCATAGGAATCAAAAGTATGGCTACCCAAGAAATTCCCTCCGGTAATGGTATCAAGAATATATCTATTCCAAGGAGTGATGCCAACATAAAAATTGCGAAGAAGCACGGAAGTGGGAAGCTTCCTAGTAGATCTATTTTGAGAATTGCAAATTCTATACCAAGCATATTTTAGATTTTCTTCCCCCCTTTGTTTAAAATTAAGAACTTCACTCTCGGGAGTATTGATAATAATAGAAGGGCTAGCCATGACGGGAAGGCAAACGATAAAACACACAGAGCAAATAAGATGGCAGATAAAACGACAAAGATGAAGTGGGGGAGAGCAAAACGACAGGAAAAAAATGTAATGCAAGGGATAAGTGTTTGTGATAGGTACTTGGTATATGACTTTTGCATAGATCTCCCCAACAACGGCGCCATAAATTCTTCTTGCTACTTCTCGAGCTTGCGTTGTATTCCCTCGAAGAGCAAAGGGTGATGCAACATAGTAGCGTAAGTATTTCTCTCAGTTTTTGAGAACCAAGGTATCAATCCAGTAGGAGACCACGCGTGAGTCCCTCGTACCTGCACAAACTAATAAGAACTTTGCAGCCAACGCGATAAAAGGGGTTGTCAATCCCTTCTCGGTCACTTACAAAAGTGAGATCTGATAGATATGATAAGATAATGTTTTTGGTATTTTTGGTATAGAGAAAAAGTAAATAAAGCAAAGTAAAGCAACAGCGAAAGAAATTGGCAAGTTGACGGGAAATTAATATGGTAAAGATAGACCCAGGGGCCATCGGTTTCACTAGTGGCTTCTCTCATGATAGCAGATTTCTACTATGGGTGAACGAATTACTGTCGAGCAATTGATAGAAAAGCGCATAGTTGTGAGAATACCTAGGCATGATCATTACATATAGGCATCACGTTTGTGACAAGTAGACCGAAACGATTCCGCATCTACTTCTATTACTCCACACATCGACCGCTATCCAACATGCATCTAGAGTATTAAGTTCATAAGAACAGAGTAACGCCTTAAGCAAGATGACATGATGTAGAGGGATAAACTCAAGCAATATGATATAAACCCCATATTTTATCCTTGATGGCAACCATACAATACGTGCCTTGCTGCCCCTGCTGTCACTGGGAAAGGACACCGCAAGATTGAACCCAAAGCCAAGCACTTCTCCCATTGCAAGAACTATAGATCTAGTAGGCCAAACCAAACTGATAATTCGAAGAGATTTGCAAGGATTATTAAATCATGCATAAAGTATTTCAGAAAACAATCCAATATTGTTCATAGATAATCTTGATCATAAACCCACAATTCATCGGATCTCGACAAACACACCGCAAAAAGAATTACATCGAATAGATCTCCTCGAAGATCGAGGAGAACTTTGTATTGAGATCCAAAGAGAGAGAAGAAGCCATCTAGCTAATAACTATGGACCCGAAGGTCTGTGGTAAACTACTCACAACTCATCGGAGAGGCTATGGTGTTGATGTAGAAGCCCTCCATGATCGATGCCCCCTCCGGTGGAGCTCCGGAATAGGTCCCAAGATGGGATCTCACGAGTACAGAAGGTTGCGGCGGTGGAATTAGGGTTTCGTGGTGCTCCTCGATAGTTTCATTGTACGTAGGTATACATAGGAGGAAGAGGGATGTCGGGGAAGCAACAGGGGGCCCACGAGGGTGGGGGGCGCGCCTACCCCCCTGGGCGCGCCCCCCGCCCTCGTGGCCACCTCTCCCGCTTCCTGGCGTGTACTCCAAGTCTTCTTTGTTAATATCGTTCCAAAACTAACTCTCCCGAAGGTTTCATTCCCTTTGGACTCCCTTTGATATTCCTTTTCTGCGAAACACTGAAATAGGCAAAAAAACAACAATTTGCACTGGGCCTTGGGTTAGTAGGTTAGTCCCAAAAATTATATAAAAATGTATAATAGAGGCCATTAAACATCCAAAACAGAATATATAGGAGCATGGAACAATAAAAAATTATAGATACATTGGAGACGTATCAGCCTCCTTGGCCGCGTACATGACGTGAGCTTTGTCGAGTTTCTCCATCCAGGCCGAGTGCCAGGCACACTTGTCCTTGTTGCACGAATCCTTCATGTATCTATAGTAGGGGTCGATGATGGCCTCGGCGAGGTGAACCTGTGAGTCCTTCTCATGCTCCTTGCTGCCCCAGATCTTGTATTGGCCCTAGATGTCGACAAGATTCTGGCAAGCGATGCCCGAATTCTCGAGCGCCTTTACATCGTTGGTGATGTCCATCGGAGCGAACATGCAGTGGGAGTTGTTGACAAACCTAGCGAAACGCTTGCAATGCTTTGTTGCCAGACAGTAGTGGTAGACGAGGACGTGGTGGCGCACGCACATCTGGGCGACGACGACCTTGGGACGAGACCCGACATGAGTGCTGATGGCGCTGGTCCAAACTAGAGTCATTTGTGGCCCCCCCGTGGAAACTCGGGTTTGGTAGATGTACATTGTGTTCATCCAGACATGGCCTGAGATGAGATACACGTGGCTACTATCAGGGTGTCGACATGCCGGGAGGTCTTGCTGGACTTGTTTTACCATGTCGAAATGTCTTGTGCACCGGGATTCGGAGTCTGATCGGGTTGTCCCTAAGATAAGAGGTTTTACCTCTGCTGATCGTGAGAGCTTGTGATGGGCTAAGTTGGGACACCCCTGCAGGGTAATGATATTTTGAAAGCCGTGCCGGCTGTTATGTGGCAGATTGGAATTTGTTAATGCCCGGTTGTAGAAAACTTGACAGAGTATTCGAAATAAAATGCACCAACCGCGTGAGTAACCGTGACCGTCTCTTTTCATTTTGAGAAGAGAACATGGTGGGGTTATGTTTGACTCGTAGGTAGTTCAGGAACATTTAGCGATCATTACTAGTTTGCGACCATTTGCATAGATTCTCTTCTTATTCTTGTAATTGTAAGTTAGCCACCATACAATGCTTAGGCGCTGCTGCAACCTCACCACTTAACCTCTCCATACCCATTAACCTTTGCTAGTCTTGATGCCCATGGTAATGGGATTGCTGAGTCCTCGTGGCTCACAGATACTACAAAAACAGTTGCAGGTGCAGGTTTCTGATGACTTGACATGAGAGCGATGTTTCCTTGTGTTGGAGTTCTTTCTTCTTCTTCTTCGTCGGTCTTGGGATAGGTTCCTGGTCGATAGCCTGGGATAGCAGGATGGATGTCGTTGTGCTTTTCATGTTTTCATCCGTAGTCGGATGTCTTGTGTAGAACGTGTTATATTCATGTAGAGTTGTATGACTTGTATGCAATGTTGGGGATATCGCTTATCGGGAACTTATCGGTCGACCCATGATACGGGGTAAATCGGCCAGCTAATCGGCATATCGGCCGATTTATCGCCATATCGGCTAATTTATCGCCCGATTTATCTTATCGGTCAGACAGCGGTAAGCGATAAATCGGCCGATTTATCGGTATATCGGAAGATATCTTGGACAGTGCTTGTATGTATCCCCATCTATTTATGTAATGGTACGATGTAATGATATCCATCTTGCTAAGCGCCCGAAATGCGGTTGTGCCCTAGTCACGAAGTTATCACGTGATCGTGATATAATCTCATCTTGGGTGTGATAATTTGGTATCAGAGCCTCGACCAACCATATGACCCCCCTTGATTGATCGTAGTTTGGCCGTTGTCGAGTCTAGAAGAAAACTTTTTCGGAGTCTAGTTATATCGGAGAGTAGGATCTTTTTACTCCCCAGCCCCTTCGTCGCTCTCGTGGGGAATCTTGACGTAGGTATTTTGAATTACTCTCTTCCCCTTCAATTTTTTAGGATCACGCAGTTAGTTTTCCGATCGTTGTGAGGTCAGCTTTTATCATCCGGTGCATTTCTCGTCAAGTGGATTCGATCCTCTTCATCTTTTGCAAGTTCTATCCTCAGTTCTTTCTAACCGGCATTGTTTTCACCTTTCGAAGTGGTCTTTCTTTTTCCCAGCCTCCCACCCTTCTCTTCTTGGAGCCGGAGTTCTTAATCGAGTATCCATCCTACTCGTGTAAAGTCTTTGAATTCCTTTCATCAATTATTTCAACCGGTGAATTCTCGTCTAGTTTGTCACTCTTCATCTCTTTTTCTTCTCCTCCGGTGGATCCAATTCAAGTTTTTGGTGTTGATCTTATTCTTTTCCTTGGCTCAAATGTTTCCAATTGCTCGTTCGCCTCTTGCCATTTAATTTTTCCGGAGTTCCGAAGACATCTCAGAAGGTTCATGTTTGCGTTCAAATTAATGCAAGGTTGTCACCTTAGTCGAGTCTCTCAATCATTCCGGTGCATCATCTCCTTTGCAATCGTTTCCAACTGTGTTTCTCTTTGGTGGGCTCATAACCCACAGGTATTTCCCAGGATTTTACCCGACTCTTCTAATATTACGGGAGTTATTCCGAAATTCTTTTCAAGTGTGATGTAGAATGGATTCCATCAGTCGTATGCCTTGTTTCCTCTTGTTACCGGAGCTTTTTAATCTCATTTATCTCCGTTGTATTCTTCCTTTCAAGTGGCTCAACCTCTCAAGATTCTTTTGTTTCACTCTTTTCTCCAAGAATAACTTGTTCTTCCTATTCCTCTCCCATTTCGTTCCTAAGATCTCGGGACGAGATCTCTTGTTAGTAGGGGAGTGTTGTGACACCCCGAGACCGACGCTCCAGAAGCCTTCCATATATTTCGTGATCTCCGTGTGTTTAATTTTGCTTGCTCTATTTATTTTGCATTGCATCATGCCATCATGTCATTTAATTTTTGCAACTTAAATAAATAAATTGTGTGGATCTTCGATCCATTTAAATTGAGGGAAATGCACATGGTGATTTCTCTTTATAACATATCCTCCTAATAATTATGGGGCTATTATAAATATTCCATTTGCTTGGAATTAACCCAAACACACTTGCAAATATTCCCCATGCCTTTTCTACTTCAAGTTTGACCTCCAAACCTTGTCTATAATTCTTATCTCTTTTATCAAGGCTCCTCCTAAAATCTCAACATTTTTGGACCTTCAAAACACCCACTTCTTTTCACACCCATTTGAATTAAATTCAAATGAATTGTTTTCAAGACCCCTCAACATGTCTCTTTGCAATTTTTCTGGATCAACCACATTTAAGTAAGTCCAGAGAAATTGGTCTCTTGCACAAACCCCCTTTTCTAACCCTTCGTATCTTTTCTTTCAAGTTTTGTTTTGAAGAAAATAGAAGAAGAAATAGAGAAGGGAGCTGACCAGGCCACTCGCCATTTTCCTCCCCACCGGACCTGCTGAGCCAGCGTTGCAGCCCAACTGGCTGATTCGGCCCACCTAGGCCCAGCCACCCCGTCGATAACCCTACCCGACCGAACCCTCGACCTCGCCCTCTCGTTCCCCCTCGCGACGCTAAGGGAGAGCTGAGCGCTCGATCCACCTCTCTCGCTTGCCTGTCCCGAGCCCTCACCCTCCTCTCAATCCCCTGCCTCCTCTCGTCCGCACCGGCTACCTCCATCGCCACTGCTCCAGCGCCGTGACCTCTCATCTCCTCTCGACCCCCACTCCCCCTCTCCCGCACGCACGCATCGCCAGGAGCTCGCTCCCCCAATCGCCTTCCCGACGCCGAGCCAGCCCTCTCCTCTGCGTCGTCGCCCCCATGGCGCCGCATCTCGCCGTCCTTCTCCTCGCCAGGCCGAGCGCCGCCGCGCCATGGCGCCCACGCCCAATCGCCGCCGCCTTGCTCCATTGCTGCCTACAGGTGCCGCCCTGGAGCTGAGCTCGGAGCTCCGCCGCTGCCTCGGTTCTGCGCTGCCTCTTCTTTCGCGGCCGCATCTTCCTAAGTGACTTCCCTTGCTCCACCATGACCCCGACGTCATCCCACACCACCGGCCAACCCTGCTTCCTTCTCTGTTACACATGTTGTTGTTCGTTGCGTGCCAAGTCCGCAACTCCAAGAACCATCATCGACATGAGCCCTGCGAGACTCGGATGTCCACCAAGTCCAACTACACGGCTGCAACCGAGACCTTTGTTCTGATACGTTTTGGGGACCCCAAGTACCACAACGTCAACGAACCTCGAGTATGACTATATCCGGTGATGCGTCAAGTACCTCTACCACCGACTCCGGAATCGCCAAGTACCACGACGCCCGGAGCCCTCGGATACGTCAAGTTCAACTACCTTCGTGTGTACCACTACCGTCGACCCTCAAAGACCCGAGATTTGTCAATTACCTCTCCAACGAATGTGTACCACTACTTCCATGACGAGTACAACTACCGCCGATGTGTACGACTACGAAACGTGAACGACTACCTCTCACGATGACCCGTGAACGACTACTTCCACTACTTCCCTCAACGAACTGAAACCATTTTAACGCATGCTTCGAAGGTATACCGCCGAAACGATGACCCATGTACGAATGCTTGCGATGTATGAGTTGAACCTTGTGTTTGCACCATGATCGAAGTGCCACTCGTTTCCATGCTGTAATGCCCCGGATGTAACACTTTCCCTTTTGGGCTTATAATATATCTCCGGCTTCATCTATTTCCATTTCGGGTTCTTTGTCTTTCGGGCTTTCGTCGTTTTGTTGTGTGAGTGTGTGGCATTCATTCATATCATGTAGACATGTGCATCGCATTGCATTTGTGTTGTGGGTTGCATCCGGTTCGTCGTGTTTCTTCCCGTTGTCCGTTTCGCGTTCCGGAGCTCCCTCACGTGTCGGTGACGTCCCGTAGGCCTACTTTGTTGTTCGGGCGTGTAACGTTACCGGTTTGGCGCGAGACTTGTCGTGTGTTGTTGTTTTGGTGTGTGTATCCCGCCTGTCAAATCTCGCCGCGTTTCGAGTCCGTTTGCTCCTCCAACAGTTGTTCTCGTGGGCTCAAAGTGCCTCCACTTTGAGGCCCAAAACACCCCCTCCAACAGCCCACCATCCACTCCTAACCACTTCTATCATCTAGGCCATCAAAATCTGATCCGGTGGCTGAAAACCGCGCTCCATTTGGAGTCTCCTAGCTCCTTGTGTCTATAAAAACGTCCCCCACGTCCATTTTTCGGACGAAACCTAGCCCCTCCTCTCTCCGCGCCGCGCCGGACACATCCGACCGGGCCGGACATGTCCGCCGCCGCGCAGCCACCTCACCCCGTCCAATAGGGGAGCGCCACCTCAGCGCCGCCGCCACGTGGCCGCTCCCCATTGGCCCGCGCCACCTCGCCTCCTCCCAGCCTCCCCTTCCGCGGCCGAAGCCCAGATCGGGCCCGCCCCGGGCCGTGACCGGGCCCGGCTCCCGCCGCCGTCCGCCCGCCGCACTCCTCTGCGACCGCCGCCGCCGGCCTCCGGCGAGCTCACCGCCGGACCTTCCCCGCCTCACCGACGCGCCGCCTCCACCTCTCCTCGCTCCGGCCGAGCGCGCCCCGCCACCCTCCGCCGTCGTGTGCTCGCCGCCGGGCCGCCAGGCCACCGGCCCCGCCTCTTCCGCCGGACTGCGCCACCTCGCCGGCGAGCTAGGCGAGCCGCCGCGCGGGCTCGATAACCGCCGCCGCCACCGATCCTTCGGGTCCCGACCCGCTTCGGGCCGGATCCGGCGCCCGGAGCCCGCTAGGCCGCGCCCGATCCGCTTCCGGGGCCCGATCCGCGAGCCCCGACCCGATCCGCGTCAGATCCGGGTTGACTACTCCGTTGACCAAGGTTGCTCCGTTTTTCCTTAAGTCCCTGAGATCTAGTTGTCTGATGCAGTTTTCCAACGTGCATAACTTTTTGTGTGTAACTCCGTTTCGCGCGTGTAGCTTGTCCAGACGTTCGTGGAGACTTGCTCTACGTTTTACCTGTTGTTTTCATGCATGTTAGATGTCATCTAGACACTTGTTTTACTGTTGCAAGAATGCATCATGATATAAACTGCTGTTATGTGTTATTTTCATGCCACCTTTGACATGTGATATCTTTTAGCTCGTTTGTCCAACCGATGCAAATGACATGTCCACGTGTTCGTCTTGCCATGAACTACGTGTTGCTTGTGATAGGTTGCATGGTAGATTTATTATTGCCTTGTTATCATCGTTGCAAAGTGCCATGTTCATATGAGGTGTTTTCACTTGTTATGAAATGCCATCTTGATGAGCTCGTTGTAATCGTTGTGTTCACCTCTATGATGCATGCTTGTGTGTTTCGGGATCACCTTCATGTGCACTTTGATGAGGTGCTTACCCTTTGCCATGTTTAGTTTCGAGGTGACTTAAACATGCTCTTTTGTGTGCTATGATGATATTGCTGTTTTAGGACTTAGTGAAATTTCACTAAGTCTGAAATCTGTAACATTCCGATGCCATGTTCGTGCGATGTTCTAGGAAAATGCATGATAGTTTTGGGGTGGATTTTGATTGTTCCTTGTGGTATATATTGTTGTCTTTCCATCCATGTCCTCACATGTCCATTTAAGTGGCTGTAGCATGTTTATATTTTGCTCTAAAGTTTCAATAAAATTCTGCTGCCAGAATTTTATTGCAAAGTTCAATATGTCCAAGATCATTGCTATTGATCCGTGACTCCGTTGGGGGTGCACTTTGGACCTAGTTGCTGTGCTATATGTCTAGTTTGTGTTCATGTACTTTGCCATGCTTTTTGGGTGCTGTAGCTTAATTATTTTGAGCTCCAAAGATGCTATGTTGCTGTAATTTTCAGCTTTCGCTCAAATCTTGTTTCGGGCATAACTTTTAGCCCGTAACTCCGATTTCAGCGAATCTTATATCAAACTTGGTTGTTTTTCCGTGTAGATTAATAATATCAGCTTGTTATCTTGTTTTGAGGTGTTTTTGCTTGAGTGATGTTTTACGTGCTCCATGTGCATCCTTAGTGCATCCATCATGCATTCATGTTTTTCGAGTGCGCATTGCATCTTGTTGATTGGTGCTTGGTGTGATTGTTTTGTTTAGAGCCGGAAGCTGAGACCGGGTACGAAGTTGAGCACGAGGTTTCCAACGAGGTTGAGCACGAGGACCCTTCTTACGATCCGAACGACTTCTCTTCAGGCAAGATGACCGAACCCTGATAACATTACTATCTTTGCCTATTGCTAGTAGTCTCGATCTATAGTTTTGCCTCGATGCCCATGTTCTTCTTGTCAGCCTCCTACTTGTAACCAATTGCCATGTTTAACCACCCTACCTATGCAAACCGTTGCTTGGCTAAGTACGCTTCGCTCAGCCCTTCTTATAGCGTTGCTAGTTGCAGGTGAAGATCGAAGATGCTTGCTTCATGATGAAGTTTGGTTGGGTTATATCACACTATATAAATGCTTTAAATGAAATCACCTATATATTGGCAAGGGTGGAAGGCTAAGCCTTTTGCTTGGTGATTTGTTCCACTCATGCCGTTAGGATCCGTATAAGCCGGTATTATGTTCCTTGATTATGCGTTCCTAACACGGTTGGGGTGTATGGGACCCCCTCGATAAACCGCTAAGTGCTAAGTCTTTTCCAGCAAGTCCCAACATTGGTACTATTCGCCTAACACAACTAAAACTTTTCCGAGGGAGTAATTAACCCGAGGCTTAATTAATTCAACCCCCCTGGGCCAGTGCTCGATTTGAGTGTTGGTCCAAACTAGAGTCGTGTGCGGGGCCCCCCTTGGCAACTTGGGTATTTCGGCCACTGTACGCTGTGCTCATCCGGTCATGGCCTGAGACTAGATACGCACGGCTACTATCAGGGTGTCGGCACGCCGGGAGGATTTGCTGGATTAGCCTTACCTTAGCTCGGTATATCTTGAGCACGGGATTCCGAGGATACTCGGGTCTTCCCACTTTGGAGTTGCGACTCCGCGGATCGTGGGCTTGTAATGGGTCAAGTTGGAACACCCCTGCAGGGTTTGAACTTTCGAAAGCCGTGCCCGCGGTTATGTGGCAGATGGGAGCTTGTTAATTCCGGTTGTAGATAACTTGACACAATGTTACTAATACACTACCAGCGTGTGTTCCGTGACTGTCAATTTCCGAATAGGGATTCGGGAGTTGAACACGGAGGGGTTATGATTGTGAGCTTGTAGCTAGGATCACTTCTTGATCACTTCTCGCCGATGCCTTCTCTTCTCGCTCTCACTTGCGTAAGCTAGATGCTAGTTGCTGCTGCAGACTTGTTCTTTCTTCAGCCTTTTTCCTCACCCAAAGGCTTAAATAGTTCTGTTACCCGGGAACGGGATTGCTGAGTCCTCTGTGGCTCACAGTTACTTCACACACCAGATGCAGGTCCAGCTGTGAGCTATCCAGGTGATGGCACCGAGCTGGATTGGGAGTACGACGAGGAGCGTAGTCGGTACTATGTGCGCTACCCGGACGATCAGTAGTGGAGTCTCTTACTAGGATTCGATCCGCCTGTGGTTTATTTATCTGAGTTTGGTACTTTGACATTTGGCTTTTGCCCTTAGAGGGTTGTAGTGCCCTTAATGTATGATGTTTGAGACTTGTACTGTAATTCTGTGACGTGGCGAGCGTAAGCCAACTATTTTCAGTTTACTATCCCCTCTTTTACATGAGTTGTGCAAAGATTGCCAAACTTGAGATCATTCTAGGATGGACTTATGCCTTTAAGTCGTGCCTCGATACGTAGGAGGTATAACTCCATCCTGGGCATTACAAGTTGGTATCAGAGCCTTCTCCGACCTAGGAGCCCCCACTGTTTGATCGAACCGTTGACGGTTGAGTCTAGGCACACACTGAAAACTTTTTGGGTCCTATATTATATCGGAGAGTAGGATTTCTTTGCTTCTCATCCCCTTTCTCTCTGGTGAGGACTCCTGACGTCTACTCTTGTCTCTCCTATCTTCAAAATTTGCACAAATTTTTTTTTTAGGAATCCCGCGAGTATTCTGGGATTGTTTCGATGTTCTTGTGACAAGGATATTGTTCCCGATGCCTCCTGTTACCGAGGAGTTGAGCTTCGTGGTATCATTGTAACAAGCATATCGCTGCAGTACTAAATACTTAAGACGGCCGACATCGAAAATCTCCCCTATACGGCCAGTGGCAAGATAACCCCGACATCACCCAGTACTGGGGAGGTAGTTCGGGAGTATTGCCATAGCTTGTTATAGTGGATGCTTTTCGAAGGTCCGAGGTGCACAGTTTCCGAGAAAGACTGGTTATGTGTTGAAGGATGGATACACCTGGATGTAGGTTAGAGTTCATTGCGCGGTGCTTCCCGTGTATCCCCAACACCTGATTGCATAACTGGAATCTTTCGGAAATCTATAGGTGGGTTTTATCCAGTAGATCGTAGGCATTCTTCCAACGAATGCAGGTTAGTGAGTTCGGGGTTCGACATTGAGTGAAGGGGTTATATGACCGATGTTACTATCAGGAGTTGCATCTTAAAGGGTCCTTGGCTATGCTGATCCGGGGATTGCAAAACCTTTTCGTAACGCGTTCATATGCTTTCAGCACAAAGATGTTAGAACGAAACTCCTCTCTTGTGTTTGTTCCTTTCCGTACCTTGTTGTTTTTCTTATTTTATCCTTTTGTCCCCTATGTGGCTTCTCGTGAAGACTGATGTTACCCATTAACTAAGAAATTCATTCGTTCCTCTTGTTCGGATGATTTCATTCGTTCTTATTGTTCGAATGATTATTGTGAAGACTTGTTGCAATTCATTCCATTGATTCAGCTTATTCCTTTTGTCAATCAATTGCTGATTCGTGGTCATCTCTTACAGGATGGCTCCGAAAAGGGTTCCGAATGCTAACCCAGAGGGTGAAGAGGTTCCAGAACGTCCTCCTTCCCCTCCTCCTCCGCCTGAGGCTTGGAGAGCAATTATGCAGACTACTGCTCAGAACACTCAGTTGATGATGCAGATGATGCAGATGATGCAGATGATGCAAGCTAATCAAGCTAATCAGGGCGTTCCAGTGAATCAAGGCAACTTCTTCCAGCAGCACCATGCTACCCTCAACCAGTTCTTGGCCAACAATCCTAAAGCTTTCAGTTACTGTGTCGACCCTCTTGATGCTGAAGATTGGCTAACCGATATCAAGAAGCATTTTGAGTGCAGTAACGTGAAAGAAGATGACTATGTGAAGTTTGCAGCCTTCCAACTGAAAGATCAAGCAGCTGACTGGTGGCAGCAGTACAAAGACTCAAGGCCGGGTCAAGTGATCTCTTGGGAGAATTTCTGCAAGGATTTCCGCTCGCATCACATTCCTACAAGTGTTATCGAGGGTATGCGTGAGCAATTCCGCAACCTCAAGCAGGGCTCCATGTCAGTCTATCAGTATAATGTCAAGTTTCAAAACCTCGCTCGCTATGCAAAGCAAGACATTCCTGATGCAAAGAGTAAAATCTATCAGTTCCGTGGAGGTCTCAAAGATGAACTTCAGCTTGCTCTCACTTTGTTCGAGCCAGACGAATTCGATAAGTTCTATAACATGGCTTTGAAACAAGAAGCAGCTCAGCTTAAGATGGAGGCTTCTAAGAAGAGAATTCGAGATGCTGTTCACTCTTCCTCATCGTCTCAGATGGTCTCGAAGCATCAGAAATTCTGGCTTCCTCCTCCTCCAGTGATTCGAGCTCCATACAACAACTCCAACAACTTCAACAACTCCAACAACAAGAACTCTAGTGGTCGTGGTTTCTCCCACCCACCCAACCCAAGCAACCAGTCGAAGAAGCAGTTTCAGTCTCAAGGCTCCAAGTCAAGTGGCTCTCATTTCCGTCCTCTCTCTGAAGTGGTGTGCAACAAGTGTGGCCAGAAGGGTCATTATGCCAACAGATGTCCGAATCCGAAGCGTCTTCCTCCTCCTCCACCTGTGAGTTCAGCTATTGTCAAGCATGATCCAAAGTCTGCCAGGGTCAATCTGATGAATGCAGCTGAAGCGGAGAACTCTTCTGATGTCATTTTGGGTAACCTCTCAGTGAACTCTTTTCCAGCTAAAGTTTTGTTCGATTCAGGTGCTTCACATTCTTTCATGTCAAGACCTTTTGCATTGTCACATGATATGCCATTGCAAGCTTTGCCGAGTCCGATGTCTGTGCTTTCTCCGGGTTTGCTCATGAACTCCAACAACTTTGTTCCGAATGTTACTATCCGCCTGGGTGATTATCGATTTCTGGCTAATCCGGTGGTTCTTGGTAATTCTGACATCGACCTCATCCTCGGAATGGATTGGCTTTCTCAGCATGATGCTCACATTGATTGCGCTCAAAAGGAAGTCAAATTGACTCATTCTGATGATGATGTGATTATCTTCGCCTCCAGGGATAATACTATTCGGCTTTTCTCTCTTAATGATAAGGGTGAAATTAATGCCATAGAGCAAATTCCAGTGGTGAACGAATATCAACACGTCTTTCCAGAAGATCTTCCAGGCATGCCTCCACACCGTCAGGTGGAGTTTGTCATTGAACTCGAGCCGGGCACTGAGCCTGCTTGCCGGCGTCCATACAAGCTCTCTCCGGAGGAATTGAAGGAATTGAAGAAGCAGCTTGATAAGCAGGAGAGTATGGGTCTCATCAGACCGAGTACATCTCCGTGGGGCTGTGGTGTCTTATTTGTCAAGAAGAAAGATGGCACGGAGCGTCTCTGTGTTGACTACCGGCCATTGAACAAGAAGACGATTAAGAACAAGTATCCGCTCCCCAACATCAACGAACTCTTTGAGCAGCTAAAAGGAGCTAAAGTGTTCTCTAAGCTTGACCTCCGTATGGGCTACCATCAAATTCGCATTCGCGAGGAAGACATTCCCAAGACGGCCTTCAGAATGAGCTACGGTTCATACGAGTATACCGTCATGTCCTTCGGTCTCGCCAATGCTCCTGCTACCTTTTCAAGGATGATGCATTACATCTTCAACCCCTATACTGGCGAATTCGTGCTTGTGTATCTGGATGATATTCTGGTGTTTTCCAAGAATGAAGAAGATCACGAAAAGCACTTGCGTCTGGTTCTTGATCGACTCCGAGAGCATAAATTCTATGCCAAGTTCTCCAAGTGCGAGTTTTGGCTCGACAAGGTTTTGTACCTGGGCCACATCATCTCAGCTGACGGTATTGCGGTTAATCCCGAGAAAGTTGAAGCAATTGTCAACTGGGAAGCTCCTCAGAACGTCAAGCAGCTCCGCAGTTTTCTGGGTCTTGCCAGCTATTGCAGAAGGTTTGTGGAGAACTTCTCCAAGATTGCCAAGCCTCTTTCCAACCTGCTTCAGAAGAATGTCAAATACTTTTGGTCTCCCGAGTGTGAAGTGGCATTCAAAACCCTCAAAGAGAAGCTTGTCTCTGCTCCAGTTCTGACTCCTCCGGATGAAACCAAGCCCTATGAAGTGTTCTGTGACGCTTCTCTTCAAGGTCTTGGTGGTGTGCTTATGCAAGATAAGAAAATTGTGGCATATACTTCTCGGCAGCTCAAGCCAAGTGAGAAGAACTATCCCACACATGATCTCGAGCTAGCAGCTGTGGTACATGCTCTGATTACGTGGAGACATCTGTTGTTGGGCAGAAAGGTCGACATCTTCACTGATCACAAGAGCTTGAAGTACATCTTCACACAGCCGCATCTGAACCTCCGCTAGACTCGTTGGGTCGAGATGATCCAAGAGTACAACCCCAGCATCGAATACACTCCAGGCAAGGCGAATGTGATTGCAGATGCTTTGAGCAGAAAGGCATATTGCAACAGCCTTCTTATCAAGCCGTACCAGCCTGAGCTTTGTGAAGCATTCAGGAAGCTCAACCTTCAAGTTGTTCCGCAGGGTTTTCTTGCAAATCTCCAAATTGCTCCTACCTTGGAAGATCAAGTCCGTGAGGCCCAACTCAGTGATACCATGGTGAAGAAGGTGAAACATGGGATTGCAAAGGGCACTCCAAAATACAAGTGCTTCCGTGTTGATGAAAGAGATACCTTGTTCTTCGAGGACAGACTCGTTGTTCCCAAAGGTGATCTCAGGAAGCTCATAATGGAAGAAGCTCATGATTCTCTCCTTTCCATTCATCCTGGCAGTTCCAAGATGTACCAAGACCTCAAGCAATCTTACTGGTGGACACGCATGAAAAGGGAGATTGCCCAATTCGTGAACGAATGTGATGTATGCAGAAGAGTGAAAGCAGAACATCAACGTCCAGCCGGTCTTCTCCAACCTCTTCCTATCCCCGAGTGGAAGTTCGACCACATTGAAATGGACTTCGTCACTGGTTTTCCTAAATCCAAGCGAGGCAATGATGCTATCTTTGTGGTGATTGACAAGCTTACCAAAGTCGCTCACTTTCTTCCAGTCAAAGAATCAATCAATGCAGCTCAACTTGCAGAGCTGTACACTTCCAGAATTGTGTCCCTACATGGCATTCCTCAAGTGATATCCTCAGACCGTGGCAACTTGTTCACATCAAGGTTCTGGGACTCCTTCCAGTCCGCCATGGGCACTAAGATCAGGTTCAGCACTGCCTTTCACCCTCAGACTAGTGGTCAAGTCGAGCATGTGAATCAGATCCTAGAAGATATGCTCAAAGCCTGTGTCATCTCCTTCGGCATGAAATGGGAAGACTGCCTTCCATTTGCCGAGTTCTCTTACAACAACAGCTTTCAAGCAAGTGCAGGCAAAGCACCATTTGAAATTCTCTATGGCAGAAAGTGCCGTACCCCTCTCAACTGGTCTGAAACAGGAGAACGCCAACTTCTTGGCAATGACTTGATCTCAGAAGCCGAAGAAATGTGCAAAGTCATACGTGAGAATCTCAAGGCCACTCAGTCGCGTCAGAAGAGCTACTATGACGGCAAGCATCGTGATTTGGCTTTCGACATCGCTGATCATGTCTATCTCCGAGTTTCTCCGATGAAAGGAACCCAAAGATTCGGTATCAAAGGAAAACTTGCTCCTAGATACGTCGGGCCTTTCAAGATTCTTGGCAAAAGAGGCGATCTAGCCTATCAGCTCGAGCTCCCTTCAAACTTTGCAAATGTTCATGATGTCTTCCATGTGTCTCAACTTCGCAAATGCTTCAAGGCACCTGAGCGCATGATTCCGTTTGAAGAGATTGATCTTCAACAAGACCTTTCCTACCGAGAACATCCAGTTGCCATTCTCGAAGAAACCGAACGCAAGACTCGCAACAAGTCCATCAAGTTTCTGAAAGTCAAGTGGTCACATCACACAGACCGAGAAGCTACCTGGGAACGAGAAGATCATCTTCGTTCCGAGTACCCTTCCTTTTTCCAGTCCTAGATCTCGGGACGAGATCTTTTTGTAGTAGAGGAGAGTTTGTAATGCCCCGGATGTAACACTTTCCCTTTTGGGCTTATAATATATCTCCGGCTTCATCTATTTCCATTTCGGGTTCTTTGTCTTTCGGGCTTTCGTCGTTTTGTTGTGTGAGTGTGTGGCATTCATTCATATCATGTAGACATGTGCATCGCATTGCATTTGTGTTGTGGGTTGCATCCGGTTCGTCGTGTTTCTTCCCGTTGTCCGTTTCGCGTTTCGGAGCTCCCTCACGTGTCGGTGACGTCCCGTAGGCCTACTTTGTTGTTCGGGCGTGTAACGTTACCGGTTTGGCGCGAGACTTGTCGTGTGTTGTTGTTTTGGTGTGTGTATCCCGCCTGTCAAATCTCGCCGCGTTTCGAGTCCGTTTGCTCCTCCAACAGTTGTTCTCGTGGGCTCAAAGTGCCTCCACTTTGAGGCCCAAAACACCCCCTCCAACAGCCCACCATCCACTCCTAACCACTTCTATCATCTAGGCCATCAAAATCTGATCCGGTGGCCGAAAACCGCGCTCCATTTGGAGTCTCCTAGCTCCTTGTGCCTATAAAAACGTCCCCCACGTCCATTTTTCGGACGAAACCTAGCCCCTCCTCTCTCCGCGCCGCGCCGGACACATCCGACCGGGCCGGACATGTCCGCCGCCGCGCAGCCACCTCACCCCGTCCAATAGGGGAGCGCCACCTCAGCGCCGCCGCCATGTGGCCACTCCCCATTGGCCTGCGCCACCTCGCCTCCTCCCAGCCTCCCCTTCCGCGGCCGAAGCCCAGATCGGGCCCGCCCCGGGCCGCGACCGGGCCCGGCTCCCGCCGCCGTCCGCCCGCCGCACTCCTCTGCGACCGCCGCCGCCGGCCTCCGGCGAGCTCACCGCCGGACCTTCCCCGCCTCACCGACGCGCCGCCTCCACCTCTCCTCGCTCCGGCCGAGCGCGCCCCGCCACCCTCCGCCGTCGCGTGCTCGCCGCCGGGCCGCCAGGCCACCGGCCCCGCCTCTTCCGCCGGACTGCGCCACCTCGCCGGCGAGCTAGGCGAGCCGCCGCGCGGGCTCGATAACCGCCGCCGCCGCCGATCCTTCGGGTCTCGACCCGCTTCGGGCCGGATCCGGCGCCTGGAGCCCGCTAGGCCGCGCCCGATCCGCTTCCGGGGCCCGATCCGCGAGCCCCGACCCGATCCGCGTCAGATCCGGGTTGACTACTCCGTTGACCAAGGTTGCTCCATTTTTCCTTAAGTCCCTGAGATCTAGTTGTCTGATGCAGTTTTCCAACGTGCATAACTTTTTGTGTGTAACTCCGTTTCGCGCGTGTAGCTTGTCCAGACGTTCGTGGAGACTTGCTCTACGTTTTACCTGTTGTTGTCATGCATGTTAGATGTCATCTAGACACTTGTTTTACTGTTGCAAGAGTGCATCATGATATAAACTGCTGTTATGTGTTATTTTCATGCCACCTTTGACATGTGATATCTTTTAGCTCGTTTGTCCAAACGATGCAAATGACATGTCCACGTGTTCGTCTTGCCACGAACTACGTGTTGCTTGTGATAGGTTGCATGGTAGATTTATTATTGCCTTGTTATCATCGTTGCAAAGTGCCATGTTCATATGAGGTGTTTTCACTTGTTATGAAATGCCATCTTGATGAGCTCGTTGTAATCGTTGTGTTCACCTCTATGATGCATGCTTGTGTGTTTCGGGATCACCTTCATGTGCACTTTGATGAGGTGCTTACCCTTTGCCATGTTTAGTTTCGAGGTGACTTAAACATGCTCTTTTGTGTGCTATGATGATATTGCTGTTTTAGGACTTAGTGAAATTTCACTAAGTCTGAAATCTGTAACGTTCCAATGCCATGTTCGTGCGATGTTCTAGGAAAATGCATGATAGTTTTGGGGTGGATTTTGATTGTTCCTTGTGGTATATATTGTTGTCTTTCCATCCATGTCCTCACATGTCCATTTAAGTGGCTGTAGCATGTTTATATTTTGCTCTAAAGTTTCAATAAAATTCTGCTGCCAGAATTTTATTGCAAAGTTCAATATGTCCAAGATCATTGCTATTGATCCGTGACTCCGTTGGGGGTGCACTTTGGACCTAGTTGCTGTGCTATATGTCTAGTTTGTGTTCATGTCCTTTGCCATGCTTTTTGGGTGCTGTAGCTTAATTATTTTGAGCTCCAAAGATGCTATGTTGCTGTAATTTTCAGCTTTCGCTCAAATCTTGTTTCGGGCATAACTTTTAGCCCGTAACTCCGATTTAAGCGAATCTTATATCAAACTTGGTTTGTTTTTCCGTGTAGATCAATAATATCAGCTTGTTATCTTGTTTTGAGGTGTTTTTGCTTGAGTGATGTTTTACGTGCTCCATGTGCATCCTTAGTGCATCCATCATGCATTCATGTTTTTCGAGTGCGCATTGCATCTTGTTGATTGGTGCTTGGTGTGATTGTTTTGTTTAGAGCCGGAAGCTGAGACCGGGTACGAAGTTGAGCACGAGGTTTCCAACGAGGTTGAGCACGAGGACCCTTCTTACGATCCGAACGACTTCTCTTCAGGCAAGATGACCGAACCCCGATAACAGTACTATCTTTGCCTATTGCTAGTAGTCTCGATCTATAGTTTTGCCTCGATGCCCATGTTCTTCTTGTCAGCCTCCTACTTGTAACCAATTGCCATGTTTAACCACCCTACCTATGTAAACCGTTGCTTGGCTAAGTACGCTTCGCTCAGCCCTTCTTATAGCGTTGCTAGTTGCAGGTGAAGATCGAAGATGCTTGCTTCATGATGAAGTTTGGTTGGGTTATATCACACTATATAAATGCTTTAAATGAAATCACCTATATATTGGCAAGGGTGGAAGGCTAAGCCTTTTGCTTGGTGATTTGTTCCACTCATGCCGTTAGGATCCGTATAAGCCGGTATTATGTTCCTTGATTATGCGTTCCTAACACGGTTGGGGTGTATGGGACCCCCTCGATAAACCGCTAAGTGCTAAGTCTTTTCCAGCAAGTCCCAACATTGGTACTATTCGCCTAACACAACTAAAACTTTTCCGAGGGAGTAATTAACCCGAGGCTTAATTAATTCAACCCCCCTGGGCCAGTGCTCGATTTGAGTGTTGGTCCAAACTAGAGTCGTGTGCGGGGCCCCCCTTGGCAACTTGGGTATTTCGGCCACTGTACGCTGTGCTCATCCGGTCGTGGCCTGAGACTAGATACGCGCGGCTACTATCAGGGTGTCGGCACGCCGGGAGGATTTGCTGGATTAGCCTTACCTTAGCTCGGTATATCTTGAGCACGGGATTCCGAGGATACTCGGGTCTTCCCACTTTGGAGTTGCGACTCCGCGGATCGTGGGCTTGTAATGGGTCAAGTTGGAACACCCCTGCAGGGTTTGAACTTTCGAAAGCCGTGCCCGCGGTTATGTGGCAGATGGGAGCTTGTTAATTCCGGTTGTAGATAACTTGACACAATGTTACTAATACACTACCAGCGTGTGTTCCGTGACTGTCAATTTCCGAATAGGGATTCGGGAGTTGAACACGGAGGGGTTATGATTGTGAGCTTGTAGCTAGGATCACTTCTTGATCACTTCTCGCCGATGCCTTCTCTTCTCACTCTCACTTGCGTAAGCTAGATGCTAGTTGCTGCTGCAGACTTGTTCTTTCTTCAGCCTTTTTCCTCACCCAAAGGCTTAAATAGTTCTGTTACCCGGGAACGGGATTGCTGAGTCCTCTGTGGCTCACAGTTACTTCACACACCAGATGCAGGTCCAGCTGTGAGCTATCCAGGTGATGGCACCGAGCTGGATTGGGAGTACGACGAGGAGCGTAGTCGGTACTATGTGCGCTACCCGGACGATCAGTAGTGGAGTCTCTTACTAGGATTCGATCCGCCTGTGGTTTATTTATCTGAGTTTGGTACTTTGACATTTTGCTTTTGCCCTTAGAGGGTTGTAGTGCTCTTAATGTATGATGTTTGAGACTTGTACTGTAATTCTGTGACGTGGCGAGTGTAAGCCAACTATTTTCAGTTTACTATCCCCTCTTTTACATGAGTTGTGCAAAGATTGCCAAACTTGAGATCATTCTAGGATGGACTTATGCCTTTAAGTCATGCCTCGACACGTAGGAGGTATAACTCCATCCTGGGCATTACACATGCCACCGACATGTGGGAACCCGGTATGCGGGATCACCTCACTACCTTTTGCATGACACATTCACACCCACTTTGTTTGCACCGGTCTCTCAACGAGTTATCGGTACCGGAACATTGCCGTGGCACCGTTTTCGTTTTCGCCACCATGACACCCCTTCCTTTCCGTCGTGGCGACCAAATGCCCCGTGTCTTCTTCATGTCAACATTTAACAAAAAATGCATATGACTTGACATGGCATCCTCATACATGTAAAGAAACACTTAAAATGTTGCTTGCATTTATTTTGCTTATTCGGCTAAGTCCCTAAGAACTCATCTCATGTGTGCATGTTGTGGTGCTTGTAACTTTGTGCATGTTGGTCCAAATGGAGTGTATGACATGTCAAAATGTTCATCTCTGAGTGCTCTACATGTTGGTTGCATTTGCATACATGTTAGGATGCATATCGACATGTCAATCCCTGTTGCAAAAGTGCATGTTGCTGTTAAGTGCTGAAAACTGTTATAACTTGCTAATTTTTCTTTTTCATATATTTTTGTGTGATTTTTGTTTGAGCATCATGTCAACATGTTTTAGGAGCACAATCATGTCATCTTTGCAGTGATGTAATTAGTTTTTCATGATATGCCTTGTGGTGATTGGAACAAGCTTGCAAAGTGGCCTACTCACCGTTTGCTGTTTTCTGAGACTTGTTGAAAACTGCTAAGTCTGAAACTGTTATATTGTGATACCATGTTAGCTTGATGCTACAGTCAAGTCCATGCATGTTTTGGAATGTCCAGTGGGCATGTTTTGAAGACCATTTATGATCTATCCATCCATGTCTTTGTTTGCAATTATAGTTTGCGGTAGCATGTCTCTTTCTTTCTCTCAAGTTGTCATTATGATAAATCAGTTAGCCTGTCAACATCATGTTCAATTTGGCAAAGCTCATTATAATCAATCCATGCATCTTATGGAGTTGTGACAATGGAGTTATTTGGAGTATGCCATGCCTACTACATGTTCATGACCTTTACATGCTTATTAGGATTTATATGCTTGTTGTTATGTGCCTCCAAAGTCAGCATCACAATGTTGGTTTTCCATTCCCAGATTTTCACCAAGTCTGAGAATATGCTATATCATGTTTCCATCTTGTTTTGATGAATGCCATGAACCTGTTGCTTCCATGTATATGCCAGCTTGTGTTCCTTGAGCTCCATGTTGTGTTCTAGCATGCCATGCTTTTGGTTGCCATGTTCTTGGGCTGTAGCTTATTTATTTCTTGCCTCCAACATGCCAACATATTAATTTTGCTCATGTATATGCTCTATTTTTCACTAAGTCATAATCTGTGTTATAAAGTTTGCTTGTTGCCTTGATCATGTTGGATTACTCTTGATGCCTATGAAACTGATCCTTGTTGTTATTTGAAGCATGTGATCTATACTTTGAGTTAATACCATGCTTGTGCCTATATTGTACTTGTAGCATGTTGTTTTGATGCTTGCTAGATGCCTAGTTGCGGTTTTGGACAGCTTGTCCTTTAAACTTGTTTCGTGTGTATGTGTTGAACCGTGGCTCCGTTTGGAGCGTGTCCTATATGAAACTTGCTTGGTTTTGCATGTAGATGTGTCATGTCATGTTGCATCCATGTTTTGAGAGTGTTTGCATGATGTTTGAATGCATTTTGCATCAATGCCATGCTTGACTTGTTTTGCTCATATATTCTAGGCCGTAGCTCCAAATTAAATGAACTTTGTATGTAACTTGACTAGAATTTTGTGTACATCATCATGGTGCATGTTAACTTGCTGTTTGAAAACTTTAACATAAGGTTTGTTTAGATATGGAACAATTTCAAAATGTGCATATGAGGACTTACCAGAATTGTTATATGTTGTTTCCGTCCTCATTTAAACTTGTCTTGTTTGTTGTTCTTGTTTGCATCATCTATTGCCAAGACTAGCATAATGTAGCCTTGTCTTGCATCATACTTGGTTGAGCATCACGTCTTGTTATGTATTGTGTGTTACCATGTTGTTTGCTTCTTCTCGTTAGTTCCTGTTTCATTGCGACCGCGAGGATTCGTTTGACTACGCTTGGTTCATCTTCGTGGCTTCATCTACTTCATGGACTCGTTGTTCTTCCTAGCGGGATCTCAGGCAAGATGACCATCACCTTGGATCTCATTACAATCATTGCTATGCTAGTTGTCTCGATGCTATCACTATATGTCGCGCTACCTATCTATTTGTTTGTCAGCCTCTCATTGTTGCCATAAAACAACCTCTAACCTTTGACACCATCCCATCAATCCGTTGTTTGGCTATGTTACCGCTTCCTCAGCCCCTCTTATAGCGTTGTTAGTTACACGTGAAGATGAAGATTGCTCCATGTCGGAACTTGGATGTTGGAATAACACAATATCTCTTAATTAAATTAATGCACCTATATACTTGGCAATGGGTGGAAGGCTTGGCCTTTTGCCCAGTGTTTTGTTGCACTCATGCTGCCTTAAGAACCGATAAATCTGTGTTATGTTCCTTGAGTTTGCGTTCCTAACACGGTTGGGGGTATGGGACCCCCTTGACATTTCGCTTTGAATAGAACTCCTCCAGCAAGGCCCAACTTTGGTTTTACCATTTCCCCAACATAATAAACTTAATTAAATTTGACGCATAGGGAGTTAGCGCTACCCGAGGTCCATACAACATTTTACAGGGGGGCCAGTGCTGATGACGCTGGTCCAAACTAGAGTCGTTTGCGACTCCCCCCTATGGAAACTCAGGTTTGGTAGTTGTACGCTATGCCCATCCGGACGTGGCCTGAGACGAGATACGCGTGGCTACTATCAAGGTGTCGACATGCCCGAAGGTCTTGCTGGACTTGTTTTACCATTGTCAAAATGTCTTGTGCACCGGGATTCGGAGTCTTATCGGGTTGTCCCTAAGATAAGAGGTTTTACCTCTGCTGATCGTGAGAGCTTGTGATGGGCTAAGTTGGGACACCCCTGCATGGTAATGATCTTTTGAAAGCCGTGCCCACGGTTATGTGGCAGATTGGAATTTGTTAATGTCCGGTTGTAGAAAACTTGACAGAGTATTCGAAATAAAATGCACCAACCGCGTGAGTAACCGTGACCGTCTCTTTTCATTTTGAGAAGAGAACATGGTGGGGTTATGTTTGACTCGTAGGTAGTTCATGATCATTTAGCGATCATTACTAGTTTGCGACCGTTTGCGTAGATGCTCTTCTTATTCTTGTAATTGTAAGTTAGCCACCATACAATGCTTAAGCGCTGCTGCAACCTCACCATTTAACCTCTCCATACCCATTAACCTTTGCTAGTCTTGATACCATGGTAATGGGATTGCTGAGTCCTTGTGGCTCATAGATACTACAAAAACAGTTGCAGGTGCAGGTTTCCGATGACTTGACATGAGAGCGACGTTTCCTTGTGTTGGAGTTCTTTCTTCTTCTTCTTAGTCGGTCTTGGGATAGGTTCCTGGTCGTCAGCCTGGGATAGCAGGATGGATGTCATTGTGCTTTTCATGTTTTCATCTGTAGTCGGATGTCTTGTGTATAATGTGTTGTATTCATGTGGAGTTGTATGACTTGTATGTATCCCCATCTATTTATTTAATGGTACGATGTAATGATATCCATCTTGCTAAGCACCCGAAATGCGATTGTGCCCCAGTCACGAAGTTATCACGTGATCGGGATAGAATTGCATCTTGGGCGTGACACCATGTCAACGTTTGAGAGGCAGACGACGATGAGCTCGAGGTCCTTCAATTGTGGTAGAATAAGAGGTGGTGCGTCATTAGGGGGGGGGGGGTAATGGCAGTTCCTGAACTTGGCGACGCACATCGTGGGCGTGAGGCGGAGTGCGGACGTTGGCAGCGACCGCATATGCCCATCATCAAAAGTGAGCTCCTCGAGCTGATCTAGGGCGGGGGATCGGAACTAGTCTTCAATCTTGGCTCGGTCCTTGCCGTTGGAATGGAACTTGCCCATTCTAAGAGCTCTGGTTGGGCCAAGGTGACTGCCGAAGATCTTAGAGAACGCATCCAAGATTTTGTGATAGCCATGGCAGAGCTCGTGGGTGTCGATGAGGTCGAGAGGGCTGTAGTTCCATAGGGGCGCCACCGCCAGGAAAGGACGGTTGTCCGCGCCGCATATTTGATTGGGAGGAGGGAGATGATGACTGTCAACATATCATCGGGGAGGCTACTGATAACGTCTAAGCCTACTGGATTTGCTTGCAGTTCTAGATCGCCCTGCCTCCGCTTGTTGGCAGCCCCGTTCTCCAGCTCCGGAGTCTCCTTGTCAGCGGCGCTTTCTGATAGAAATGGGAGTACATGGAATATTTAGTTAAAACGGGGCAATAGAAAAGTGTATTGGTAACTAGAAGGTATTAGGTAGGAATATAGTAAGAAAAGGGAATAACAATTGGTTGCTTAAATACTACACAATTCATTTGACATTGCTGGGTAAGTCAACATGCAGATAGTTGGAAAGAAAACTTACTTCGAACAAAGTCTGGACGGATGATTTTGTCGGGAAAGTTAGCATATATCTCATGACCAGGCTCTTTTATGTGCAGTGCAATTTTAGTGCCAGCTTTCAGTACATAAAACTTAGAAAAGCTAGTGTCAAAATAGAAGTCACCACGTTCATCAAGTCCTACAGTAGCAATGATTGTAAATCCATCGTTTGTGTGCAGTATGACATCCGTGCAGCCTTGATCTATGTAAAGGGAAAGATTGTGCACTACATAATCTGTTGCATAGCAAGGGATGCACTGCAGAAAATGGTAGGATTGTTAAAGAAAATATGGTAACATGCAAATATGGGCACAAATTGAAAGAACAGTACAACATTTGAAATAGAAGGACAAAAATCTATAATTAAACAGATAGGGTAGACACGATGTCATGGAAATATGAGAGTAATAGCAAGAACAATACATCATTAATTTGCCTAATATAGAAAGAAGAGGGGGGAAATCCTCTTTGACGTTTACGGTGCACGTGGCACCTTTTATCCAAATGTAGCAATATTTAGTATATGTTCAGGAAAGTAGGCCATGCCAACCGATTTAGGGTGAGAATGAACATACCGCGCGTGTCATCAAGCAATCTGGTACGGTGAGCTGGTATATCTAGCGGAGGTCGCAAAGTCCTGATGTGTCGGTGCACTGTACATTCTATGAATGAAAGAAAACCCTCAAATCAGCTCGAATAAAAAAGAATTCATGGCGATTTCCGCCAGGTGATTAAAGGAGGCAAATGAACTGGGATAAGAGATGAGATAATATATCATTTAATAGTTACCTTGTCGTCCATGAGAAAGAACCCTCAGTACGGCAGATTCCCCAACCGAGCTGAGCTGGGTCGATCGCGAGCAGCATCGAGAAAGTCGATGGCGATAGGCATGGCAAGCGGAAGTGGCAAAATGCGATGGGCTTTGCCGGCAGCCTAGCGGCGGCGGCAGGTGTCGAGCTAAGTGTTTACCGCCGCGATAGGCGGTGCCATGGCATAGACGCGAAGGACCTTGTGCAGGTGTGATGGGGACCGGAGGAGGTGGCGAGCGGGGGTGAGGGTTTTTGTGATGTGGAGATGGTGAGGGTTTTTCCTTTTTCTTTTTTGAATTGGGTGGTGAGGGTTTTCCGTCCCACAAAGAATTTTGGAGGCGACGGTTTGCTAGAGCGAACCGTGTGTGATTGATGCAATAGGCAAAATGAAAGTCATTGCACATGGTTCCATTTTTGTGAACCGTGTGTGATTTACGCAACAGGCAAAATGAAAGTCATTGCACACGGTTCCAATTTTGGGAACCATGTGTGATTGATGTACTACCTCCGTCCTGGTTTATTGGTCCCCCTTTGTAATTTTTACCAAATTTTGACCAAATATTTAACTAAAAACTGTTTATGCATGTCACCAAAAATTATATCATTCAACACTATGCTCAAATACCCATCCAACGATATAATTTTTGCTGACCTGCAGTAACATTTTGTCAGTTAAACCTTTGGTCAAAATTTAACACAAATTGCAAAGGGGACCAATAAACGAAGACGGAGGTAGATTTCATCAACCGAACTGATTGCATCCATATCCCACGGTTAGACATAAGTAAACATAGATTAAACATACTCAAACATAGATAATATGCGTACACGTACACAAGTATAGTTCAACCATAAGTACATAGTTCAACCATCATTAAACATTGCTCAAGCGTACGTAGTTCCATCCCACATCTCATCTCATATGCCGGCACGATCCTGAAGCTTCTCCAGGTACTCGTCGTACGCATCGTGCTCCACCCTGCGAGAATACTTCTGCTTGAAGGAGCCAACGGCTCGTCCTCTTGCATGCGCCAGAACACTTTGATACACGTCATGAAGCTTGTGGTAGCAAAATGGGCATCGATAGCCGCCGTTCCAGGTCCTAATACGCTTGTTATGCATTCCTGCATAAAGCTCCCTTAGGATTTGTCTCTTGTACCTCCTTTGGACATCTTCATCCTCCTTGTCCACATTGTCAGACATCACCTATACAAATAGTAAAAAAATGCGGCATCAAATTAATGGCTACAAACTAATCTCTAGCGAACATTTGGCAGTTGCCAAAAATTGGCATTAAATCAACGATTACATGCCGTGAAGTAGGATTAGGAATTTATGGATATTTATCTATACATATCCAGAGATTATGGTTCGAATTTTAAGCACATTTGTCTATGTACAGATCAATCTTGAAGAAAATAATGGCACACACATCTGTAAGTCATTCAAAATCAATTTTCAAGTCCTGGCTAGGAATTATTAGCACGAACACTAACCCTAGTCGGATTACAAGTAGAAATCATTTGCACAGATGAAACAACTAATCACTTATCACTTGTACCATTCAAACAATCAATACACTACACGGATCTAATGAAACTTACTCAGATTTCATGGATTGGGAGAACATAACCATAGGATTTCTATTCCAAAAAGTCAGAGGCAGGAGTAACTAGAGAAATCCTATGATCTATTTGATACATAAATGGGTATAGATGACTAACCAGCTGTCCGTCGTCGTCGGAGTCGTCGCCAGAGTGGTCGTCGCCGGAGTCGTCGCCGGGGTCGTCACCAGAGTCGGTGTGGAACTCCGCCTCCAGCTGTGGAGGCTCGATGCCGTCGACTACGTTAGGGTGCAACAATAACTCGCCAGTGGTGACGGCAACCTCTGTCTCCATCTCCACACCGTGCTCCGGTGCTTTAGCAGCCCTGGCGTCACCACTCCCTCCGATGGGGCGCTTCGGCGGCATCCTCATACACTGATGACTTTGAGGACAGAGAGCGGCGTCGAGCATGCAAGCGGAGAGAGAGGATTGTGTGTGTGTTGAGGATGGGGGTGCGGCCGCTCGGCTGCACCATTAATATGGAGTAGTGGGAGTTGTGGGAGAGAGGCGGGCGACGGTCAAACCGATGGCTCGCCTCCCGGTGAGCCTGCACACCGGACTGCTCGCATGCCTACCAAAGTTTCACACAGCTACTCGCACCTCCCGATGACACTGTGCAACGAGCATGCCTCCGTCAATTTACACACCTACATGCACGCCTCCCCGTCTGCCTGCGCACCGGACTGCTCGCATGCGTCTCGTCAACTCACGCCTGCTCGCACGGCACACGGGTCGCGCGGCTGCACATATATTGTTTTTCTATTTGGATGATTAATGCTGTCATGTATTGCTTAGCCGAAGCATGGCACGTATCCATTGTTATTCTAACGCTCACGGTTCGAATAAATAATCCGTTTGGGGTATTGGTTCCCAATTATTAATAATCTCCCATTTGTAACTAGATAAATATCACATCAAAACTGGTCTCAAATTTGACAAAAAAAGTACAATGCCACTTTTTATTGGTGTCCATATGACAACACGATAAGTTTCATGAACTTCAAATAAGTTTTGGATGTACTAGAATTTAAAAATCAAGATTCTCAATGTTTGAAATTTGTTGCACCGGGAGTAAACATGCACCCAGTGAGACACATGTGTTTTTGCAATCCATTTAGGTGCACTGTCACGTGTGCATGTATCTCAAATTTGATTTTTGCACATTATACCCATAGAAAATCAATCAATTAATGTACTAAAACATCTTAATGATCTCTGTGATTTTTTCGAAATTAAAACGTCCCTCCGTTGGTAACATATGTTCACCACGGGATAATTAATTTAATATGCATCGTAGTTGCGGTGGGGATTCACGGTGTGTGTGTGTGGGTGTGTGCGTCTCGGGGTGGCGGGTGGCTCGCAGTACACTATGAGTTGTGAGCCACCGTGCGGGTTGGCCGTTTTGGTAGGCAGACCGGTGCCACATCAGAATCGTGAAATCTTTATTTAAAACATTACACAACCCTTTCATACATACATGTTTTGGTCACATGCAGTCGATGGTTGTCCTACAAGACACTCGATACTTGCATGTGACGCTTTTTGTGGGCCCGCGAGGTCGTCGTCCATCACTTTGACGAACAGCTGACAATGAGGTTAATTTGACCAGCAAGGTAGAATCTTTTTTGCTTGTGTTATGGTGGGATATAGTACGCGTCGAAGAGGTGGGAGGGGACTAGCATATATACTATACATACACGTCCGTGAACAAGTACACCTCACTCAGTGTTGGGACTTTTTGGTTTCCGAGGCACGTGCCACATCAAAATTGTGAAATTGGCTATCAAACATCACATAACACCTCTTTGGGCCACATGCATGCACGCGATGGTTATCCTAGCTAGCTAGGACACTCACGTGTGACGCTTCAATCTGTGTGCCCACGAGGCCATCGTCGATGCATACATGCATCACTTTGACCTACATCGGGAGAGGTTAATTAATTTCACCATCGATGAGGATTGTTTTGGGTTGTACATATTACGGCAGGAGCATATAGTATGCGGTGAAGAGGGGGGAGGGGACTATCATATGTAGTACGCTTCATGAACCTCTCTCTGTGTGGGTGCATGGTTTACGGTTTTTGAGGCATGTGGCACATCAAAGTTGTGCATTTCGGGTATTCAACATATATATGTTTGGCCCACATGCAAAGCGGTGGTGGTTGTCCTCTCGCACCCACTTAAGCGGTTATCAGTATATCGATGCTTTCCATCTGTGGGCCCGCTTGGTCCATCACTACCTTTTGCTTGACAATAAGAGAGGTTAATTTGACTTAGGTCATGCTCTGGGATGACATGCATGCATGATACAGTTTGAGCACACACACATGCATGTGTACCCATGAATCCCTCCCATTGAGTCGAAGTGGCTAGTACAACGACACGTCATGAACTGATCTTGCTCTGTGTGGGGATCTAGTGTATGATTTTGGACGCACGCGCCACATCAATGTTGTGAAATGGTATTCAAACATGCACACGCATCACCTCCATACATATGCATGTAGTGGTTGCCTTCGAACGGTACACTCCCTCGCGTGGTTACCGGCGACAAGCCTATATATTCGTGGACCCGCGTGGACATCCATTATCACCTTGACCAACAACAAGATAGGTTACCATGGAGTATTCTTCATTTGGTTCGTGTTATCGTAGTATAGGTCATGGTGAGATTCATATCTGAAGTTTGAGCACATATACTATGCACGCATGCATGCATGAATCCCCGTCGTTGGCTTGAAGTGTGGTGTAACATACATATGCATCATCAACCTAACCCTCACTCAGTGTGGGGATTTCTAGTTCAAAATCATGGTGCCACATCAAAGTTGTTCCATTGTTACTCAAAAACACACCTCTTCATACATATGTTTGGGCCACACACATGTAGTGGTTGTATTCGAGGACTAGCTACTTGCGTGATTATTGGCGAGATAGCCCATCTCCGGGGTCGCATGGACGTCCATCACTTTGACCAACAGCAAGAGAGAGGTTGTACGACCAAGGTGCATTATTCTTGGTCCGTTTTACGATCCATCTTGGTGAGATATGCCTCTCTGGACCGCCGACTAAAAGTGTGTGTGTGTGGGGGGGGGGAGGGGGTTGCTACTTCACACTTTGCTAGGTGAAC
>LR738711.1:280044102-280063778 GCA_902687465.1 Secale cereale | reverse complement strand
GGGGGCGGCTAGCTACTTCGCACTTTGCTAGGTGAACCTCGGTTGGGGGGGTGGAGGGGGCCTGCATTCATATATCAGGATTCCCTTCGTGCCGACACGAGGGGGAGAGGTGGGGGCAAGCAATACCATGCGCTTTGCGAGATAGGTGTGCCACATCGAAGTTGCATTTGGTATTTGAAAATCAAACCACCCTTTTCATACATAAATTTGGTCCACATGCAATTCTGTTCGTGTTCTGACCCTCTCCTGCGTCATTTTTCGCCAAATTTATGAACATTTTAGACAAGTCGGATGACGCAACAGACACGGTTCACTCAAACTAACCGTGTGCCACGCCGGTGCCCCTGTCACACACACATCCGCACAGTACGTTGGGCTCCACGAGGCTCCCCCTCTAAAAATATCTGCCCCCTCGAGGGTTTTTCTGTTTCATAACACACGGTTGTTATCTCCGGACTGTGTGCGATGTTTCTTGTTCCCAATCCCGCCTGTATCCCTAGAAAATATCTACCGAACTGGAGGGTTTTTCTGTTTCATAACACACGGTTGTTATCTCCGGACCGTGTGCGATGTTTCTTGTTCCCAATCCCGCCTGCATCCCTAGAAAATATCTGCACGCCTCGAGGATTTTTCTATTTCATAACACATGGTTGTTATCTCCAGACCGTGTGCGATGCACTATCACTAAAATTTTCAATAGCCCCAGCATTTCACTCCCGCGTTTGACTCCCGCGTAGTACAATTTCCAGTACCCGCGTCATTTCCTCAAACGCCCCGCGCCCCCTCCACACACACACACACACCAAAACCTCCCCAGGTGTGCGCGCACACACACACCCCCTCCCTCGCTCGAAACCCTAGCAAGGTCCCCGCCTCCGCAAGGCCTCCATTGTCAACAACTGCCGGTTTGCCCGTGCAGCTTACCCACCGATATCCATACCCAGGCCGCCCTGAGTTTCTTAGATGACGCCTGCCAAACGCCCCCTTTCCCACAGATCACCATCCCCATCCCCACCCCCACTCTAGAGCGTCGCAGCCTAAGCCTGACTGTGCTTCCCATGGAGCTCGAGGAGCGACTGGCCCAAAAGAGGTGTATCGCGGTCTCTTTGCCCGACATCGCCGAGGAAGCTGACGACCATTACTGGCGGCAGACACTCAAGCAGCGGGCCAGAGTATGTGGGCATGTCTCGGCCGTTGGCTACGACATGGAGCTCATCAACAGCAATGGCCTGAGGCAGGCTATGTCACAGGTTAAGTGGCCCACCCCAACCCCTCGGGTTCAACCGCCATCGATCTCATCCATGACCCTGCAGCTGATCTCCTCTGGCTTGTTGTCAACAATTTGCCATCCTACATCGCTATCGAGCCCCTTTTGTCATTTCTAAAGGACACGTTCTGCGACGCTGGCTTGCGATCCACAACTTCCAAGTCAGACCTCATCGATAGTAACCACGAGGAGGGCACCCTCTCCCGCTCGTCCAAGTGGAAAGAGCCCATCTGCTCTTCCAAGGGGAAAGTGCCCGTCTGCAACATCAGGGAGGGCACCCTACAGCCGTGCTCTTCCAAGGGGAAGGAGCCCATCTGCGACAACATGGAGCGCATCCATGGTCCGTGCTCTTCCCACGGGAATGAGCCCATCTGTGACAAGTGAGGAAGCCCATGATTTGTTTTGCTGTGCCTCTTCACAGGGGGAAACCCATGATTTGTTTTGTCGAGTCCCTTTTGTAGTGTAGTGAGAATACGTCCAGTTTTAATTGTTATATCAGGTTGTTTGCAGTATGCCTTGTCTATTTCAGTTGTTCACAATGTGATGCTCTATATGTGCAATTATTTACCGTGCAGTACATTTCATCAATCCAGTTTTAAACATACCGATAGGAATGCATATATTTGCTTGCTGTTAAGCCTGTTATAGCTAGCATCACTTGTACAACGACGTCCTAAACAAACGGTTTAAAACCCCTTTCTGCGACGGTATTTGGAACCGTCGCCAAGTGAGTGTGGGCGATAGGGGGGGTCCTTCCCACACGACCCATAAATCGTCGGCGATAGGCCCTCGTGGGACCCAGGCTAGGGCCGTGTGCGATTGGGCGAGGCATGGAAACCCAATCATTTCCGTAGGTATGTACATCCCACATGGTGAATCCCAGAAATCATTTCCGTAGGTATGTACATCCCACACGGTGAATCCCAGAAACCATTTCCGTAGGCATGTACATCACACACGGTGAATCCCAGAAATCATTTCCGTAGGTATGTACATCCCACACGGTGAATCCTAGAAAATTATTTCCGTAGGTATGTACATCCCACATAGTTCTTTGTGTGGAAACGTTTGTGCAAGGTGGCCTAACGCAAACAGTTCGCTGCCGGAAGCCGTGTGTGATTGTTAGTTGATCGAACACGCCTACTTTCTAGAAACCGTGCGGGTTGTTTGAGTTCATCGCCCACGGTGCTGTCTGAGTAACCGTTTGCAATAGGAAACCCCAATAAGCAGGGTAATTAGCCTATTATTGATAATCCATGTACTAATCAAACTAATATTTCTTATAAAACATGCCAAATATTTCATATCCGTATAAAAGCAACCAAGATTTCATAATCGAATTAGATCAGATAGCTTCGGCACTCGGTTACGCCATTACACAACAGCACCAAGTTTCACATGCAGCATCAAAAACCTTTCAAAAGTAGCATCATACACGGTAAATAGACAAATGCCTCTCATGTGAGAAACTGCAGAAGCGGAAGGCAAATTTTGAGCCTTCAGTGATGTTGAATGTCCTTGCAACTTTAGGCCAATGGCTATGGATAATTGCCCTCCCAACCTTTGTCCTCTTCAGCAAGACTTCAATATTGTACTATGAGTGTTGAACGAATACCTTCCTCGCCTCTCGACCATGCAGGTGGTTTGAGAGGTAATCATCGGTGAACTGCTTTGAAAAGTACTGAAAACAAAGCTATGCATAAATCGCTGTTGTAAATTTTGAAATGGCGCAAGGGTTAAAAACAAGGTAAAAGAGTTGGTACCATCCTATAGTTGACTGATGCCTTCTTCCTTGTGCAAACAAAGATCTTGCTGTTATTCGTCGCAAGTTTCTTCATCCTAACAATCTTTCCGAGTTTCTTGACTTGACTGATATTCATGGACATCTCATTTCCCCATATGCAAAATGGTGGAGAAATGGGTTTAAGCCTCTGACAGCAGGACCTACATGTGCAAGACCAAATTGTAAGAAACCTAAATATTGGAATGATTCCTGCAACTGCACAATAATGTGCTATTAGCTAAAGGACCCTGCTTGAACAAACCTCGATGGTAAACCGCAGTGTCTCCCACTGTTTCCCTGCAACACACATAAGGAAGATCTTGATCAGGTTAACTGAGAGTTGCCATACTATCAGTAGAATATGTATTGAGTACAGCCAAATTCGATTGGTGTCACATGCATAACAATACAAAATTGTACCCACAGCAAATGAAAATCAAATTGCAGAACTGAACCAAACAGTTAAATGGCCAGCAGACCAAATGAACCAAAATAGTTAACTGAGCACGACATTGCAGAATAGAAACATGTACTAGAAGATAAGACAGTTAACAAAACAAAGAATGCTTGAGAACAGTACTACGAAATGTAGCAATTTTTGGACCAAAGTGTTAACTGAACATTACATTTCAGAGGACCAAACTGTTAACCGAACATCAGATTGAATATTAACATTACAGAGGACAAATCACTAGAAGGCACTGGGGGTGGCCTCGAGAAAACACCACGAACTGTATTTTAAAGTAGACAACCGCGCGGCGGTGTCGACGGTGGCCTTGAAGACGAGGTGCTCCTCCAAGATCTGGCGGTCGACACACATGTCAGCCATAGCAACCTCGTTCGCGCGTGCGGCTGCATGCTACTCAGCTCCATGTTATACTGCGTGTAAAATGGCTGTGGGTGGTGCTTAATTGGAGGAGGGGGGCAGTGATTTCGCTGGAAGGTGTCGCTCCGTCAGTCGGGGCATGTGGGACGGGAAAGGATGAGGATGGTGTGGGTGGGGTGTGGATTACCTGACCATATCGATGAGGCCGTGCAGCAAGAAGAAGGGTCGGCAGCGAGGAGGCCACACGGCAAGAAGAAGGGTCGCCGACGAGGAGGCGGTGCTACAAGAAGAAGGGTCGCCGACGAGGACGCGGCTCTGCAAGAAGAAGGGTAGCCGGCAAGGAGGCGGCGCTTCAAGAAGAAGGATCGCCGGCGAGGAGGCTGAGCTGCCAGTAAGCAGTAGTGAAGGTTTGAACTTGGAAAGCAAGGAGGAACAGTGGAAATGTGGCTTTTGCTAGGAGGGAGGGGACGGGGAGATAGATATTTCTGCCTTGGCAATTTTTTTTCGCTCGGTGCCGCGAGAAACTAGCGCGCAAGTGTGGTTCAAGCAGGGGTGGTGGACTGTAGACGATGAAGCTTCCTGTGTAAGCCAGACAAGACGGTGCGCCTAGATATTTTATATTGCATCCCACACGATTCTTTTTAATAAACTCTTTGTGTTATACCTGATTTTTTCATTATGTCTTGAAAGACAAAATGGTGTTACGGAGGGAAAGGATGGTGTTTGAATTGCTAGAACATTTACGTATGGTGAACATGCAACTAGTACATGAGTGTCGTGTTTAAATTTGGAATTATTCTGGGTTCGTTTGGCATTTTTATGCATTAATTGAGTTTCTGGGCATTTAATGTGCATAATTCAAATTTGAACTACAAGCACATGCTCCAATGCACCAAAGTATGCTGAAAAATCACATGTGTGTCTTTGGGTGAATTTATAGGTCCCATGCAAGAAATGGGAATAAAATTCAAACATCTGGGTGTCGTGGGTCGGCCGGAATGATTGAGAAACTTGGTTTTTTAATTCCTGTAATTCCAAAACACGCCTAAAAATCATGAAACTTGGCATGATGTCATGACATGGCATGAACATGGTGCGGCATTTTTTTTGGCCGAATTGGTACAAGCTTTGGTGTAAGCTTCTTGCAAACCAGAGCTTCCCTCAAGAAGGCTCGTGGTTCTGAGAGGGAAGGTGTCACCTCCGTGTGTGAAATGACATACACACATAGCCTTCTCCCGCCTTAATTTTTTTACACAGCCAGATTAGACCAAATAGGAGTACCGTGCTAAATTTTGGAAATATTTCTGGCTCGTTTGGCCTTTTCTATACATTAATTGAGTTTCTAGGCATTTAATGTGCATAATTCAAATTTGAACTACAAGCACACGCTCCAGTGCACCAAAGTTGTTTGAAAAATCACATGTGTGTCCTTGGGTGAATTTTCTAGGTCCCATGCAAGATATTTCAGTGAAATTCAAACATCTGGGCGTCGTGGCTTGGCCAGAAAGATTGAGAAACTTGGTTTTTTAATTCCTGTAATTCCAAAACACGCCCGAAAATCATGAAACGTGGCATGGTGTCATGACATGGCACGAACATGCTGCGGTGATTTTTTGGCCGAATTGGGACAAGCTTTGGTGTAAGCTTCTTGCAAACCGGAGCTTCCCTCAAGAAGGCTCGTGGTTCCGAGAGGGAACGTGTCACCACCTTGTGCGAAATGACATACGTACAGAACCTTCTCCCGCCTTAATTTTTGTACAAACACAACCCAAATAGGAGCACCGTGCTAAATTTTGAAATTATTCCGGGCTCGTTTTGCCTTTTTTATACATTAATTGAGTTTCTAGGCATTTAATGTGCATAATTCAAATTTGAACTACAAGCACATGCTCCAGTGCACCAAAGTTGTTTGAAATATCACATGTGTGTCCTTCGGGTGAATTTCTAGGTCCTATGCAAGAGATTGGAGTGAAATTCAAACATCTGGGCATCATGGCTCGGCCGGAAAGATTGAGAAACTTGGTTAGTTAATTCCTGTAATTCCAAAACACGCCTGAAAATCATGAAACTTAGCATGGTGTCATGAAATGGCACGAACATGCTGTGGTATTTTTTTGGACGAATTGGGACAAGCTTTGGTGTAAGCTTCTTGCAAACCGGAGCTTCCCTCAAGAAGGCTCGTGGTTCCGAGAGGGAACGTGTCACCTCCGTGTGCGAAACGACATACGTACACTGCCTTCTCCCGCCTTAATTTTTTACACAGCCATATTAGACCAAATAGAAGTACCGTGCTAAATTTTGGAATTATTCTGGGTTTGTTTGGCCTTTTTATACATTAATTGAGTTTATGGGCATTTAATGTGCATAATTCAAATTTGAACTACAAGCACATGCTCCAGTGCACCAAAGTTGTTTGAAAAATCACATGTGTGTCCTTGGGTGAATTTCTAGGTCCCATGCAAGAGATGAGAGTGAAATTCAAACATGTGAGCGTCGTGGCTCGGCCGGAAAGATTGAGAAACTTGGTTTTTTAATTCCTGTAATTCCAAAACACGCCTGAAAATTATGAAACCTGGCATGGTCTCATGACATGGCATCAACATGTCGTGGTAATTTTTCTATCCGATTTGCGAAGGCGCACACATTAACAATCAACAAAGTTATTTTGGAACAAGTGCTGTCATGTTACAAATTGGAAACACAAGTATTATTGAAACCATGGGCGTTCGACTTACCAATTACGTGCAGCCACGCGCCCCCTTTTTTATTGGCTAGGAGGTGCCATGCAGGGTAGCTATTTGAGTACGAGAGGCGTGCGATCAGACCCTTGCGCGTGCTCGACGGGAGGAGAGCCCTTTTGACCGCTACCCGCCGCGCACCTCCCTCCCAACGTCTCCATTAATGGCGCCCGAGCACCTGTTCTACGGCGTGGCTATATGTCTCACTAGACTGAGATTTAAGAGAGAAAAATGAAAATATGAAAAGAAAGTTTTGCACCGATCTTGATGTAAGATCCGACGGACCTATATAGCATCGACTGTGACTTATAGCAAGCATGATGAATATAAGGACGATGACATTGGATAATAATTGTCTTACATATTTATAAACATAATCAAAAAAGTCACATGCGGCAACGCCCGATATACACAAGGTCAAAAGAAGAAGGAAGACAACTAGTCTTCGCGGCGGGCGGCGACAAGCTCTTTCTTGTCCTCAAGATGCTGGTTGAGAGCATACAGGGGTTCCTCCACCAGCCTTCTGCGCTTGTTGCACAGCATGGCATTCTCGTCCATAAGTTTCTCGACGATGACGCCGGTCCTCTTCAACAAGGTAGTGGTCTGCTCCTGCTGCTCCGCACTTCCGATGATCTTCGCCCTCAGCAGGTCGCGCTCGGCCCAGAGCTTCGCATGGCTCTCAGTTAATTGCCGGATGACATCGGTAGACTGTTCAAACGAGGCTTGCAGTTCATCCTGCAACCTCGCCCACCTTGAGATCTGATCCATTTGCCTAAGGACGAGGGCAAGCATGCACCTGTAAGGGTCCCCGCCTACCCGTGAGCTATTTTCCTAGGCCGTCGCGGCAAGGGAGGACACCTGTGCTGCATTTGCGGCACGGCGGGACATCTCTTCTGCTTCCATGGCGCGGCCGAACTAGTCTGCTGAATCGACGGCATGGCGGGTCCTCCGTGCTGCTTCAGCGACGCGGCGGGACCTCTCTACTGCTACGGCCGTGCGACGGGACATGTTGGCTGCTATCGCTGCGAGGCGGGACATCTCTCGTGCTCCCGCTTCCAGGCTCGCCTCTCCCTGGTGGAAATCTCTCGACCCAGAACTCACACTGACCATGGCGGACGCAAGGGAATGATGATGAATGACTTGTTTGTTTTTGACTTTTTGTGGATGAGGAGTTGAGGAGGAATGTGGAGTCATCTTGGAGTAGTAGTATTTATAACCGCGTAGTAATACACTCCTAAGTGGGAAATCAGTTTAGGTTTTGATCGGTGTGAACATGTTTGCAATTTGGAATGTGACGGGACGCATGCTCAAAATTTACAGACGGTTATAAGTGCGGCACTAGTTTTGGAAGGCGTAACATGGGCACGTACGTCTTCTCCGCCGCGTACGTGGTGTTTGCACCATAGGGTGCACCGCAATAGGCAATGTCAGCACACGTCTTGTTCTAACAACCGTGCGCGCTCGTTATTACCATCGCGCACGCTTCTCTTAATTAGAATGGGTGTGCCCGTCTGGTGCACACACGTTGATCTATCTAACTATTTTAGTTTGTTGTGGCTAATCGCAAACAGTTCGTCCATGTGAATTATATGCCATCAATCACAGACACTTTGATCCGGCTTACCCGTTTCTGTTATGTTGCCTAATCGTAAACAATTAATCCTTCTGAAGCATATGCCCTCAATCACACACACCTTGATCTGGCTGACCATTTCTTTTGTGTTGCCTAATCACAAACAGTTCATCCGAGTGAACCGTATGTTGTATATCGCACACACCTTCTTCTGGCTGCCCGTTTCTTTTGTGTTGCCTAATCACAAATAGTTCATCCGAGTGAACTGTATGTTGTGTATCGCACACACCTTCATCTGGCTGCCCGTTTCTTTTGTTCCACCTCATCGCAAACAGTTAATTGAACTGAACCGTATGCCCTTCATCGCACACACAACTAAAATCTGAACCGTGTTTGATGCATCCGTCTTCGCAAACGTTTTATACATTTTTGATGGTTTCCATACACCACCGTTTGCGATGATTGCATCGCACACAGTTTCTCGAAGGGTCTCTGATCGTAGTGTCGCGTTAGCAGCATCCTGCAGTAGTGCATATTCCTCTTTTAGAGTTTTTTGATTGTTCAGTTGTTTGTAGTTAGCATATGTCCAGTTTCAAATGCTATCTTTGGTTGTTCGTAGTATGCCTTGTTTATTCCAGTTATTCACAACGTGATGTTCTATATGTGCAAGTATGAACTCTGCAGTTCAATTTCATCAGTACCAGTTTCAACAATACCACTATGAATGACTACATTTGGTTGCTGCATCTTGTAGTTAACATGCCTTTCCATTTTTATTTAACAAGAACTAGTGTACTTAGACCGGAACAATACCAGTTTGAATGACTATCTTTGCTTGTTGTAGAATGTTAGGCCTGTTGCAGTTAACACACCTTTCCACTTGTTCTGCTTTGCTAGTGTGCTTAAACCTGCACACTATCTGTTGGAGATTATTTTGTCTACCGTGGATAATTTTGGTTGATGTTTAGCCTGTTGTGCTTAACATGCTTCACGATGTACCTACACAGGACAATTTCGGGAACGATTGCTGTTTTCCATCGAGGTTAGTTTCATCCCATGGCTTATATCTGCTCACTGTTCAGGATATCAGTAGCTGGTACCATATAGGCCGGGGACTGATAAGGGACTAATCGGTGAATCAGACTTTTAACTGAATATATCTGCAACCCATTTATCGTTAGGTTAACTAGGGCCATATGTAATATATCTGAGGCTACATAGCAACATGCACTGTACTTAATGTCTAAATATGCAATCCTAGGCTACATTGCAACAAGGAAGAGTGTTACCTTAATGTTCTAATGATGTCTAGATATACGTAGAAGAGCAGCAGCAGCATCTACAACAACAACACAGCCCTGTTTGGATACTCAACTTAGCTAAAGGTTAGAGTTAGTTTCTAGCTCATGACTAACCGTAAACTAACTCCATCCAAAGAGTTGTTTGGATGGCAGGGTTAGCTTGACAATAAATGCACTAGGAGAACTAGCTCCAATTAGCACCTCTTGGGTTGGATAGTTTTTTGGGTGGGTTATAGATGCAACTAGCTCAAACTAGCCCTCATGTTTAGATATACGTTAGGGCTATTTGAGCCCAAACTAGCTCAAACTAACTATAACCCATGGATACAACAGCAGTTAATCAGCCGATAATTTGTAAGAATGCAGTAAACTCCTTCCGGCCCCTAATATAAGATGTTAATTCATCTAATATGTGAGTATATTGGATGTTATAAGATACCCCCCCCCCGGTTCCTAAATATTTGTCTTTTTAGATATTTCAAATGGACTACCACATACAGATGTATATAGACACATTTTAGAGTGTAGATTCAGTCATTTTGCTCCGTATGTAGTCACTTGTTGAAATCGCTACAAAGACAATATTTAGGAACAGAGGGAGTATTATAAAAGAGTGTTGTACTACATCATTGTGCAATTGATGTTTAGCTTCTGATATTAACTTGGTGCTTTTAGGAACATATGTCATTGGTAAAGATCCGCGCTTTGACCCTTTCTACGTATGGGGCAATGAGATATCGATGAACCAGCATCAAGACAGGAAGCTGATAAAGATTGTTAAGAAAATGGGTCCAAAGATGACAATTAAACTATTTGTTTACACTTTATCCAACGCAACAGTGAACTGCGGGATGGTAAGTAAGAACTCTGCAGCCTTCTTTTTACTGCCCATAATGAGTTGTGTTAGATGACAATGTCTGAATCTTTTTCCTTTGCAGTGGTTGCCAACGCAGTTTACTCAAGATTACTTCTCAAACTACATGATTGGTGGGCATGCAAAGGTTAAAGTATTTCTACCACAACATGATGATTATCTAGATGTTTTCATGAAGACCGTGAAGAATGGGTGGTCGGCCATCACAAGGGGTTGGACTAGAGTCGTGCGTGACTTTTGCATGGAGGAGGGCACAGTATGGGCATTCCTCTTCACCTTGTTCAGCAACCAGAATGTATTTCGCCTCTTTCTTTACCATCTTTAATAGTACACGTATACAACTATGGTTCATCATTCTTTATTTGGTTCTTATGTAATTCTTGAACATATGTACCTATGAATTGAATAATGCATTGGTTGTTTAAACCTGATGGATATGAATAAAGCTGTAGCATACATTCAAATTAAAATTCAAATCTGGTACAATTTGAAATAGCAGCAATTAAATTATGGTGAAATTATGGTCTCCAGGTTGTTACAGCACACATGGTTGGTAAAACACAAATGTTTGCGATATACAACATAATCTGAGACGGTTCACAGAGAGGAAACGTGTGCAAGCAAGCACACAGTTGCCGTTTGCAAAGCCTGTGCGATGTCAGACAATATCACAAAAGGTGTGGGCAAACTAAACGTTTGTGTTAGTTGCCTTATTGTACACGATTCACAACCATGAATTGTTTCTGATGAAGTATGCATCGTAAACGTTGCACCACATAATAGCATGTGCGATAGTTGTCGTGTACGACGATGTTACGATGGTCCGACGTTTCGTAATCCTGTCCGACACTCGTACAACGATTAGCTAATCTTCTTAATTAGTAAACGGTTCACGATGGTCCAACATTTCGTAATCCTGTCCGACACTCGTACGACGATTAGCTAATCTTCTTAATTAGTTATCTCATATGGTTTGGGAAAAGCGAATGTGTGTGATTGTATGCTTATCATACACGTTCTATAATTGTGAACTGTTTGTGATGGGCTGCGCATCGTAAACGTAGCACCATAGAATACCGACTGTGATAGCAATGCGAGCAGAAACGAGTACGAGTACTGTAGGGTCCCTATCCCCGACTGTTTCTAGGTTGTGTGGGAAGGACCCCCTATCGACGTCACTCACTAGGCGATGGTTCCAAATGCCACCGCATAAAGGGGTTAAAATCGTTTGTATAGCACCGACGCGTACTAGTGCTTCCTCTAGATCTAAACGCTCATTGCGAGTCACGAGAGCACGGTATGCAGATTCGACAGAGTAGTTGCCATTCACTTCATGAGCCCCGGAAATAAAATCCTCACCACCCCCTGTCGGAGTGGTATGTTGAGAATAGCATCAGCTTCCGGAAGGATGAAAACATTTCGTATCAATTCCCGGCGCCAAGTCCAGTTCCCATCATCAATCAACTCGCTAACTGTAGCAAGTGTAGTTCCTCTAGGCATAACCGATGGACTCAAATATTCAAGTCCAGGGATCCACTTATCTTCCCAGATTGATATAGTCTGGCCAGTTCCCACTCGTTTCACTAGCCCTACCTGTAGAGCTTCTCAACCTGCAAAGATTTCTCGCCAAACAGCCGGGGAGGCTTGCGGCACCGAAGCATTCATAAACTCACCAAATAGTTGTAGGTCACGAAAACCCATTCCACTTGAAGATTTAGGAGATGCAAGATTATCCCAAGATACCCAGTGCAACGACCGTCGATCAAGAGACACACTCCACCAAAATTTCGCCATGCAAGAAGTCAGGGTCTTGCATACCTTCTTTGTTAGACGGAAACAACTCATGCTAAATGTTGGGATGGATTGAATGACAGATTTCAAAAGAGTTTCTCTCCCTGCACATGCTAGCAACTGTTTGGCGCAACCTTACATCTTGCTTCTTGCTCGCTCCCCCATGTGTTCAAAAGTCCCGCTGGTGATCATCCCAACTAAAGTGGGTAGACTCAAATACCTCTCTGTGAATGATTCGACCATAATTTGCGGAACTTGTTTGACATCCACCCTCCTATATGATGGTGTATTAGGGGAGAAGACAATTGCACTTTTATCACGGTTAACTGCCAGCCCGGAGCAGGAGACATAAATGAGAAGAATTATGTTCAACCTGGTTGCAGTGATGAAGATGAGACAATCATCTGCAAACAATAAATGATTCACCCATGGAGATCTAAAGGAAACACAAATTCCTCGATCAACATGTGGCCCTCCATAGAACTTGAGTAGAGACGTGAGCCCTTCAGCGCAGAGAAGAAACAAAAAGGGCGACATTGTGTTCCCTTGCCGAAACCCCCGCGAGGGAGTGAAATATAGCAGTAGCTCGGCGTTGACACGAACTGTGAACCTGACCGGAGAAACACATTTCATGATTAGGCGAACAAAATTCAAACTGAAGCCAAGCTTGACCATGATTGCTTCCAGATAATGCCATTCTACACGGTCATAAGCTTTCATCATATCCAACTTGACTGCACAAGAGTAATTTTTTACTTTCTTCCTTCTTATCATCGCATGAACACTCTTGAATGCGACAAACACATTGTCAGTAATCAAGCGACCGGGAATAAAGGCACTTTGCTCCTCTCCTACCACCGTGTCCATCAACTCCTTAAGGTGGTTAGTAATCATTTTTGCAGCAATCTTATAGGGCACTGGACACAAGGATATGGGACGATACTGCTTAATGCATTGGGGGTGTCATACCTTTGGTATGAGCGTGATTGATGTATCATTAAATCTCGGTGGTAGTTCCCCTCCATTAATGAAATCAAGTATGGCTGGAACTAGATCACCTTGAATAAGTTCCCAATGCCTGTGGAAAATACCGGCTGTGAATCCGTTGACTCCTGGAGCTTTGGACGATGCCATTGGAAACAAAGTTGTCCGCACCTCCTCAGCCACATACATCTTGTCCAGGGAGCTATTCATCTCCTCAGACACCCTTTCCGGGACGTACTGAAGCAATGCATCCATAAGGTTGAATCCTTGGGAAGTATACAACTCTTGATAAAATGATTGTACCTCGACTTTGTCATCTTCTTCTGTCCCGCATATAGAACCATCCTTTCTCTGAAGGTCGATATCCGGTTCATTCTATTTCGTTGAGCATCTTGAGCCTGATAATATTTCGTATTTTTGTCACCATCACACAACCAAGCAACTCTTGATCTCTCACGCATCCACACTTCTTGCGGACGAAGAGCTTCACGTAATTTAATTACAGTAGCCTTCTCCTCATTAGACGGCCCACTGCCGACCGCCTATGCACGTAGCAGTTCGAGCTTTTTCTGCAGCTTTTTGACTGTTTTTGCCAAACACCTGAACTCTCGTGCCCCCACGTACCCAGCTCCACTTGCATGCAGTGTAAAGTGGCTAAGATAGATGCAAGTCCCTGTCCAGTATGATTTCGGCGCCACAAATCTGCAACCACACTATCATAATCAGCATGGGATTGCCAAACATTCTCATAACAAAACTGACGTGCACCTCTTTTATTGACTGAATCTTGAGTCTCCACAGCCCCAAAACAATGATATGATTCGTAACACTTATATGTCGTACACGTGTATGCTCAAAGCGCTATAAGAATTCAGAATTAGCTACACCTCAATCAAGCCTAGCTTTTACATTAGCAGTACCCGCCTGCCGGTTATCCCATGTGTAAGTCACACCTGAATAACCTAAGTCTTGCATGGCACAATCCTCCAACACCTCTCGAAATGCTCGCATTTGCCACTTCGATCTAGGTGATCGACTGAAGTGCTCAGATCCATGCAACGTTTCATTGAAACCCCCCACACACAGCCATGCCTGATGTTGGACTGCATGCAATGTACGGAGACACCGCCGGCTATGATGTATGTCCTCACTCCGCGGGGCTACATAAAACCCTGTGAATCTCCATCCCGGAGAGTTTTGATCAGCTTTCCGGACCATCACATCGATATGTCCCGAACTGAAGTTTTTAGCTCAACAACAACTTCCTTAGACCAAAAGAGTCCAATTCCACCACTGAGACCAGCACTATCCACTGCAAAACATCCCGCCAACCCAAGAGTATGTTGTAGATTTTCCACCCTCTTCGCCCTGATCTTTGTTTCCATAACAAAAACTAAGGCAGACCCTTCTTGCTTCACTATCTTGGGAAGCTCTCGAACTACCTCGGGGTTCCCAAGCCCCCGGCAGTTCCAACTCAGACAACTCATTGGCCCTGGCAGTCGCTGCCGAATTTTCAGACGACGGAAGAGTTGGTTTCTTCTTCTTCGGGCCAGGCTCAACAGGAGCTGCATCACCCCTCCCCCCTACTCCACCTAAGTGTCCTCTCCCTATAGCATTAAACACCACCATATTCGTAGTAGTAGCTGCACCTATAGCTGTAACACCTTCCGTGCTTGGTAATTTCGGTGTCTTCACTCTACAATACACTTGATTCTGCTGCGGTCCTTCCTTCCTTTTATTCTGATTTTCCTTATTCTTAACCGGGGAATTGACCTCCGTGCTTGCACCCGCCTTTCTGATGGGAGGAACTACATCTTTCTTGCTATTGCTTGAACTTTGTGGCTCCTTTGACGAGCCCTCTCCTGACGCAGTAGGCTTCCTATCCTCCGGCGCATGCATACTTGTCTTGAAAGGCCAATCTCCGTTTTCATCTCGCGTACCGGGAGTAGGGCACACTATCCGAGTGGCCAAGCCGACCACACAAAAAATAAAAGTTGGGAACCTGTTCGTACTGAACATCATTCCAGTCCCTACTCTTTCTTTTTGCTGAGTCAATCAATATCCATCTCCTCAATGGGTTTATAACGTCAATTGTTACTCAAAGCTCTAAAAAACATGATCAAACTGGACCGAGGTGATATTCTTATCAATTTGCTTCACAACCTCTAGCCCTCGAACTACGTTTTACAAATTGAAGGGCAGGTTTAGAACCTATCAAATTTGAGCTATGACGACCGCATGTAATCCTCAAACTCAGCAAGAATCACCGCGTGCCGATTGATGTGCCACAGAGATCCATCACGCACATGACCACGATTGCGGCGATCTCAAACTCCGCCAGAAAGTCATTCTCTCCCGCTGGCCTAAAGCTCAAACCTCTAGGGTTTCCCCATTCCTGCCTCAGAACACTCGCTATCGTTTGTACGTGGAACACCTTGCGGTGGAGAACCTTCCCCACAATCGCCCACTTCTGTTGTGATTCCTCCTCGAGATCATCAACCACCAAAGGGGTGGCTTCCTCTTCCGTGAGATCCAATCTGCCCATCGCCTCCTCCATCTGAGCTCTAGCCGCCCTTAACGATGCAGACCCTGGCTTTCCCATACTAGGAGCAATGGATGTGGACATCCTCAGCCCTACCCTGGCGCATCTTGTCGGCGAGATATTGACGAGCGCCGCCTATCTCCACCGAAACCCTAATCGCCCCTCGCGAGAGCTCCTAGTTTTTTGGGCCCCGCTTCCCTTGTGAGCACGTCGAGACCTGAGGAGGCCCAGGCGGCCGTATGTGTACTGTATGGAGTGGGAGTCGGGTGTACCAGCCCATGTGGGTGAATGTGTATTGGGCGATCTGCCCAAACACCATTAAGTAATAAAGCTATGTGGCTTTAAAAGAAACAGGCCCAGGTGATATGTGTTAAATGCTTGATCTCTGTACCAAGAAGCACTCAGCTCGTTCTGTGTGTGTTCTTGTTTGGTACGCTTGAAAAAAATCATCAACTATGCATATGCGTGCTGGTTTGCTAGAAAATTTTCGTAGCTTTGTAAAATATGTGCGATTATGTTAATTCCCAGCAGCTAAAAACCAACGTTTATAAACAAAAAACAAAAAAAACTGCTATGATTTTTGACAAAAGAGAATTAGTACTACTAATTATAACTGATAGTAATTCACCATATCATGCCCTGCCACACAATTTACTAGAACACCACTCTGAGACTGGACATATGCGCATTTCAAAAATCAATATGTGAATTAAAATATATAACCGGAACAGATGCCCAACATCTACTAGTTATGATGTCTAATTTTTTTTACAAGACAAAAAATGACTTGCCACATCAATTAAAACCTTGGCCAACCTGTTTCTACATATTTTACAAATATACAAAAAAAAATGATTTTCTATAGAGTTTGAAAATATACTGTCCAACAGATAAAAAAATGATGACAAAAATATTATATAAGCAAGGGGACTGGACAACCAAAATAGACATAAAACTTTCGCTACTTCGCTAGTTTCATTAATAGTTTAGACACACCAAAAAATAAGTTGGACTTTCTAACTGATTTAAGTAACAAAACAAAAAACGAAAATGAGAAAAGAAGATACTGGAACTTTTTAAGTAATATAATAAAAACAACAATGAAAATGGTCCCTCCTTACTCTTGGTAAAAAATACATGCACTTGCCCCCCTCACCCACCACCGCCCTTCGACAAAACACCGTTAATTGCCGTCAGATAACTAGATATGCAATTGCATGTGGTGGTGAGACTGCAGTTGTGTGCCTAGCGTCATACATGCAACTACCCCTTCCTCTCCTGCCATCCTCCAACATAACAAAAGGTCAGTTGAAGTCGGGAGGGTGGACATGCAGTTGCAGTCGAGGACGACACTTGCAGATGCATGCATAGTGTCAAACATACAATTCGCCCTCTCCCTCTGCCACCCTCTAACAAAATAAATGCCAGTTGCAGTCGCGTGGGGGCACATGCAATTGCAGTTGGAGTCGACAGTTGGAATTGCATGCCTAGTGTTAGACATGCAACTACCCTCCCCCTCTCACGCCGTCCTCCAAAAAAACAAAGGTTGGTGATACGTCCACTTTGCATCATGCTTTTATGTTGATATTTATTGCACTATGGGCTGTTATTACACGTTATGTCACAATACTTATGCCTTTTCTCTCTTATTTTACAAGGTTTACATGAAGAGGGAGAATGCCGGCAGTTGGAATTCTGGGCTAGAAAAGGAGCAAACATTGGAGACCTATTCTGCACGACTCAAAAATCTCCAAAACTCCACGAAACACCGTTTCAGAAAATATAAAAAATATATGGCGAAAGAGATCTGCCAGGAGGGCCACCACCTGTCCACGAGGGTGGGGGGCACGCCCCCCTGGGCACACCCCCTGCCTCGCGGGCGAGCCGGTGACCCCCCGATGCCCATCTTCTCCTATATGAGGTGTTTTGACCTGGAAAAAATCAGGAGGAGGCTTTCGGGACAAAACGCTGCCGTTTCAAGGTGGAACCTTGGCAGAACCAATCTAGGGCTACATCGGAGCTGTTCTACCAGGGATACTTCCCTCCGGGAGGGGGAAATCGTCACCGCCGACATCACCAACAACTCTCCCATCTTGGGGAGGGTTATCTTCATCAACATCTTCACCAGCACCATCTCCTGTCAAACCCTAGTTCATCTCTTGTATCCAATCTTTGTGTCAAAACCTCAGATTGGCACCAGTAGGTTGCTAGTAGTGTTGATTACTCCTTGTAGTTGATGCTAGTTGGTTTACTTGGTGGAAGATCATACGTTCAGATCCATTATGCATATTAATACTCCTCTGATTATGAACATGAATATGCTTTGGGTGTAGTTACGTTTGTTCCTGAGGACATGGGAGAAGTCTTGCTATAAGTAGTCATGTGAATTTGGTATTCATTCAATATTTTAATGAGATGTAAGTTGTCTTTCCTCTAGTGGTGTCATGTGAATGTCGACTACATGACACTTCACCATTTTTTGGGCCTAGAGGAAGGCATTGGGAAGTAATAAGTAGATGATGGGTTGCTTGAGTGACAGAAGCTTAAACCCTAGTTTATGCGTTGCTTCGTAAGGGGCTGATTTGGATCCACATGTTTCATGCTATGGTTAGGTTTACCTTAATACTTCTTTTGTAGTTGCAAATGCTTGAAATAGAGGTTAATCATAAGTGGGATGCTTGTCCAAACAAGGGCAACACCCAAGCAATGGTCCACCCACACACCAAATTATCAAAGTAACGAATGCGAATCATTTGAACGTGATGAAAACTAGTTTGACGATAATTCCCATGTGTCCTCGGGAGCGCTTTCCTTCATATAAGAGTTTGTACAGGATTGTCCTTTACTACAAAAAGGATTGGGCCATCTTGCTACACCTTATTTACTTTTACTATTTGTCACTTGTTTCCAATTACCTTATCACAAAACTATCTGTTACCGATAATTTCAGTGCTTGCAGAAAATACCTTACTAAAAACTGCCTACCATTTCCTTCTGCTCCTTGTTGGATTCGACACTCTTACTTATCGAAAGGACTACGATAGATCCCCTACACTTGTGGGTCATCAAGACTCTTTTCTGGCGCCGTTGTCGGGGAGCGAAGCGCCTTTGGTAAGGAAAAATTTATATAGTGTGCTGAAATTTACCATTACTTGTTACTATGGCTCATAATCCTTTGAGGGGCTTGTTCGGGGTATCTTCACCCCAACCAGTAGAGCAAAGAGTTGCTCCTCAACCTACTGAACCTACTGAAAATGTTTGCTTTGAAATTCCTTCAGGTATCATAGAGAAACTGCTAGCTAATCCCTTTACAGGAGATGGAACACTGCATACCGATTTGCACCTAATCTATGTGGATGAAGTTTGTGGATTATTTAAGCTTGCAGGTATGCCCGAGGATGTTATCAAGAAGAAGGTCTTCCCTTTATCTTTGAAGGGAGATGCATTGACATGGTTTAGGCTATGCGATGATATTGGATCATGGAACTACAATCGATTGAAGTTGGAATTTCATCAGAAGTTCTATATATATGCATCAGGTTCATCGTGATCGTAAATATATATATATATATATATATATATATATATATATATATATATATATATATATATATATATATATATATATATATATATATATATATATATATTTATTTATATATATATATATATGTATATATATATGACTCCTATTTTGTACTCTTGGGAGTATGTACTCCCATCCTCAATATACCTCATATACGCATTAATTATACCTCTTTATCATTCTCAATATACTCCATTAAATATTCTAAGATACCCCAATATGAGTTTTGTTGAAAAAATATCATCTGCGACGTACTTTTTGTAATATACCATTTTCACGTACAAACACATCAGCATATACGTAAACATTTAAAATATGTAGACTCGCATTAATTTTTTCATGAAAATCATTTTGGGGTATCTAATAATTACTAATGAAGTATATTAAAAATAATAAAGAGGTATAAAAGAT
>LR738711.1:280014392-280043863 GCA_902687465.1 Secale cereale | reverse complement strand
GGTTGTATCCATATAGATGAATCTTTTATACCTCTTTATTATTTTTAATATACTTCATTATTAATTACTAGATACCTCAAAATGATTTTCATGAAAAAAATTATGCGAGTCTACATATTTTAAATGTTTACGTATATACTGATGTGTTTGTACGTGAAAAAGGTATATTACAAAAAATACGTCGCAGATGATATTTTTTCAACAAAACTCGTATTGGGGTATCTTAGAATATTTAATGAAGTATATTGAGAATGATAAAGAGGTATAATTAGTGCGTATATGAGGTATATTAAGGATGGGAGTACATACTCCCAGGAGTACAAAATAGGAGTCCTATATATATATATATATATATATATATATATATATATAATTTTTGGCCTTGCAAAGGAGAAAGTATCGCTCAATCTTGGGGGAGGCTTAATTCAATGTTATATTCATGCCCCAATCATGAGCTCTCATGGGAAATGATCATTCAAAAATTTTATGCTCGAATTTCTCTCAATAATCGCTCCATGCTCGATACTTCTTGTACTAGTTCTTTTATGATTAAGACTCTTGAATTCAAATGGGATTTATTGGAAACAATTAAACGCAACTCTAAATATTGGGACCTCGACGAAGGTAAGGAGTCAGGTATAACCCCTAAGTTTGATTGTGTTAAATCTTCTATGGATACCGATGTTTTCAATGAATTTAGCACTAAATATGGGCTTGACTGTGAGATAGTAGCTTCTTTTTGTGAATCATTTGCTACTCATGTTGATCTCCCTAAGGAGAAGTGGTTTAAATACCATCCTCCCGTTGAAGTAAAAGTAGTTGAACCTGTTAAAGTTGAAGAAAAGACTATCACTTATAATGTTGATCCTATTGTTCCTACTGCTTATATTGAGAAACCGCCTTTCCCTGTTAGGATAAAGGATCATGATAAAGCTTCAACTGTGGTTCGTAAGAGTAATACTAGAACACCTACACCCTCTGAGAAAATTATAGGTGAACCTAGTGTTGCTATGGTTAAGGTTCTCTTGGTCAAAAATTTAGATGGACATATTATTTATCTCCAAGAGGAAGCTGCTAGAATCACCAAACCCGATACTAGGAATAAACATAGACCTGTTGTAGGCATGCCTGTTATTTCTGTTAAAATAGGAGATCATTGCTATCATGGTTTATGTGACGTAGGTGCTAGTGCGAGTGTAATACCCATTTCCTTATATGATGAAATTATGCACGAGATTGCACCCACTGAGCTAGAAGGTATTGATGTCACTATTAAGCTTGCTAATAGAGACACTATTTCACTAATTGGGATTGTTAGAGATGTTTAAGTCTGTGTGGGAAAGTTAAATACCCTGCTGATTTTCTTGTTCTTGGTTCCCCACATGATGATTTTTGTCCCATTATATTTGGTAGACCCTTCTTGAACACTGTTAATGCTAAGATAGACTGCGAAAGGATATTGTTACTGTTGGATTAGGGGATATGTCTCATGATTTTAACTTTGCTAAATTTCGTAGACAACCCCATGATAAAGAATTGCCTAGTAAGGATGAAATTATTGGTGTTGCTTCTATTGCTGTGCCTCCTAACGATCCTTTAGAACAATATCTGCTAGACCATGAAAACGATATGTATATGAATGAGAGAAGGGAAATAGATGAAATATTCTTTAAGCAGGGACCCTTATTGAAAACAACTTGCCTGTTGAAATTCTAGGGGATCCTCCTCCACCCAAGGGTGATCCCGTGTTTGACCTCAAACCTTTACTTGATACTCTTAAGTATGTTTATCTCGATGAAAAGAAGATATATCCTGTTATTATTAGTGCTAACCTTTTAGAGCAGGAAGAAGAAAAAATATTGAAAACTCTGAAGAAGCACCGTGCTGCTATCGGATATACTCTAGATGATCTTAAGGGCATTAGTCCCACTCTATGCCAACACAAGATAAAGTTGGAAGAGGACGCGAAACCGATTATCGATCATCAACGATGGTTAAATCCTAAGATGAAAGAAGTGGTAAGGAAGGAAATACTAAAGATTCTAGAGGCAGGTATAATTTATCCAGTTGCTGATAGCCAGTGGGTAAGTCCTGTCCATTGTGTCCCTAAGAAGGGATGTATGACTGTTGTTCCTAATGATAAAGATGAATTGATCCTACAAAGAATTGTTACAGGTTATAGGATGGTAATTTCCGCTAATTGAATAAAGACACTAAAAAAGATCATTACCCTTTGCCTTTTATTGATCAAATGCTAGAAAGGTTATCCAAACACACCCATTTTGCTTTCTAGATAGCTATTTTGGTTTCTCTCAAATACCCGTGTCAAAAGGGGATCAAGAAAATACCACTTTTACTTGTCCTTTCGGTACCTTTGCTTATAGACATATGCCTTTTGGTTTATGTAATGCACCTGCTACCTTTCAAAGATGCATGATGGCTATATTCTCTGATTTTTTTGAAAAGATTGTTGAGGTCTTCATGGATGATTTTCCCGTTTACAGAACTTCTTTTGATGATTGCTTGAGCAACCTTGATTGAGTTTTGCAGAGATGTGAAGACACTAATCTTGTCTTGAATTGGGAAAAGTGCCACTTTATGGTTAATGAAGGTATTGTATTGGGGCATAAAATTTCTGAAAGAGGTATTGAAGTTGACAAAGCTAAAGTTGATGCTATTGAAAAGATGCCGTGTCCCAAGGACATCAAAGGTATAAGAAGTTTCCTTGGTCATGCCGGGTTTTATTGGAGGTTCATTAAGGACTTCTCCAAAATCTCCAGGCCTCTGACTAATCTCTTACAAAAAAGATGTTCCTTTTTCCTTTGATGATGATTGTGTAGAAGCATTTGAAATACTTAAGAAGGCATTTATCTCTGCACCTATTGTCCAGCCTCCTGACTGGAATTTACCCTTTGAGATTATGTGCAATGCTAGTGATTATGCTGTAGGTGCTGTTCTAGGACAAAGAGTTGATAAGAAATTGAATGTTATCCAATATGCTAGTAAAACTCTAGACAGTGCCCAGAGAAATTATGCTACTACTGAGAAGGAGTTTTTAGCTGTCGTATTTGCTTGTGATAAGTTTAGACCTTATATTGTTGATTCTAAAGTAACTCTTCACATTGATCATGCTGCTATCAAATACCTTATGGAAAAGAAAGATGCTAAACCTAGACTTATTAGATGGGTTCTCTTGATGAAAGAATTTGATTTGCATATTACTAATAGAAAGGGAGCTGAGAACCCCGTTGCGGACAACTTGTCTAGGCTAGAGAATATTCTTGATGACCCACTACCTATTGATGATAGCTTTTCCGATGAACAATTAGCTATCATAAATGCTTCTCGTACTGCTCCATGGTATGCTGATTATGCTAATTACATTGTTGCTAAGTTTATGCCACCTAGTTACACATACCAGCAAAAGAAAAAGTTCTTCTATGATTTAAGACATTACTTCTCGGATGACCCACACCTTTATAAAGAAGGAGTAGATGGTATTATTAGACGTTGTGTACCTGTGCATGAACAGGAACAGATCCTACGCAAGTGCCACTCCGAGGCTTATGGAGGACACCATGCTGGAGATAGAACTGCACATAAGGTATTGCAATCTAGTTTTTATTGGCCTACTCTCTTCAAGGATGCTCGTAAGTTTGTCCTATCTTGTGATGAATGTCAAAGAATTGGCAATATTAGTAGACGTCAAGAAATGCGTATGAATTATTCACTTGTTATTGAACCATTTGATGTTTGGGACTTTGATTATATGGGACCGTCTCCTTCCTCTAATGGGTATACACATATTTTAGTTATTGTTGACTATGTTACTAAGTGGGTAGAAGCTATTCTAACTAGTAGTGCTGATCACAACACCTCTATTAAGATGCTTAAAGAAGTTATTTTTCCGAGTTTTGGAGTCACTAGATACTTAATGACTGATGGTGGTTCACACTTTATTCATGGTGCTTTCCGTAAAATGCTTGCTAAGTATGATGTTAATCATAGAATTGCATCCCCTTACCACCCACAGTCTAGTGGTCAAGTAGAACTAAGTAACAGAGAGCTGAAATTAATTTTGCAAAGGACTGTTAGTAGGTCTAGAAAAAATTGGTCCAAGAAATTTGATGATGCATTATGGGCCTATAGAACAGCATACAAAAATCCTATGGGCATGTCTCCGTATAAAATGGTTTATGGAAAAGCATGTTACTTACCTCTTGAGCTAGAACATAAGGCATATTGGGCTATTAAAGAGCTCAATTATGATTTTAAACTTGCCGGTGAGAATAGGTTATTTGACATTAGCTCACTTGATGAATGGAGAACCCAAGCTTATGAGAATGCCAAGCTGTTTAAAGAAAAGGTTAAAAGATGGCATGAAGAAAGGATACAAAAGCGTGAGTTTAACGTAAGTGATTATGTCTTGCTATACAACTCTCGTTTAAGTTTTTTTGCAAGAAAACTTCTCTCTAAATGGGAAGGTCCTTACATTATCGAGGAGGTCTATCGTTCGGGTGCCATAAAAATCAACAACTTCGAAGGCACAAATCCGAAGGTGGTGAACGGTCAAAGAATCAAACATTATATTTTAGGTAATCCTATAAATGTTGAAACCAGTGTTATTGAAACCGTAACCCCAGAGGAATACATAAGGGACACTTTCTAGAACGATTCAGACCCTGAAAAGGAAGATGTATGTGGTACGGTAAGTAAACCGACTCCAAAACAGTTCTAATGGCAATTTTTCACCGTTTTGGGATATTTAGAAAAATAGAAAAATAAGAGGCAGTCCGGAAAGGACACGAGGCGTCCACGAGGGTGGAGGGCACGCCTCCTACCTCGTGGGCACCTCGTGCGCCTCCCGGACTCCGATTTCTTGCACGTTACTTCTTTCGGTCGGTAAAAATTCACTATATATTCTCCCGAAGGTTTTGACCACCATATCACGCAAAAATCCTCTGTTTTCGTTTCGAGCTGTTGTTTCTGATAGATCTAGATCATCATGACATCTTCCAGCACCCCCGAGGACAAGTTCTTCGAGAAGGTCATCAACCCCTACCTCGCGGAGGTGTTGCAACACCCTCAAACCATCGAGGTGCGTAAGGGTGTGCTGCACATCCATGATGTTGAGGGACCAAGGAGGACCGGAAGTGTGGAGACAAGGCTCGAAGCAATGGAGCAGCAAGTTTTCAAGTGCTAAGGTATGGTGGAACGAGGACTCAACGCCAACCACATGATGATTGCGGAGCTCGCCAACAACCACAAGCTGGGCGCCAAGATCGTTGGGGAGGCCATCTCCAAGCTCCAAGAGAAAATCGAGCACCTCCAAGCCCAGATCTATGACCTGCAAAACCAAAACTGTGAGTATGAATATAGATTCAAGTAGATGAGTTTGGCTGTAGATTTGAGGATCCTGGAGACTTGATCATCCTTCTACGATGGTGAGACCATGCCTTGGAAGATGGATGACAAGCGCACATCATCAACAAATCCATCACCACCTCCGAAGAGGGAGACATAGTCACATGGGTATGGGCACTCCCCTTGGCAACTGCCAAGCTTCGGGGAGGTGCCCCGGTATCGTATCACCATCACACTCCTATCTTTACCGTTTTTCTTAGTTCGATCCTTTTGGTAATATCTTGATCTAGTAGAATAAAGTTAGCATGATCTAGTTGTGAGATTTTGTTTTTTTATCTTTATCTTTGTAATCGAGTCCGTGAGCTATATACAATAAAGATTAGTGTTGAGTCAAGGGCTTGATTCTCTCGCTATGGTCACGAGAGAACAAAAGAAAATATAAAAAGTATCGAAGAGACCATATTGATCTTATGGAAGGTAATGACTTCACATATAAAGAGTATGATGAATAAAAGTTGTTGAGAGTTGACTAACCTAGTTTTGGTCATCGTTGCAATTAATAGGAAGTAATAAAGAAAGAGAGGTTTCACAAACAAATATACTATCTTGGACATCTTTTATGATTGTGAGCACTCATTAAAATATGACATGCTAAAGAGTTGATGTTGGACAAGGAGGACAACATAATGGGTTATGTGTTCTAATATCCAAAATAAAGTATATTGTCATGGATCATCCAACATGTTGAGCTTGCCTTTCCCCCTCATGCTAGCAGAAGCTCCTTGCACCAAGTAGAGATACTACTTGTGCTTCCATACATCCTTAAACCCAGTTTTGCCATGAGAGTCCACCATACCTACCTATGGATTGAGTAAGATCCTTCAAGTAAGTTGTCATTGTTGCAAACTCTCTAAAATATGTATGATTTATTAGTGTGGGAAAATAAGCTTTATACGATCTTGTGATATGGAAGTAATAAAAGCGACGGACTGCATAATAAAGGTCCCTATCACAAGTGGCAATATAAAGTGACGTTCTTTTGTGCTAAGGTTTTGTACATCCAACCATAAAAGCACATGAAAACCTCTGCTTCCCTCTGCGAAGGGCCTCTTTATTATTCTTACCTTATAAGAGTCATGGTGATAATCACCTTTCCTTTTTACATTTTATCCTTTGGCAAGCACATTGTGTTGGAAGGATCCTGACATATATACCCACTTGGATGTAAGCTATCATGATCTATTAGTGTTGACATTACCCTTGAGGTAAAAGGTTGGGAGGCAACACTATAAGCCCCTATCTTTCTCTGTGTCCGATTAAAACTCCATACCCATAAGTATTGCGTGAGTGTGAGCAATTGTGAAAGACTATATGATAGTTGAGTATGTGGACTTGCTGAAAAGCTCTTATTGACTCTTTCCGATGTTATGATAAATTGCAATTGCTTATAGTTTGTTAGTTTTCAATGAGGTTTCTAATTCATACTTGACATTGTGAATGAATTGTTACTTTAGCATAAGAGTCATATGACAATATATATATATGTTTGTTGTTGTTATAAGTTTGATCATGATGCCCTCATGTCCGTATTTTATTTTTATCGACACCTCTATCTCTAAACATGTGGACATATTTTTCAATCTCGGTTTTCGCTTGAGGACAAGCGAGGTATAAGCTTGGGGGAGTTGATACGTCCATTTTGCATCATGCTTTTATGTTGATATCTATTGCACTATGGGGTGTTATTACATGTTATGTCACAATACTTATGCTTTTTCTCTCTTATTTTACAAGGTTTACATGAAGAGGGGAATGCCGGCAGCTGGAATTCTGGGCTGGAAAAGGAGCAAACATTGGAGACCTATTCTGCACAACTCAAAAAGCTCCGAAACTCGACGAAACACCGTTTCAGAAAATACAAAAAATATCTGGCGAAAGAGATCTGCCAGGGGGGCCACCACCTGTCCACGAGGGTGGGGCGCGCGCCCCCCCTGCCTCGTGGGCTAGCCGGTGACCCCTCGATGCCCATCTTCTCCTATATGAGGTGTTTTGACCTAGAAAAAAATCAGGAGGAGGCTTTCGGGACAAAACGCCGCTGTCTCGAGGCGGAACCTTGGCGGAACCAATCTAGGACTCCGGCGGAGCTGTTCTACCGGGGATACTTCCCTCCAGGAGGGGGAAATCATTACCACTATCATCACCAACAACTCTCCCATCTTGGGGAGGGTTATCTTCATCAACATCTTCACCAACACCATCTCCTCTCAAACCCTAGTTCATCTCTTGTATCCAATCTTTGTGTCAAAACCTCAGATTGGTACCTGTAGGTTGCTAGTAGTGTTGATTACTCCTTGTAGTTGATGCTAGTTGGTTTACTTGGTAGAAGATCATATGTTTAGATCCATTATGCATATTAATATTCCTCTAATTATGAACATGAATATGCTTTGTGAGTAGTTACGTTTGTTCCCGAGGACATGGGAGAAGTCTTGCTATAAGTAGTCATGTGAATTTGGTATTCGTTTGATATTTTGATGAGATGTATGTTGTCTTTTCTCTAGTGGTGTCATGTGAATGTAGACTACATGACACTTCACCATTGTTTGGGCCTATAGGAAGGCATTGGGATGTAATAAGTAGATGATGGGTTGCTAGAGTGACAGAAGCTTAAACCCTAGTTTATGCGTTGCTTCGTAAGGGGCTGATTTGGATCCACATGTTTCATGCTATGGTTATGTTTACCTTAATACTTCTTTTGTAGTTGAAGATGCTTGAAATAGAGGATAATTATAAGTGGGATGCTTGTCCAAGCAAGGGCAGCACCCAAGCACCGGTCCACCCACATACCAAATTATCAAAGTAACGAACGCAAATTTTATGAACATGATGAAAACTAGCTTGACGATAATTCCCATGTGTCCTCGGGAGCGCTTTCTGTCATATAAGAGTTTGTCCAGGCTTGTCCTTTGCTACAAAAAGGATTGGGCCATATTGCTGCACCTTATTTACTTTTACTATTTGTCACTTGTTACCAATTACCTTATCACAAAACTATCTGTTACCGATAATTTCAGTGCTTGCAGAAAATACCTTATTGAAAACTGGTTATCATTTCCTTCTACTCCTCGTTGGGTTCGACACTCTTACTTATCAAAAGGACTACGATAGATCCCCCACACTTGTGGGTCATCAGTTGGTTGCGGTCGGATGAGTGCACATGCAATTGAAGTTGGGGGCCACACTTGAAGGTTGCATGCCTAGTGTCAGACATGTAGTTGCCTCGCTTCTATCGCCACCCACTGACTAAACAAAGGTCAGTTGTAGTTGAATAGGTAGACATGCAATTGCAATTGCGTGTCAAGTGTCAAACCTGCAACTACTCCATCCCTCGCTCGTCATCCCGCGGCGTAACAAAATGTCAGTTGCAATCAAGAGGGTGGACATGCAATTGCAGTTGAGGACGACACTTGCAGTTGCATGCCTAGTGTCAAACATGCAACCCCCCACTCCTGCCGCCTCGTCCAACAAAAAAAATGTCGGTTACAGCCAGGTGGGTGCACATGCTATTGCAGTTGGGGTAATGCTTGCAGTTGCGTGCCTAGTGTTAGACATGTAACTCCTTCCCCTTCTCCCGCCGTCCTCCGAAAAAAGGCTAGCTACATCCGGATGGGTGCACATGCAATTGTAGGCGGAGGTGACACTTGCAATTGCATGCCTAGTGTCATACATGCAACCACCCCCTCTCCCGTGGCCCACCGACAGAATGAATGGCCAGTTGTAGTGGTTAAAAATGTAGTTGTAGTGGAGGGCGACACTTCCACTTGCATGTCTACTATGAGACATGCAACTACCCCCCCCCCAATCACCCTCTCCCGCCACTCTCTCGCAAAACAAAGGCCAGTTGTAGTTGAGGGCAACACTTGTAGTTGCATGCCAAGTGTCAGACATGAAACTACCCCTCTATCCTACCGCCTATTGACAAAACAAAGGTCAATTACAGTCGAGTGGGTGGACATGCAGTTGCAGTCGAGGGAAAAACTTGCAGTTGCATGCTTAATGTCAGACATGCAACTGCCACCCCTCTTTCACCACCCTTCGACAAAAAAGGTAAGTTGCAGTCAGGTCGGTAGACATGCAATTGCATTTGGGAGCGACACTTGCAGTCATGTTCCTAGTGTCAGACATGCAACTGCGCTCCTCCTCTCTAGCCATCCTTCGACATAACAAAAATATCAATAGCAGTCGGGTGGGTAGACATGTTGTTGCAGTTAAGGGAGACACTTGTAGTTGCGTACCTAGTCTTAGACATGCAATTTCCCCCTCTCCTGCCGCCCACTGACAAAACAAAGGTCAGTTACATTCTGATAGGGGCAAAGGTGTCCCGTCTTTCAATGAGATGGTGATTATCATTTTCGGAGGAGTAGACTTTAACGATCCGACTACGAACGTGCGAAGATGTCGTGCCTTAGCAATCGCTAAACCAACTCCGAGATGTTACTGACCATGCCGGAGCACGGTTAACCTAACCACGAGGGTCTATTTCCTGCAAGAAAATGAAGAACAAGCAAGAAACTGAGATTACAATCTGGATTTTGTGAATATAAGAGGAAATATTTATTGATCAAGATGGGGTTCTGTGACGTCTTTGTTTGGTCGTCGAACACAAACGAAGTATGCGAAGTTGCAGCTATGGCGAACTTTAATCTAAACAAAATCCAAAGTCTAAACGACGCCCTAAGGGATGTATATATGGAGGAGTAGGGGGGATTTCATGACCCCTTGGAGGAGCGGTCCGAAACCAACCCTAACTCTGTTTCCCCACACATACAGACTCTAAAAACAGCATATACTAAAGTATTTTGAAATTACATGAGACTGGCCCGATAATAAGGTGACGTAGCACCTATAATAGCCCATGGACAAAATTTATGAAGTAGCATCTTGTATATTTCGTCCAAGCCTTCATGCACTCATTATGGTGGCTTCAGAGTCCTGAAATCATCGCTTGAGACTCCGTTCTTGTTCCTCTTGCACATGCCATCATCTCTATGCTTGATCTTGCTCTAATGTTAATCCTTCTTGTCCAAGTTAGGCCCTTCATTTGTAAGAAAAACAAATGTATCCAATTTAGGCAGCATCATATTCTCATGTACACTAGAATTGTTACCAAGGAACAAAAGTACTTGGTAATTTAATTGGCGTGCACGAGCTCTAGTAATTGGTCTAGTATGTATAGCAGCAGGGGCTGTGGGTGTAACAATGGTTTTGATGTCCTAATCATCCTCACCTTCTTGATATAAAGTCATCCTCGACAAAAGATTATCTTCCTCACCCAAATAAGGCTTAAAATCTGCAATGTTAAAAGTGGGACTAACCCCAAAATCTTCAGGCAACTCAAGTTTATATGCATTATCATTTATTTTCTCTAACACCTTAAAAGGACCATCAACACGTGCCATTAGTTTTGACTTGCGCAAATCAGGAAAATTATCCTTACGCAATGTAACCAAACAATCTAGGTACAAAGATAACATGCACTACAAAAAAAGACACATCCGTGACATTTTGGGCTAAACGAATTTTTTCTGCCATGCTTATGACACTTCTATGACGATAATTATGACAAAAACACGTATCATCATAGATGTGGTGGGCTCCTACTTCTATGACAAAAAAATCATGACAGGAAATGGGCTTTTCGTTTTGGGCGGGCCGGGGACGCAGCTGCATGACATTCTTTGGGCCGTCCATGATGGAAAAAATCATGGTAGAGGCGAAGGCGAGGAAAATATCGGGGAGTTCCCGGTTACGGTGGGTGGTCGGGGCCGAGCGATGCATGGAGGTTTGCACATTTCTCTCATGCACTTACGTACGTGGGTGCGAGGCGTTGGGCTCTAACTGAACCCGAGTGAGGCATTCGCTTACTACTGAAACCGAGCGATTGCACTAGCTACGTTACTGAACCCGAGCGATCGATCCCTGGCTGTTAACTGAACCCGACCGATTCCTTCACTACTACTGCTAACTGAAGCCGATCGAACCTGCTGCGGCCTCTTGATGAACAGTGACCGTTGTTGGGGGTTGGATGAACAGTTCCCGGTGGGGGGTAGATGAACAGGACCCCATGGTAGTAGAGGTCATTTCCGCTAGATGAACATGACCTCGATCGAGTGGAGGACGCCATACACCCGAGCCGATTGGGGGTGGATGAAAAGGACCCCGTGGAGGGCTGGTTGAACAAGACCCCATGTGGAGGGCTGGTTGAACAATAGCCGGTGGAGGCTGGATGAACATGACCCCATGGTGAACAGTAGATGGTGGATGCTGGAGGAAGTCGACGGTGGATGAACAGTGGCAGGTGGAGGCTGGAGGAAGTCGACGGTGGATGAACAGTAGCCCATGGAGGATGGAGTGAGGCAGTAGATGGTGGATGAACAATAGCCATTGGAGTCCCGTTTTGCGGTACGTCACACCCCTCTCGATAAACATGACCCGTTTCAATCGTACGCGCTCCAACACAAGTATGTTTCCTCCGTCTTGAGAGACACCACACCCCTCCCGATCAACAACACCATGTTTCGATCGTAGGAGCTCGAACACAAGTCCGTTTCCTCTATTCTGCGGTACACCAGACCCTTCCCTATGAACATGACCTCGTTTTGATCGTACGCTGTCGAACAGAAGGCCGTTTCCTCCATTTTGCGATACGCCAGACCCCATTCCGGCTGTTCTGTCCAAGCCGGTTGGCTCCCGATGAACATGATGCGTTCCGACCCAGTGGCTTCGCTCCCGATGAACAGGACGCGTACCGACCCAGTGGCTTTGCTCCCGGTGAACATGACGTGTTCTGACCCAGTCACTTGGCTCTCGGCGAAGACGGTACTGTTTCCTCCGTTCCGACCCAGCCGGTTAGCTGCCAATGAATAGGACGACGTCGCTGACGTCCGTTGCCTCTCCATGTACACGAGCCCTGACCATACATATGCGCGAGTACGCGTTTGAGACCCCAGCCTTATGTACGTACGTAGCCGTATTTACTTTCTTACAGCATGGTTGTACGTACGTGTACACGATACATATAGACGGGATTGCGTGACATGCTACGTCCGCACCCCTACTACGACACATGCATCTCCTTACTCGGCCACGGTTCATTGCTGCAGAGAGACCGATCAACGAGTATGTACGTACACGTTCGCGACCAGACACAACCCTACGTACCTTTTGACCCGGTGGGTCCCAGTTGTCAGGGGGATAAGGAGGCACTTCCTTGCGTGTGAAGATATAGCTGGTGGGTCCTAGATGTCAGGGGGAAGAATCATTTTTTACCGGTAATATGGGCGCACTTCCTTCCATGCGAAGATGTAATTGGTGGGTCCCAGCTGTCAGGGGGAAATGTTTCTTTTCGAGGCCCTTTCGATAGGTAGCGTTGTCAGGTGGAGGAATCATTATTTTGTACATAATAAGGAGGCACTTCCTTGCTGCGACCGTGGACCCAGCTGTCAGCCTCTCCATGTACAGGCCTCTTCCGATGGAAGACATTCCTTGACCACGTTGAGCACGTCACGCCGAGAGCACCAAAGCGATGGACGGCCTAAGATGGGAATGATCTGGAGTCGTGGAACAAGGGGCACTGGAGTCCCTGGCGGTGGGGAGTACGAGGGACTGGTTCGGCTGCCTTCGCCGGAGAATGACAGAAGGTGTGGGTGAGTACAGGTATGACCTGGCCACCAATGGGAGTAGGATGGGGCGGCGAGGCCCGTGCAGCAGCACAACTGGCCATGGGAGGCAGATGCAGGCGCTCTAGCCGGTGACGGTTTTGGCGGCTAGAGCAAGAGAAACTAGATCAGACATTGAAGAAGCAAGATCGCCGTTGGATGGCAATCCAACGCCTACAGATGTCAAAATAATCTGTTGACCTTTTGTTTTAGACCATTAAATCATTTTGTTCACTAAATGGACAACAGCTTGTGCAGGCTTCGTCTAGTGGGCCAACAAAGTCAGCTTCGAAAGTTGTGGTGGAATGGATCCAATTTATTTAGGTTTTACAACCCATTTCATTTTGTGTGCTAATACATCTATTTCCTGGTCTTTGACTCAAAAAATAATCTATTTCCTAAGCTGGGTAAAAATAATAATAGCCGATTTACTATTTATGATAATTTACAGCTCATTTGATTATTTATCCGAATACACTATTTACCGAGCTGGGTGAAAAATAATATTGCATACATGTAGCACATTTATTATTTTTGACAATTACATGCCATTTGATTATAGTAGAAATGGACCCATTTTCTGGGATGGGTGAAAAAACAATGATGGTCTGGACTAAGCATTTCGTATAAGAATATTATTGAGATACAAATATTATTTGAAAAATTAAGTTGGGCCTGGTAATCTTATTATATAAAAAATGAACTGGGCTGTGCATTTTATTAAAAGAAACAAGGGTGCGCTTATTTTAGGATCTTGTGTACAACTGTCGGCCCAGTTGCATTGCTGATGTTCAACAAAAAAGGCATGTGTAGTACAATACAACTTTACATGGCTACTCAGCCCACATTCAATGACACTTGAAAATACCCAAACAAGGCTTCTGTACAACTTTTTGAAGTCACTGAGTTTAATTAATAACTCCAGAAAAATGTTAGATTATAGTGGAACCTAATTAAAAGCCGTCACGAATGAAAAAATAATTCAACGGGTCTCACTTTTGTGTGTGCGTGCGTGTATGTGTGTGTGTGTGTGAGAGAGAGAGAGAGAGACCCATCGGTCGATGCTCGTAAATACATCTTTCAGCCACATGCATTGCTGATGCTCAATAAAAACTTATATAGTTGACACAATCATATGGAACATCATATCACACTGAACTTCATACACACGCAGGCGGCACAATCAGGATGGAAGCAGCGGATCGCTACGGGTAGGGCTATGTTGAAACCAATGAACTCATACATAACGGTTCATCGTCTTTATCAATGATGGGGAAATATCTTGAATACTGTGCAAAGAAAACAGACAGACAACACAATAAGTTTTGCTAGCATATTAAGTTGACGTGCACCCCTTTCTAAAAAAATCAGGTACAAAAATAGAACATGTCACAATCAAATGTACTGGCACATCAGTGCTTCACACCGATATATCGGATTTAACTAGTATATGAGAACATTCAGTTGTTACCTCAACTTAGAGCACATCAAGGCAGTTAGCCCTGCCTCTTCTCCCAAAGAAGCAGTGGCCTCCGTCGCACGATGGAGTAGGCCATGTTCCATCCATCGTTCCGAGCAACACGGGGAAAGTCTGATGTTGACTCCTGTAATGGATGTCGTTTACGGACCCTGGCACCAGCGGCGGCGGCATGACTTCGATTGATGGATTGACCACTTCTTCTACATGCACGAACACTTGATACATGTATATCCCTAACATGGTCCGCAACGGCCTTAGTGGCGACGAATAGTACAACCCCGGTTCCTGCACCGGTATCACAACACCAATCACCTTTGGTATGGGGATGACTTCTTCATCCATGCCATAACCGTCAGAGCCCAGCTATCTGGAGGAACAAACATACTTACGATCTCACCTCCAAGGTCATTGATAAGCTCATTCATGAACTCACCATTCCAAGCACGTCGAGGCATGCCATGGAAGGTAAGCTTTGTTAAAAATTCAAGCACGGAGGGCACCGAGCCCCATCCTAGGTGCCACCGATCAAAGCTCACCAGCACGACATCGCAGAACAAACGACGGGAAGATTTGAACACACGACTGCAGTCAAAAGTTGTCCGGAACCTGACGAAGAAATCAGCCGGTAGCGGACATACTTCGACGAGCAAGTCACTTACTTGGATGCCGTGCGGGATGCCAAGAGCTTTGACAAGGTCGTCCGGCGAGACGGGAGGCCGGTCGCCGTTGATGGTTACCATCAGCACTTTGCCGGCAAACTGGTCGCCAAGCGCCGCCACGCCACTGTTGAGCGACAACACACAGCCCCCGAAGGCATGACGGACCTCAGGATCTCCGGCGCGGAGATCCGCGTTGACCGGCGACATGATAGTGCGCTTGAGTACATGGAGTACATGATGGAAATATGCCCTAGAGGCAATAATAAAGTTGTTATTATTTTATATTTACCTATTCACGATAAAGGTTTATTATTCATGCTAGAATTGTATTGACCGGAAACCTAAATACATGTGTGAGTACATAAACAAATATCATGTCCCTAGTAAGCCTCTACCAGACTAGCTCGTTAATCAAAGATGGTTAAGGTTTCCTAACCATGGACATGAGTTGTCATTTGATAACGGGATCACATCATTATGAGAATGATGTGATGGACAAGACCCATCTGTTAGCTTAGCATTTGATCATACAATTTATTGCTATTGCTTTCATGTATGTCAAATACATATTCCTTTGACTATGAGATCATGCAACTCCCAGATACCGGAGGAATACCTTATGTGCTATCAAACGTCACAACGTAACTGGGTGATTATAAAGATGCTCTACAGGTATCTCCGAAGGTATTTTGTTGGGTTGGCGTGAATCGAGATTAGGATTTGTCACTCCGAGTATCGGAGAGGTATCTCTGGGCCCTCTCGGTAAAGCACATCATAATACGCCCATCAAGCAAATGACTAATGAGTTAGTCATGAGATGATGTATTACGGAACGAGTAAAGAGACTTTCCGGTAACGAGATTGAACTAGGTATAGAGATACCAATGATCTAATCTCGGGCAAGTAACATACCAACGGACAAAGTGAATTACGTATGTTGTCATTACGGTTAGACCGATAAAGATCTCTGTAGAATATGTAGGAGCCAATATGGGCATCCAGGTTCCGTTATTGGTTATTGACCAGAGAGGTGTCTCGATCATGTCTACATAGTTCTCGAACCCGTAGGGTCCGCACGCTTAACGTTTGATGACGATATAGTATTATATGAGTTATGTGATTTGGTGAAGGAATGTTGTTCAGAGTTCTGGATGAGATCACGCACATGACGAGGAGTCTTGAAATGATCGATAGGTAAAGATTGATATATAGGACAATGGTATTCGAAGACCAGAAGTGTTCTGGAGGGTAGCGAGTACATATCGGGTCACCGGAAGGAGTTCCGGCACCCCCGACAAAAGATATGGGCCTTATGGGCCAAGAGGGGAAACACACTAGCCACAAGGGGCTGGTGCGCCCCCCATATGGGCCGGCCAAGGTGGAGAAGGAAAAGGGAAGAAGGAAAGGAAAGAAAGGGAATAGGATTCCCCCTTCCTTCCCCCCCCCCTCTTTCCTTCCCCCTCCAACAAACATGGCAGGGGGGCGCGACCAAGGAGGGACCCAAGTAGGATTCGACCTACTTGGGGCGCCCCATGGTAGCCTTCCCTCTCCCTCCCACCTATATATATATGTGTGGGGGGGGGCTAGCACACCCCAAAAAATTGCTTAGCCGTGTGCGGCGCCCCCCTCCAGAGTTTACAACCCCGGTCATATTTTTGTAGTGCATAGGCGAAGCCCTGCGGAGATCACTTCACCATCATCGTCACCATGCCTTCATGCTTATATGGCGAGGGAGGGATGTGGTTGCTTATAAGATAATATATGGTTTTCTACAAATTAAAGCAGAGAAGTGGGCTATTGTTGCAAAAATGCCACAACTTACCTCACAGCCGTTAGATGCAGATCTAATGGTCAGAAATGACGGATGGCAGACACACCATCATCACCAACTGAGTCTTTTGTATGACATATATATATATATATATAGGAATCCTTTTCTGTACTCCTGGGAGTATGTACTCCCATCCTCAATATACCTCATATACACATTAATTATACCTCTTTATCATTCTCAATATACTTCATTAAATATTCTAAGATACTCCAATACGAGTTTTGTTGAAAAAATATCATATGCGACGTACTTTTTGTAATATACCTTTTTCACGTACAAACACATCAGTATATACGTAAACATTTAAAATATGTAGACTCGCATGAATTTTTTCATGAAAATCATTTTGGGGCATCTAATAATTACTAATGAAGTATATTAAAAATAATAAAGAGGTATAAAATATTCATCTATATGGTATATGAGGAGCCGGAGTACATACTCTCAGGAAGTATTATGAGAATATTATTCTCATAATGTTATGGGAATAGACCGGCTGTATAGATGAAGAGGTATAAAACATTATGAGAATAATATTCTCATAATACTTTCGCACTGCACGCATAACACGAGGGCACTGCACTCTTACTGCAACACAGAGAGCAGTGAACTTCATGTTGAAAAAACAGTACGTGTTGTTTTTCGGTACCTCTTTTGCTTTAGTTTTTTAACCGTTTGTCGGAACAATGCGTGTAATATACCTTTGAAAAGGTATGGATTATGCGCTACTTCGCCATGTTGAACACTTTTCGAGATTCCGCACGGTTTAAGAGCAGTTTTGAAAACGGTGCGACCGACGAATAATGACAGCGAGCGTTTTTCCGTGATTTTTTCCTAACCGCTCGTCGAAACGAAGCAAGTGATACACCGTTGGAAAGGTATTGTCGATGCGCTTCTTTTACATATCTATTATTTTCTCTAATTCATTACGGTTTAAAAGCAATTTCAAATTTACTAAATCGTGAATTCTGTTTTTCGAATTTTTTCAAAATTTCGGTACTGTTTTCACTCCAGTTTTCTAATCGTTTGTCGAAACAAGGCGTGTAATATACCGTTGGAAAGCTATGGACGAGGCGAAACTTTCATATGTTGAAATGTTTTGTGATTCCTTACGGTTTTAAGTTAATTCTGATAATCGTGTGGCGGACGAGAAGCGGCAACGGCCGTTCTTCGCGATTTTTTTTTTACAAACCACTTGTCGGAATGATTCAAGTGATACGCCGTTGGAAATATATCGATGAGACGCAACTTTTTCATGTAGAACACTCTCTCTAATTGCTAACGATTTAAGAGCAGTTTTGTTTTAACAAAATGCGGACACTTTGTTTTTAGCGACACCAAAATCGACGAGTAAACCGCATCGGACAGAAAACCGCACTGCTTAACATTGAAAACCGCACTGCATAAGTCGGGCTACCGAACTTCATGGTTTCTTTTTATCCTTTTTCTAACTTTGTTGATGAAACACGTGGTACCTCGTGGGGATGAGTGTAGTGCACATTAGAGGGAAGTGAACCGCGACACAAAACGAAGTGGAGTACATTGGTTTGTTGTTGTTTGTCCAAACTGAATTACCGAGGCTAGTGTGTTGCATTTTTTTAAAACGCTTCTTAAAGTTTTGCATGGTTGAGGTTAGTGAACTTCACGTCCTGAGTGCCGAGACGAGGCAAGTGTACTACATCAATGTTTTTTTTCATACGCTTTTAAAACTTTTGCATGGTTGAGGTTAGTGAACTTTCCTTGCGCCCAGGCACCAGACTGTAGTACTCCTATCACGCAACAAACTAAGCATTGGACGTGTCCCAGAAGAGAACTGCACTGCAAGACTACGGAAAAAATTGAAAATGATAGAATTGCATGCACACACGATGTGCACCACACGAACACAGACAGGGATACCACGATTTTATCATGAATTTTGCATAGGCGGCTCAGGGTGGAAGCCCTCCTCTGCAGACTGCAATTGTTTTTTGCCGCGCGCGCAACGAACTGAAAAAACAAAAAAAATGAGCTACAAAAACATACACCTTTTTCTCACGCAACGAACTGAAAAAACAAAAAAAGTGAGCTGCAAAAATCACTCGCGAGTCGATGATTGCCGCGCGCGCTACAGACTAATTCCGACTATGCTCGCGCCCACAGTAAAGAAGTGCACTGCATGACGAGTCGATGATGGATGTGGGCGCCTGTTGTCTGGACTGCCCCAGCGACACCATTGCGCTGATCATCCTAGAGAGAAGGAATGAGTTAGTGCACGGTTTCACCGACGATGGGGACGAAGTGAGCTGCAATTGAACAAAAAAAAACGCCATGTCGGATGAAGTGAGCTGTAGTTGTACATGCACACACTAACAAATTGCACATGAGCGCATACTAAACTGCACAACAACGTACGGTGAACCTCATCTTCAACGGTGGTGTGGATGCGGCTCGGTAGGCGTCGAGGAATGCCAGGGGGAGGTGACTTCGTGCACGCCACACTGGGACTGCATGGAAGCCGTAATGGACTGCACCTCGAAGGGGTCGCCACGGCCGTGCTGCTCCATCAGCAGAGGAGGGGAGGTGGAACAGAGGGTCGGGCGCCCGTGGAGTACACTCCCTCCTCCCTCTGCCCACCTGTGCGGCGCACTGCACTCACACGCACCACCAAACCGCACACAAGAGCTGCAGCCACACCACACTACACGACATAACCCACCGAACTGCATAGATGTGCTCGCAAGCGGTGGCTGGTGGCTGGGAGAGGGGGGTCGCCGACGAGCGGGAGGGGTAGAGATTGAGGTGGGGACTACGCTCACCGGGTCGGTGGGTACTTTGGCGGGACAGTGGGGCGGTGCATGGGGCCGCCCGGCCTGGATCTGGTGGCGGGGCATCACGGAAGGACCGACGTGGCCTGGATCTAGCGACAGGGCGGCGCGGCCTGGATCGGTGGCTTGGAGTAGCGGGAGGGCCGACGTGGCCTGGATCCGGCGGCTGGTAGTCGCTGGGCGGGGCGCGTCGTCCAGGAAGGTGGTCGTGGGAAGAAACACAATGAGGATGGGGCGGCGCGCCCTGCCAGAGTAGAAGGTGGATTCGGGGGAGGGGAATCGTGGGAGAGGAGGAAGGAGGTGGGGTGCGTGGGGGGGGGGTGTTATGAGAATAAGGTCTTAAGGGGTGTTATGAGAATAGACCCACCCTATACAGCCCACCCTATATATATATATATATATATATATAGAATAAGGTCTATTCTCATAACACCCCTTAAGACCTTATTCTCATAACAAAAACCTTATTCTCATAACATCCCCACTTAAGCAGGTTTCTAGCACGTCCAACCTTATCCACCCCCACCCCACCATGTCGCACCTAAACAGCCCACCTCTTGACGAACCCACCCGGTCTTCTCGCTCTCACCGCCTGAATCCCCGACTAGATCCCCGCCTCCTTCTTCTCGCACGGCCGCCGCAAGCCGTCCCGCCATCTTCCTCTCCGCGCGCACCCTCCACAAGCCGCCCCGCCACCTTCCTCTCCGCGCGCGGCCGTCACAAGCCTCCCCGCCACCTTCCTCTTCGCGCGCGGCCGTCGCAAGCCGCCCCACCACCTTCCTCTCCGTAGTCGGTCGCCACGAGCCAGCACCGCCCCGCCGCCGTCGGTAACTTCTCCCGGCCTACCTCCCCTCTTCCTATGGCTCTCATGCCACGGCCGCGCCGCCCTGGAGCCTCGCCGGTCGCTCCTATCTCGATCCAGATTAGAATCGAGCGCATTGGTAGCTGCCGGCCGAGCTTCTCCTCCATCGCCGGCGAACTCCTCCTTCCTCTCCCAGCCTCCTTCACCTTCTTCCAGCTCCGTCGAAGTCCCGCCCCACCCCCAACCTCCTTCACCTTCTTCCAGCTCCGTTGCGGCCCTACCTTGCCTCGCCACCATGCGTCAGTCCCGCGGTTTCAGCTGTGACCATCTACCTCCCCTCGATGAACTGCATCGCAGCCGCTGTCGCTGGTGAGCAGTTCGCTTGTGTTGTTGCTGCTAAACCTCCACGAGTGAGCAACGTTGGAGTGCAGATCTGTATTAGCTATTTTTTGTGTTGAACATTGGAGTGCTTATTCCACTTTTCTTGCAGCTCACATTATTGTTACTCCAAAAAGATGAGGTTCAGTATCCTTGCATTCTAACGACCACGCCGATGTGTGTGTGCGCGAGTGCAGCTTGTAAAAGGCCCCCAAAATCAACTCAGTTGTGTGCAGTTCTCAGGTGCTGAGTGTGCGGTTTGATTTTTTCCTCCAAAAGATGTGCACTGGTGAAGATCATTGTTGATGTATCTTTAGTGCAGTTTTCAGACGGGTGCTACTACCTTTGCACTACTTCTTTGATCCACTATGGAGGCAGAAAACAAGAAAAGGAAACATTCTTGTTTAGAAGACCACTTGTGAATTTGATGTGTTCAAGAGCGAGTTGTACAGATTTGTGTCCTGGAAGGAAACTAGTACTTGTGAACAAAAGTTCACTCGAGCACAGACGTCCAAACAGTTTGGGTGTGTAGTTTTTTTTGTGTTTGGATGCATTATATTTTTTACACATTTCACTCGCTTGCCATGTGCAGTAAGAGACTACAAAAGAAAATGCAGCTAACTTGCGCCTAGCATGAAAAATGTGAAAAATTTAGCGAATCAACAAAAAAGTAAAGCGGTTCACTTCGATATATGATGTGGTTCACTTGCCCTAGTCTCTGCGGTCCACTCGTTCATTTAAAAAGTAAAAAAAAACAACAAAAACTCGTCCGACAAAAGAAATTATGCAGCTCGCTTGCCCATCCGATGCAGCGCGGTTTTTATTCTGAAGCGGTGCGGTCGGCCGTATGATGTTGTTCATCCCGGAAGTGCAAAAAAATTATTACGAAAGCGGAAAAAAGTAACGCGGTTCACTTCTTGATAGTTTTGTGGTTCATTTACACCCGATGTGAAGTGCACTCTACTTTCTCGTCCTTGAAAAAAATTACGTTTGAATAAAATAAACCATGCAGTTCTCTAACGCATCTGATGCAGTGCAGTTTTCAGTCGGATGAAGTACCCACGTCGATTTGGGTGTCGCGAAAAACATAGTGTCCGCGTTTTTGTAATTTCAAAACTGCTCTAAAACCGTAATGAATTAGAGGGAGTGTTCTAGATGAAAAAGTAGCGTCTCGGTGATATCTTTCTAACGGTGTATCGTTTGGATCATTTCGACCAGCGCTTTGTAAAAATTTCACGAAAAACGGCTGCTACCTCTCGTAGTCAGCCGTACGATTTTCAAAATTAACTAAAAACCGTAAGGAATCTCAAAAACATTTCCACATATGAAAGTTGAGCCTCATTCGTAGCTTTCCAACGACATATCACACGCCTCGTTTCGACAAACGATTCAAAAACTGAAGCAAAAACAGAATGGAAATAGAATTTTTTCGAAAAAACATAATTCCGTGATTTGTTAAATTTAAAACTGCTCTTAGACCGTAACGAATTAGAGAAAACAATACATATGAAAAAGATGCGCCTCGACGATATCTATCCAACGGTATATCATTTGATTCATTCCGGCGAGCGGTTTAGAAGAATACGTGAAAAAACGCTCGCTGTCATTCGTTGTGAGCCGCACGATTTTTGAAACTGCTCTTAAACTATGATGAATTTTGGAAAGTGTTCAACATGGAGAAGTTGCGTCTACTCCATAGCTTTTCAACGGTATATTACACGCATAATTCCGATAAACGGTTAAAAAAAAGAGCAAAAAGGTACACAAAAAATAACACGTACAGTTTTTTCGAAACGAAGTTCACCTTTCGTTGTGTTGCAGTGCCCTCGCGTTGTGCGTGCAGTGCGGAAGTGTTATGAGAATATTATTCTCATAATATTATGAGAATAGACCGGCTATATATATATATATATATATATATATATATATATATATATATATATATATATATATATATATATATATATATATATATATATATATATATATATATATATATATATTCTTATAGAAACAGAGTTGGTGATGATGGTGTGCCTACTATCCTGCAATATAGGCCGTCCGATTTATATCAGACGGATAGGAAGGAAACTATGGCAATTTTGCAAAAAGATAACTGCACCCCTCTCCACATGTGCAAATAAGGCCTTCTCTCGTTCATCCTTTTCTCTCACAAGATAAACTAGTCATACAAATGCATCTTGATGTTCCATGCAACACACGGGTATCTTGCAAGTTTCTTTTTAAATAGTTAATGCGATAATTGGGTTAAAGTGGTATATTTTATGTCTGCCCCGAATGATCTCAAATTCACTAGTAGTAACAAATAAAAGGTTTACCAGTTAATTAACAGAAAACATGGTGAAAACTATCACATGAGGCCGGTAAAAACAAGGCACATTGGGTTCAACGTCATCATCACTACAATTGTGTGCGCGCTAGAAGTCTACCAATCGAGGGGGCTACGGAGAGAAAGACGTGTCGAGTGTGTGTGAGCGAGGCACAGAGACACAACTAGTGTGTGTGTGTGTGTATGTGTGTGTTTGAGAGAGAAGCCAATTGATAGATTAAAATCAAGATCGAGTTCTCACCCTTCTGTTGTCATTGTTGGAGGGGGGGGGGAGGGGAGAGGGAAATCAATACAAAAGAAACTAAGTGGGTGTGCATCCAACTTGCTTGCTCATGAAGACCTAGGGCGTTTTGAGGAAGCCCATCGTTGGAATATACAAGCCAAGTCCTACAATGAAAATTCCCACTAGTATATGAAAGTGATAAAACAAGAGACTCTCTATCATGAAGATTATGGTGCTACTTTGAAGCACAAGTGTGGAAAAGGATAGTAGCATTGTCCCTTCTATATTTTTCTCTCTTTTTTTGGAGGTTTTTTCTTTTTAGCCCCCTCTCTTTTTTGGGCCTTATCTTTTTTTTTTGTTTCCTCACACGGGACAATGCTCTAATAATGAAGATCATCACACCTTTTATTTACTTACAACTCAAAGATTACAACTCGAAGCTAGAACAAAATATGACTCTAAGTGAATGCCTCTCGCGGTGTACCGGAATGTGCAATGAATCAAGAGTAACATGTATGAATGAATTGTGAATGGTGGCTTTGCCACAAATATGATGTCAACTACATGATCATGCATGGCAATATGACAATATGAAGCATGTCATAATAATGGAACGGTGGAAAGTTGCATGTCAATATATCTCGGAATGGCTATGGAAATGCCATGATAGGTAGGTACGGTTGGTTGTTTTGAGGAAGGTATATGGTGGGTGTATGGTACCGGCGAAAGTTGCGCGGTACAAGAGAGGCTAGCAATGGTGGAAGGGTGAGAGTACGTATAATCCATGGACTCAACATTAGTCATAAAGAACTCATATACTTATTGCAAAAATCAAAGAGTCATCAAAACAGAATATTTAACGCATGCTCCTAGGGGAAGGGTTGGTAGGAGTTAACCATCGCGCGATCCCAACCTCCACACAAAGGAAGACAACCAATAAATAAATCATGCTCCAACTTCATCACATAACGGTTCACCATACGTGCATGCTACGATAATCACAAACTTTAACACAAGTATTTCTCAAATTCACAATTACACCACTAGCATGACTCTAATATCACCATCCTCATATCTCACAACAATCATCAAGTATCAAACTTATCATCATATTCAATGCACTTTATATGAAAGTTTCTACTATACCCATCTTGACGCCTATCATATTAGGACTAATTTTATAACCAAAGCACATTACCATGCTGTTCTAAAATACTCTCAAAATAATATAAGTGAAGCATGAGAGTTCATCTATTTCTTCAAAATAAAACCACCGCCATGCTCTAAAAGATATAAGTGAAGCACTAGAGCAAACGACAAATCACTCCAAAAGATATAAGTGAAGATCAATGAGTAGTTGAATAATTATGTAACTATGTGAAGACTCTCTAACATTTAATAATTTCAGATCTTGGGATATTATTCAAACATCAAGAAAAACTAAATAAAACAAAATGACGCTCCAAGCAAAACACATATCATGTGGTGAATAAAAATATAGCATCGAGTAAAGTTACCGATAGACGAAGACGAAAGAGGGGATGCCTTCCCGGGGCATCCCCAAGCTTAGGCTCTTGGTTGTCCTTGAATTTTACCTCGGGGTGCCTTGGGAATCCCCAAGCTTAGGATCTTGCCACTCCTTATTCCATAGTCCATCGAACCTTTACTCAAAACTTGAAAACTTCAAAACACAAAACTCAACAGAAGACTCGTGAGCTCCGTTAGTATAAGAAAATAAAACCACCACTTAGGTACTATTGTGAACTCATTATAAATTCATATTGGTGTAATATCTACTGTATTCCAACTTATTAATGGTTCATACCCTCCGATACTACTCATAGATTCATCAAAATAAGCAAACAACACATAGAAAACAGAGTCTGTCAAAAAGAGAACAGTCTGTAGCAATCTATAACTTTCAAATACTTCAGTAACTCTAAAAATCTGAAATAAATTGGTGGACGTGAGGAATTTGTCTATTAATAATCTGCAAAAAGGATCAACTAAAAATCACTCTCCAGTAAAAAATGGTAGTTAATCTCATGAGCGCTAGTGTTTCTGTTTTTTACAGCATGATCACATAAACTTCACACAAGTCTTCCCAAAGGTTCTACTTGGCACAAACACTAATTAAGACACAAAACCACATCTAAACAGAAGATAGATGCAATATTTATTCCTAAATAGAAGCAAAAGCAAAGAAACTAAAATTGGGTTGCCTCCCAACAAGCGCTATTGTTTAACGCCCCTAGCTAGGCACAATGATTTCAATGATGCTTGCATAAAAGATAAGAATTGAAACATAAAGGGAGCATCATGAAGAATATGACTAGCACATTTAAGTCTAACCCACTTCCTATGCATAGGGATTTTGTGAGCAAACAACTTATGGGATCAATAATCAACTAGCATAGGAAGGCAAAACAAGCATAGCTTCAAAACTTCAAGCACATAGAGAGGAAACTTGGTATTATTGCAATTCCTACAAGCATATGATCCTCTCTCATAATAATTTTCAGCAGCATCATGAATGAATTCAACAATATAACTATCACATAAAGCATTCTTGTCATGATCCCCAAGCATATAAATTTTATTACTCTCCACATAAGCTAAATTCTTCTCATTCGGAATAGTGGGAGTATCATAAGAGACTTGAATACTATAGATTGTTTCCACATTAAAAGAGTAATGTTTAGAAAAAGGTAATCATAATCATGACAAGTTTAATAAATATAATCATCACTACTTTTTATGGCATAAGTGTCATCACAATAATCATCATAAGTAGGAGGCATGCTTTCATGATAATAAATTTGCTCACCAAAACTTGGGGGACTAAAAATATCATCCTCATCAAACGTAGAATCCCCAAGCTTGGGAAAAACATTAATTGCAGCAAATAAATTCTCAAACATGTCATTCTCATCAGACATAGCATCCTGAAGCTTGGGCCTTTTCATATCATAAGCATAATCACTCTCATCATTAATAGTATGGATAACACCGATAGTATAACAATTATCATCATCACAATGGGTAATAAGAGCAACATCATTTGGAAGGGATACCTTTTTATCTTTGCTTCTCCGTCTTTTCTTTTTCTTCTTCACATCATGTATGTGTTTAATCCTCTTTTTGGAGCTCCTTATTAATGATATTGGCTGAATACAAGGCTCCTCCTCGTTACCTCATTCATCATGAGAAAGAATAGGAGGATATTGGGAAATCTCTTCCCTTTCATTAGTATTCTCTTCATCTCCTATTATTTTTATTGTCTTTAGGTAATTGTCAATATAAGTATTTTCAATGCAATTCACCGCACAATACATATAAATTTCCTCTAGATCAAAATCAAGAAGTTTATCAAGGGCAAATCCTGGAAGATTCTTAGTTCTACGTTTGATTTTTTCATAACCCAAAAGCAAGCTAAGTTCATTAAGATGTGCAAGGGAAATCAAGTCATCACAATTTTTAGACACGATTCGATCATGAAACAATTTGCATTAGAGAGTTAAATGACCACGTTCATTGCAAAGTTCACAAGTACGACTAAGAAAATTTAAATTTTCAGCACAATCATCTAGCCTTTCTTGCAACCATTTAGTTTCTAAATACTTATGTCTCTTGCAAAATCTATCTTCCCTATTTGGTACGTACTTGCAAACTCTATGCAGTCCGCAAAAATCGACATGCTTATAAGAGATATTTTCATCATGACTAGTGCAATCATCATTAGTACTATGGATATTTGAAGAATTCACACTAACAACATTGCAATCATGATCACGAGTCAAGTTTTTAGTGCCAATCATTCTATGTAATTCCTCTTCTAGTACTTGAGCACAATTTTCCTTCCCATCATTTTCATGAAAGATATTAAAAAGATGAAGCATATGAGGTAACCTTAATTCCATTTTTTGTAGTTTTCTTTTATAGACTAAACTAGTGATAAAACAAGAAACTAAAAGATTTGATTGCAAGATCTAAAGATATACCTTCAAGCACTCACCTCCCCGGCAACGGCGCTAGAAAAGAGCTTGATGTCTACTACACAACCTTCTTCTTGTAGATGTTGTTGGGCCTCCAAGTGCGGAGGTTTGTAGGACAGTAGCAAATTTCCCTCAAGTGGATGACCTAAGGTTTATCAATCCGTGGGAGGTGTAGGATGAAGATGGTCTCTCTCAAACAACCCTGCAACCAAATAATAAAGAGTCTCTTGTGTCCCCAACACACCCAATACAATGGTAAATTGTATAGGTGCACTAGTTCGGCGAAGAGATGGTGATACAAGTGCAATATGGATGGTAGATATAGGTTTTTGTAATCTCAAAATATAAAAACAACAAGGTAACTAATGATAAAAGTGAGCATAAACGGCATTGCAATGCTTTGAAACAAGGCATAGGGTTCATACTTTCACTAGTGGAAGTTCTCTCAACAATAGTAACATAGCTGGATCATATAACTATCCCTCAACATGCAACAAAGAGTCACTCCAAACTCACTAATAGCGGAGAACAAACGAAGAGATTATTGTAGGGTACGAAACCACCTCAAAGTTATTTTTTCCGATCGATCTATTCAAGAGTCCGTAGTAAAATAGCATGAAGCTATTCTTTCCGCCCGATCTATCTTAGAGTTCGTACTAGAATAACACCTTAAGATACAAATCAACCAAAACCCTAATGTCACCTAGATACTCCATTGTCACCTCAAGTATCCGTGGGCATGATTATACGACATGCATCACACAATCTCAGATTCATCTATTCAACCAACACAAAGAACTTCAAAGAGTGCCCCAAAGTTTCTACCGGAGAGTCAAGACGAAAACGTGTGCCAACCCCTATGCATAGATTCCCAAGGTTACGGAACCCACAAGTTGATCACTAAAGCATATATCAAGTGAATCAATAGAATACCCCATTGTCACCACAGGTATCCCACGCAATACATACATCAAGTGTTCTCAAATCCTTAAAGACTCAATCCGATAAGATAACTTCAAAGGGAAAACTCAATTCATCACAAGAGAGTAGAGGGGGAGAAACATCATAAGATCCAACTATAATAGTAAATCTCGCGATAGATCAAGATCGTGCCATCTCAAGAACACGAGAGAGAGAGAGAGAGAGATCAAACACATAGCTACTGATACATACCCTCAGCCCCGAGGGTGAAATACCCCCCCTCGTCATGGAGAGCGCCGGGATGATGAAGATGGCCACCCGAGAGGGATCCCCCCTTCGACAGGGTGTCAGAATGGGTCTAGATTAGTTTTCGGTGGCAACAGAGGCTTTCGGTGGCAGAACTCCCGATCTAGGTTATTTTCTGGAGGTTTCTGTATATATAGGAGGTGTTGGAGTTGGGGACAAGTAAAGGGGACCTCCGGGCTGTCCACGAGGTAGGGGGGGCACACCCAGGGGGGTGCCCCCTACCCTCGTGGGCAGTCCGGGAACCTTCTTGTCCCCCTCCGACACTTCATGGGCTTCTTCTGGTCCAAAAATAACCTCCGTTGAGTTTCAGGTCAATTGGGCTCCGTTTGATATTCCTTTTCTGCGATACTCTAAAACAAGAGAAAAACAGAAACTGGCACTGGGCTCTGGGTTAATAGGTTAGTCCCAAAAATCATATACAAGTGTATACAAAAGCTCATAAAACATCATAGAAGGATAATATAATAGCATGGAACAATAAAAAACTATAGATACATTGGAGACGTATCAAGCATCACGGAGATAAACAAGCGGTGTGCATGCAAGTGCCGAAAAAATGAAGAAAGGAAACAATGTCTGCACGCGCGTATGTGTTTGTGTTTGTGTTTGTGTTTGTGTGTGTGTGTGTGTGTGT
>LR738711.1:279946876-280014365 GCA_902687465.1 Secale cereale | reverse complement strand
CGAAATCTCAAAACAAAAGGTGCTCTGCTGGAACCCCATTGTATGTATTCATATGGTTCCGGGACTCGAGTTAACCTTACGCTATGTGTGCGAGACATAGTTATACTTTGTGACATTAGTGGCGGTGGGTGGCCGGAATTAAAGAGATGGGCGTGTCGAACAGAGAGATCATGCATGTTTTTGTGTGAGAGACTTGTAGGATGGGGTAGAAAGACAAATTCCAACCCTGACAGAGGGAGAGAAATACACGAAGTGCGCATGTGTGATTCCGATGCCCATGGAGAAATGATATATGTATGTGTGTGAGAGAGATTGCACAATTCATTCACGTATCATTATCTAGCGACCGTGGACGCGCATCGCTTGAACATAAATCAATATCTACTTCGTATCGTGGCCAAAGATACAATATTGATTCAACGCTATAAAGATTGGACACTAACATATCACATTTTTCTACTTCAAATAGTCCTTTTCAATTGTGCATGCCAAAGTTACAGTGGTGTTTGTTCAAACAACCACTGTAGTTATCACGCACATGCACCATTGTCAGTTTTGCATTCAAATTAATTAGTCTTGGATGGTTTAAGGTTCTATTATGAAGTAATATATGTAACGTTCATATATGAATTCAACGTGTACGCAATTTATGAAATGGAGGCCATGTAATCATATGAGGTAGCACTTTTAAGTAGCGGACTGCAATATCCATTTCTTTTGTGGGACTACAATATCCATTTCTTTTTGTGCCTCTATATTAAAATTAACACGTCAATACATTATGTTTATCCCCCACAAAAAAGGATTATGTTTAAAATAAATAACCAATGGCACTAAATTATATATTTACACGAGAAATACATAGGCTGAGCGTTTGATCCGTTTTTTGTGAACGCGCCTCTACACCCGTACGATTGGCCACGCCCATGTGAACATCCAAGTTATTGGTGCATCATCCCGAGTTATTGTCTTTTTCTTTGGGTGGACTTCATACGAGTTATTAAGTGCGGACGTGTGCCCCGTGTACACAGTCTCGCATGACCTTCCCGCTAGCACTATCCAAAATTAGTTGAAACTAGGTACGAACGATACCGCGGGTGGCAAAATCTCCCGCCTCCTTCTAAAATTTCCACCACCTAGTCTTTAGCATGCGAAATTCCCCTTCTGTCCTTGGTGCACGGAGAACAATAGTTACAATACGGCCCTCATTTACATAATAGGCCAGGGCTGCTTTGGTAACTTCCGGTCCCCCCACCACATGGCACCCCCATTTCCTCTCCCTCTCCCGCAAAAACGACTACTCCACAACACCAGAGCATCTTAAATCACGCCGTCCGTACTTCATCAACCCTTCTACTCCTCCCCTCTCGAAACCCCAGACTACTCATCCACCGGCGTACCAGAGCCCATTCACTGCCAGCGACGTCCACCTCGCCGGATCTGCTTCTGCGGCCGCATCTACCCCTCCCACCTCCTCTAGAAACAAGTAGAATGCTCATCCACCACTGTACCACAGCCCATTCAGTGCCGACATTGTCCACGGCGACGGATCTGCTTCGCCTATATTCTCGTCAACCGCAGCGCATCTGAAGCGGATCCTTCATACTCCCCACCGGAGACGTCTCGTCCACACCCCCTGAGCCGCCCCACCGACGCCCCCGTCTACGCCCTCTAATCCTCTTCACCGACACCTTCCTCAACCCTACCGGAGCCGCTGTGCCGACACCATCCTCAACCCTACTGGAGTAGCTTCGCCTATACCATTCAAAATTCTACCGGGTCTGCTTTGCCAATGCCCAAGTCCATGGCCTTAGATCCACTTTGTCACACCCTCGTCCAACCTACCAGAGCAGCTTCTGACGCTCCGTCCACAGTTGCAGATCCGCATCGTTGACACCATCATGAACCCAACCACCGGAGCAGCTTCATCGACGCCCTCGTCCACGGCCTCAGATCCGCTTCACCCACACCGTAGTCCACCCTACCGGAGCCGCACCACAAACACCCTACTCCACGGTTCTAGATCTCCATATCGGACCACAATAGCCAGCACAGTGTCATCACCATTGGCATTTCTAACCAGATTCCCACCGGCTGGCAAGATGCCAAGCACCCGCCGTGGCCTAGGTACTTGTTACCTTTAAACCCGTCCAGCACCGGCTGCCCGATGTACTTCAAATATACTAACAGGTCACCGTTACATGTTATGGAGCTGGCAAAAACTACAAGGACGATGTTTCTTCTGGATCTAACAGCTTGGCCAACCAAGATCCTGGACTAAGGCATTGCTATGATCTTGTAAGTGCATCTCTCTCTCTCTCTTGTATTGTTGTGTGCCTGCCAGCGTGCTTTGCTAGGATTTTCGACCACTAATTCCTTTGTGCAGACAATGATTTCCACTACTGGCTGCTAAATTAGAGATGTAGATGTCATACATGATACTCCCTCCGTTCCTAAATATAAGTCTTTCTAGAGATTCCACTATAGACTACATACAGAGCAAAATGAGTGAATCTACACTCGAAAATGCATCTATATACATCTGTATGTGGTCCATACTAGAATCTCTACAAAGACATATATTTAGGAACATATGTAGTACATTACACAAAATCATAGGTTGCATGTAGGAATTCCAGTGCACTACATTAGGATCCCTTAGAGCGCATGCTAGTCTAGTACACAGAGTCATGGCTAGTTTATGCTACGCACACAATCGTTAATTGGTGGTTTAAATATGCGCAAGGGACATGCAATGTATTATCATGTAGAGATATCTGAAATTAACCGTGTCAAGTTGCAGATAGGGTTACACAATGAAAAGTACAAGATTTCTTAGTACAAGATGTATGTGGCAATTTTATGGAACATCACAAAAAAAGAAGAGGCATCGGTGAGCCTATACAGTGTGCTATGGTAGGTCACTCCCATTGCAATCATCGTGACATGTTATTCGTATGTCAGTGCTATTCGCCAAGTTTCTTAGGGACAACTATTTTGGGTTATCCTAAGGAAGTAAGCACCTTTTCATTGCGTGCCTTTTCAGCTTATCTATGGTATGATCAGTGAAAAGTCTAGATTGCATTATATTTCGTCATTTTGCTGCCCATATGAAAATTAGTTTGACTTGCAAACATCACAAATTGAACCCAATGCAGTAATTAATATGATAGGAAAATAGACCATCAATATTCGTTCAAAATGCAAATACAAAGATACCATCTACTTGGCACAATCTACTTTGGTCATTGTCTTCCATAGAGATCCCATTGTCTAATTTAAATGAAGAACACATGACCTAAATTTAAATGAAGAACCATTGTTTATGGAAATTCGATGGTCTAAGTGGCTCGTTATTATCATATAGCAGCACCACCTGAAAGCATCATATTGCAGCATGATACGTCTCCGTTGTACTATAATTTTTGATTGTTCCATGCCAATATTATTCAACTTTTACATACTTTTGGCAACAATTTATATTATTTATTTGGACTAACTTACTTATCTAGTGCCCAATGCCAGTTCCTATTTAATGCATGTTTTTTGTTTCGCATAAAATCCATATCAAACAAAGTCCAAATGTAAATAATTTTTACTGAGAATTGTTTGGGAATATATGTGATTTTTGGGACTTGGAATCAACGCCAAACAGAGGCCCAAACGACGTGACCCAGGTGCCAGGCGCGTGGTGGTGGGTTGTGCTCACCTCGTACGTCAGTTGGAGCTATACTTCAGGCGCAAGGAAGCTCATATGCGGAAAAAAATCATGTAAAAATCTCAGCGCAATCGGAGTTACGGATCTCCGGGAATATAAGAAATAGTTTTCGGCCAGATCCAGAAAACGCCAAATAGAAGAGGGCAGAGAGACACATCCAATCTCGGAGGGGCTCTCGCCCCTCCGCTGCCATGGAGGCCGTGGACGAGAGGGGGAACTCTCCTCCCATCTAGGGGGGGGGGAGGCCAAGGAAGAAGAAGGAGGATGGGACTCTCTCCCCCTCTCTCCCGATGGCGCCGGAGTGCTGCCGGGGCTAGGATCATGACGGCGATCTACATCAACAATCTTGCTACCATCAACACCAACTTTCTCCCCCTCTATGCAGCGGTGTAACCTGTCTATTCCCATTTAAATTCTCTACTTAAACATGGTGCTCAACAATACATACTATTATCCAATGATGTTTGAGTAGATATGTTTTATCCTATGGCATAATCGTGATCTTGGTTGGTATGATTGTATATTTTATTTTGGTGCTGTCCTATGGTGCCCTCCGTTCTCACACAAACTTGAGCCCCCCCCCCCTGCTGTAGGGTGTTGCAATATGTTCATGGATCGCTTATTATGGGTTGCTAGAGTGATAGAAGTTTAAACCCGAGTAAGGGGGGTATGACGTATGGCAGTAAAGAGGACTTGATACTTAATGCTATGGATGGGTTTCACGACCTTAATGATCTTTAGTAGTTGCGGATGCTTGCTAGAGTTCCAATCATAAGTGCATATGATCCAAGTAGAGAAAGTATGTTAGCTCATGCCTCTCCCTCATATAAAATTGCAAGAATGATTACCGGTACTTGCTATCGACTGCCTAGGGACAAATCCTTCTCTTGTGTTACAAAAAGCTTGCTACTACACTACTTTTATTGTGTTGCAATTTATTTCAAGTTTCAATCTCGCTAAGTACTTATAGTGTTATTCTTGTTTTAGATAAAGCAAACATTAAGTGTGCGTAGAGCTGTATCGATGGTCGATAGAACTTGAGGGAATATTTGTTCTGCCTTTAGCTCCTCGTTGGGTTCGATACTCTTACTTATCCAAGAAGGCTACAAATGATCCCCTATACTTGTGGGTTATCAAGACCTTTTTTTGGTGCCGTTGCCGGGGTGCAATAGCGTGGGGGAATATTCTCGTGTGTGCTTGTTTGCTTTATCACTAAGTAGTTTTTTGTTTCTTGTTCTAAGTTGTTCTCTATCTTTAGTTATGGATATGGAACATGAAACACCAAAAACATTAGTTGTACTTGCTACTCATGGAGATGGGGGACCTCCTAAAACCCTCGATGCTCGTTATGTGAAAGATATTATGCACCACTTTGATTATCCTGAGAAAACCCCATTCAACTATATAATGGGAGTAACATTGGATCAATGTGGATACTTTAGGGATTATCGCTTGACTCATAAAGGGAAATTGTTGTGGGATCAAATTCATTTGTTGCGTTGGTATGCTCGGGAGCTATGCTTGAGATATGATTATACTTGTTGCTCTAGGATGAATGCTCCACATCTTCCCTTTTCATGCAAATTTAATGATAATGAAACCTTGTCTTCTTATGCTAATGGTATATATGATTACTATGATGTGGAACGAATAGAAGAATTTGTTGCTTTTAAGGGTGCTTATGAAATTGAATCTCTGTTTGTAAAGTATGATTATGATGATGATTCAAGTTATAGATCTGAAATTTTTGCTATCCTTAAATATTGCTATGATAATTATAAATACAATTATGATATTGATGTATTTATTGAGAGAATCTCCGCTGTCCAAAAAGAGACTAATATTTTGCAGGAGTCTATGGAAGAAGAAATTGATGACATTGTGAGCTCATTGGATGAAAAAGATGAGGAGGAGAGTGAAGAACAAAGGGAGGAAGAACGGATTAGCTACCCGTGCCCACCTTGTGATGAGAGTAAACCCTCAACTAATACATTGTTTAATCTCCTTTCGTCCTTACCAAAGGATGAATGCTATGATTATTGCTATGACCCCGTTGATTCTTTTGAAATATCCCTTTTTGATGATGCTTGCTATGCTTGTGGCCAAGATGCCAATAAGAATTATGCTTATGGATATGAACTTGCTATAGTTCCTTATGTTAAACATGAAATTGTTGCTATTGCACCCACACTTGATAGTCCTATTATCTTTTTGAATTCTCCCAACTACACTATATCAAAGAAGTTTGCACTTATTAAAGATTACATTGATGGGTTACCTTTTACCGTTGCACATTGTGGTTTTGATGAATATAATATGCATGTGCTTGCTGCTCCTACTTGCAATTATTAATAGAGAGGAACTACATCTTTGCCTCTCTATGTTTCCAACACAACAAAATTGCAAGAAACTTCTTATACTATGCATTGGCCTTTACTTGATGTGTATGAATTGTTCTTGTATGACATGCCTATGCATAGGAAGAGAGTTAGACTTCGTTGTTACATGACACACATCACTTTGTGCTCACTACTAAATGCCAAATAATTGCTAATTCAAATTGTCTTTGATATACCTGGGATCCGGGTGGATCCATTACTTGAGCACTTTATACCTAGCTTAATGGCTTTAAAGAAAGCGTTGCCAGGGAGACAACTCGGAAGTTTTAGAGATTCATTTATTTTTGTTGAGTGCTTTTATAAAGTTTAAAAACAAAAAATATAGAGTGGAACTTAAAACTTTTTCAAAAAGAGAAGCGATTGAAAGGTGATGCATTGCGGAAATGAGGGTGGACCTTGAACACTTGTGTTCATGCTCATGGAAACAATGTAGAATTTTTCATGGAAGTTTCTTCAAAAAATAATTATCCCCTTGTACAAATCCTTTGTATTATAAAAACAATGTGCCAAGAGTTTCCTTTAGGATGATTAGATTGCTTGTTGGTTTGTGCGATGCAAAAACAGAAACTTTGGCTGTAGTGTTGGAAATATGAGCAATTTACCAAATGATTTTATTAACAGAAATAATAGATAAAACATGAATATTAAATAAGAGATCAAACAAGTCATGCAATCTGACAGAGAGAAGGTAAATCGCATATGCATATATAAACTAGAACCAAATATATCTAAAGCAGACACTAGAGCCAAAAACTGAAGCAGAATCTCAAACAGAGAGAGTATGAGAACATACGCAGCAGGAGCAGAAGCCCCAGTCTTGGGTGAAGTGTCCTCGCCAGTCATGTTGTCGAAGAGGTTGTTGACGTCAGCAAAGAAGTCGTCGTCGGGGAAGTAGTCGTCAGAGTCCGGGGTGTCCGTGATGAAGAAGTCAGTAGTCACGCGGAGCGCTCCCCAAAAACCTTATCACCCTTCTCCCGTACATGACTCAAAGTGGTGCGGTTTCGGAGGCCTACTATCCCGACCCGCGGTGCACACCGCAAGCCAGGATGAGGAAGATCGTAGCAGCAGCGCAGTGCTCGGGAACTTTGTGGCGAGACGGAGAGGATCTTCTAGTGTGTCTCTCCCTTTTATAGGCACATGAGAAGGAGGCGAGAGGGCAGCAAGCTTCGTATTGAATGTCCACTACAGCAAAAACTTTCAGCTCCGGTGTGACCTTTCGTATACCCGCCGTGCGTGGCAAAAATTTAGACATCGGCTCAGCTCATTCCCGCAACCCGCGGCGCGGCGAGTCAGGGCGTGGCGAGACGGCCGATGGAGGAGGAGCGCGCGCGGATGTCCCTCTTGTTCTCATGCTCATACAAGTGGGGAAAGAACCTCCCTTATAAGGAGGTCAAACTCCCTCTAAACTAGTAATGTGGGACTAAACTTTAGTAGTGCCCCTTGCCTTGCATGAATGGGCTAAGTGGGCCTCTAGGATTTTTTAGGAATTTCTGAAATTGCTATTAGGCTCGCCCAAAATAGACAAAATTATAGCATGTAGTGTGTGATTTTACATTTTTTACTAGAACGTTAGAAGTTTCTGAATTTTTTTGCACAATCTTTCTATACAAATTGTTTATTTTTCCTAATTTTTCAGAATGTTTAGAGTTATAGAAGTATGGTGAATGTTCAAATTTTTACAGACTATCGTGTTTTCACAGATTGCTCTTACAGCTTCATTATTTGTGTATGATTGAGTTCTTGTTGAAGCTTCATTGACTTGGGGCCATAGAATTGTGATAGCATATAGTGATTAATGTTTAACAATAATTATACAATAATGTTAGAGCAGTACATGATGGGATTTCATTGATCATATGCACTAACCCCGCCACTAAAAGTTCAGTTAAGTTTTGTGTGGATGAAGTGTTCGAAGATCGAGGAGGTCTCAATGTGAGGAGAAGGAAGAGAGGCAAGAGCTCAAGCTTGGGGATGCCCAAGGCACCCCAAGTAAATATTCAAGGAGACTCTAGCGTCTAAGCTTGGGCATGCCCCGGAAGGCATCCCATCTTTCTTCAACAAGTATCGGTATGTTTTTGGATTCGTTTCGTTCACATGATATCCGTAAATTCTTGGAGCGTCGTGTGCTTTTTCTTTTTCTTTTAATAGCGCACCATGCTGGTATGAGATAGTCCATGGTTGATTTATATAATGATCATTGCACTTCACTTAAATATTTTGAGTATGGCTTTGTAGAATGCTTCATGTTCTCCACTTATATCATTTGAAGTTTGGATTGCCTGTTTCTATTCACATAGAAAACCAATGTTTGAAGAATGCTATTTTGCTTCACTTATATATATTTGTTAGAGCATGATATTTTGTAGAAAGAATTAAACTCTCATGCTTCACTTATATCTATTTAGAGAGTCAAACGGAATTGGCCAATTGCATGGTTAGTCATAAAATCCTACATAAAACTTATGGATCACTGAATATGATATGTTTGATTCCTTGTATAGTTTTGCGATATAGAGATGATAATATGTGGTGCTCTCCGGATGTCCGGTGCCATGCCACAGAGAAGAAATTCATGGATTTCCATTCCCTTCGGACGTCGGACATCCGGTGCCTCTTCACAGAACCGAAATTAACGGAAGTCTGGTCCTTCCGGACGACCGTTCACTGGACGACCGATACTCTCGGATGTCCGTTACCTGTGCATTTTCCCTCACCAATTACACACTGATTCCTGATTTTATCCATGTCTCGGGCGACCGGTGCCCGCCGGACGTCCGATCCAACTTTTCTGTCGGACGACCGGTGCCTGCCGTACGGCTGGTGCCTGTTCAGCATAAGTGACCTCCAACAGCCATTTTTGTACTTAGAGTATAAATATCTTATTCCCCACCCATGGGTAGTTGTCCAACACAGTGCAAAGACTTCAAGAACACCTTTATCTCTCACTCTCTCTTGCTTCCACCAAATCCTATATCCCAAGAGCGTTTGTGTGGATTCTTGAGTGTTGTTCCAATCAAAAGATATATCGTCCCTCTCTCCTCCTCTCAACCAAAGTAATTCGTGATTTCGCCAAGTTTTGAGCGTTTCCCTTGATTTTGTTACTCTTGGAGGTTGGAGACTCCTAGGCGATAGGAGTTGTTCGGAGAGGAATCAACCATTGTGATTTCCCCCGAAAAGTTTGTGAGGGTTTGGAGACCACCTAATGGTCTACCACTAGTGGTTTGGAATCGCCTGTGACGCCCGGGTAATTAAGCTATAGTAATCCCACGTTAATGATGCTACGTCACCACGGTTACTGTTGTTAATCTTGCAATGATTCAAATCCTGTTCAAGTTTTAAATTTAGGATCGAGTCAAACATTTAGTGTTTTCAAAAGTCAAAACTAAAATGCTCTAAAAGTGACAAATAAATCATATGTAATAATTGATGGTGAGACCACACTTTTATACAGAGTTTAAGTGCACTGTTATAATTAAAAGCAGTGGCTAAAATAATAATTTAATTGCTTTTGAAATTATGAAAATATTAATCTAATATATATATATTGGCTACAAACTAGGTTTGGAAGTGGCCTATATTGATGATACTAATTTAGGTGCTAACTTGGTAGTTCATAAAACTAAAGTAAAAGGAACTAAAAATAAAACAGAAAAGAAATAGAAAACAAGAGGAAAAGAAAAAGGCAAAACAGAAAACAAAACAAAAGAAATGGGAAACAAAGAAAACACCCCCACTGGGCCAATTGGTCCAGCTGGCCACCAGGCCGGCTGACCCCCACCACTTAACCCACCTCACCCAGTAACCCTAACCACCCAGTCCCCCCACTTCCCCCCGATCCCCACTCCTTCCCCGAGCTCCCTCTCCTTCGGTCAGGAGCCGCCGCCGCCAGAGAACCTCGCGCGCCTGACGCCATCGTCGATGCTCATCGCCGGGCCTCCTCTCCGCCACTCGTCACCGGCTCACCGCTCCTCTTCCCTGACCCGATCTGGATCGGGAAGGGGCAACGAGCCCGATGCCCGACGCCGTCGCCGAGTGCCACCACCACCGTTGCCCGCAGGCCTCGCCATCACCGGACCTCGCATCGCCTTCCCCGACTCGCGTCCCCAAGCCACGCCGACCCCCCTTCTCGCCAACGCTGTGAGCTGCCACCATTTTCCCGGCCTCTCTTTCCCTTCCCCCGTCCGTGCGCGTCGCCGTAGCTCACTCGCCCGACGCCGTGCCCGCCCACTCCGTGCACTCGTCCCACGCGCGCGCCCGTGCTGTGCTCGTCTGCATCACACGCACACTGCCTCGCCCCACTCCCGCAGACTACTGCTGCTACTCCGTGCCACGCGCAGCTCGTTGGTGGCGCTGGCCGCCGCCCCCGCCGTCCCAGACCGCCTCCGCCACCGTGCTGCTAGCCGCTGTGTGCTTGCTGCCGCTGCTACCCAAGGCCACGGGCGCCTCACGCGCTCGCCCCCGCGCCTCTGCCGCCAGCCTAGCACGCCTCCCACGCCGCGCCGCTCGCAGCCGCCCCCACAGCACCATGCCGCACGACAGCCCCGCCTCCGCCCGACTGGCCGGCAACCGCCCCTCCCCTCCGGCGGGCTCGCCTTGCCCCGGCGGCCTCGCCCCGCGGTACCTGCGGGCGAGCGCCCGCTTGGGTGCCCGTCACCCGCATACATGCCCCGCCCCGCTAAACGCCCAAACCCGCTAGGCCCCAAGGGCCTATGACAGAGGGGCCCCGCGCCCAGAACGTAATAAAAAAAGGAAAAATATATATACTAAAGATATTATTAATTAAAAATAAATATATAATAAAATATTAATTACTTAATTAATTAGAGAATTAGAGAATTAATTAAACTAATTAATCCTGATTAGATTAAACTAATCACTAATTAACCTAATTAAACTCGTTAGTTAATCTTAGTCAATGACAAACGGACCCACCCATCAGCTCGACTCGTCAACAGTCAAAACTAGCCGCTGATGTCATGCTGACGACATGCTGACGTCATAAATACAATTTCGAATTAAAATAAACTATTAATCCCAGAAAATGATTTAAAACTTTAAAAATTAATATAAAATAATCCGTAACTCGGATGAAAATACTTTGTACATGAAAGTTGCTCAGAATTTCGAGACGAATCCGAATACGCAGACCGTTTGTCCACCACATGTCCCTAGCATAGCGAACATGCAACTTTACCCCTCCATTTCATCTGCCCGAAAACGCGAAACCCCGGGAATACTTTCCCGGATGTTTTTCCCCTTTCACCGGTAGCACCTATCACCGCGTTAGGTCACACGTAGCACCACATATTTCCATGTTATGCTTTGTTGTATGATGCTTGCTTTATATTTATTGTTTCTTCCCCCTCTTCTATTCGATAGACACCGGGACTGAGACCGCTGACAGTGCCACGGTGATCAACTGCATCGACGATGACCCTTCTTCCTGTGCAACAGAGCTTCAAGGCAAGCCCCCCCTTGATCACCAGATATCGCCCATTCTCCTCTCTCTCTTATTCTTGCATTAGAACTGCTACTGTTGATGATTCGATAGCTCCTTTTCTCTTGCATAGCCTGTCATTGTTGCTACAACTGTTGATATCTGTACCTGCTATCCTAATGCTTAGTATAGGATGCTAGTATTCCATCAGTGGCCGTACATCCTTGTCCGTCTGCCATGCTATACTATTGGGCCGTGATCACTTCGGGAGGTGATCATGGGTTTATACAATCTTATTACATACTCATGATGATGATTTAGATATGGGGGCTGAAGGGGCAGGTGGTTCCACATAGGTAGTGGTGGGCCTGGGATCCCGACAGCCCCTTGATGGTTACTTGTGGCGGAGCGACAAGGCGGGTTGTGACCACCTAGGAGATAGGTGGGCCTGGCCCTAGTCGTTGTCCGCGTTTTATTTCATAATAACAAGATTAACGAGATCTTGGTATTTGATCTGAGTCTGGCCATTGGCCTATACGCACTAACCATTTACGTGGGCATAGTTATGGGCACTCGACGTCGTGGTATCAGCCGAAGCCTTCTTGACGTCAGCGACTTAGCGGCGCGCGCTGGATTGGACTTGAACGCCGCTCTGGTATTATGAGCGTCTAGGTCTGCTTACCGGCCGCGTACGCAACGTGCAGGTGTGTGTTGGGCGATGGGCATAGACCCCTGCGTGCTTAGGACTATGACCGACGTCCTGACCTCTCTGCTGTGCTTAGGTAGGGCTGCGACGTGTTGATATTCCGAGGCCGGGCATGACCCATGAAAGTGTGTCCGGCCAAATGGGATCGAGCGTGCTGGGTTATGTGGTGCACCCCTGTAGGGAAGTTAATCTATTCGAATAGCCGTGTCCCTCGGTAAAAGGACGACCCAGAGTTGTACTCTGACCTCATGACAACTAGAACTGGATGACGCAACCAGATGGTGGAGTCTAGGAGCTAGAGGATCCCGAGGATGTTTCTACATGGAGTTCGGCTTCGAGGAGTAGTTAGGAGTTCCCAGGCAGGAGGCCTTGCCTTTTCGATCGTTGCTACATTTGTGCTAGCCTTCTTAAGGCAAACTTGTTTAACTTATGTCTGTACTCATATATTTTTGCTTCTGCTGACTCTTTTGTTTCGAGCTTATGTATTTGAGCCCTTGAGTCCCCTGGATTGTAATATAAAGCTTGTATTATTTTAATTTGTGTCCAGAGTTGTGTTGTGATACCTTCGAGTGAGTCCCTGATCTTGGTCGTACACAATTGCGTGCATGATTATTGTATGGTCAAATCGGGGGCGTCACATCGCCTTCGTGGTGATATCTCAAAGAGAGAATAGGGTGAGCCTTCGTGGCGTTGGTGTTCCTTCATGGTAACATCCACCTCTCTAAACGGTGACGTAGCTTCCCTCCAAGGAAGTGAACATCAGCATACATCCTCGTCTCTTGGAGTTTTGGTTATTCCTACCCATAACTTTTTACTTGTGGTTACTTGTCTCCTTGTCCTTACTTTTACTCATAGTGTTCTTGTTCACTTATATACATGTGTTCCTTATCTTACCTTGCTTAGCTCATAGATTCTTACTTAAAATTGTTAGGCTCAATTACATATTCCGCATTATTGCCTAAAATTGCTAAGTAACAATTAAAATTTGGAATTGTACCTATTCACCCCCGCTAGGTCCATTTCGATCCTTTCAGAGGTACTAGTGGATGATCGTGTTTAGTAAGATATTGATGTTAAGGTTTGTGATTCCTGAAGCATGCACGTATAGTCTCTTGTTATGTCGGGAAGTTGGATCACAACTTATCCTTGATTGTCTATCTTTGTGTGAAGGTCGGGGGCGCGCGATGGTCAACTCCTACCAACCTCCACTAGGAGCATGCATAGTATTACTTTGCTTCGAGGGCTAATAAACTTTTGCAATAAGTATGTGAGTTCTTTATGACTAATGTGAGTTCATGGATTATACACACTCTCACCCTTTCATAATTGCTAGCCTCGCCTATGCATCAACCTTATTAAACCTTCCTCAAAACAGCCACCATAACTACCTATTATGGCATTTCCATAGCCATTCCTAGTTATATTGCCATGCACTTCCATCATATAGTTGACTTGAGCATTCATTTTCATCATATAGAGTCATACTATGTTATAGGTATCGAGTTGTAATTTTTATTTCTTTTGAGTTATAAGTAAAAGAAGTGTGATGATCATCATTATCCATTATTAGAGCATGTACCCGTGAGGAAATGTGGGGACCCTGACTTAAGAGTCGAGATCACCGAATGCATGTGTACAGTGATCCCAGAGATTAATGCTCACTGAATACACAGAAGCTGAATAACAAGAGTCTTACATCCATACGTACCGTCTTACACAAATTACGACCATTATGGCCAAGTCTTACATAGATAAAGCCTCATGGGCTGAATAGCAAATAAACTCGAATAGTAGAAGTCTTCGTAGATAAGTAGAACCCATGCCAACTGCCTTAACCCTACAGGTATTCTGGCTGGGAAACCATCCTAGTTCGCATGTTCGTCTCCATAGAATTCTTCGTCAAATTCCTGCTCTTCCATGCCTGGCCAGTTAAATAACCAATGGCAAGCCAATGAGTACTTTGAATGTACTCGCAAGCAACCCATGTCTTTGTAACAAGTATGACAAGGTATGAAATAGTATTAAATAGGACATGTTTGCATAAAGCAATTTGTGAGTGCAATGTCATGAACTACATGCATCATAGGAAAAATAGGTTACATATATCAACATAGCCAAGTTATGATCTCTTTCATCTTGTCAAGTCTTTTTGACTTAAATCAACAAAGCTTCCACACACACACACAGGGTTTCGCAAACATTGGACGTAGCCCAAGAGCGGTTACCCAACTGTCCTTGACCGTGGACACGGCTATTCGAATAGTTTTACACTCTGCAGAGGTTGCACACTTTACCCACTAGATCTGGGGAACTTCCGTTTCATCCACGACCCGTGGTACCTCAAGTACCCGGGGTAAGCACGCGATCACTATCTTTCCCTAGACGACACTAACATGTGGTCCACTCGATTGGTAATTAACCCCCGTGCTCCACATTTGACATCTTAAAATCATGGAGCCTCACTCCCATATCACATACCACAGGCACAGGGTACCAACGGTGTGTTCGGTGCCCTGTGAAAAAAGTCATGGACACCTATCCAAGAACGACCCCGTCCCGAGAGTGACCTCATGTCACTCCCGTCACTAGTAATGCGGGCACCATGCTAGTATCGGCCTAGGTAATCAATAATGCCCTTTCCCATATAAGGGTAGAGTGGTTGCGCATGTAAAGTTGGAATAACGGTCGCAACTTAAACCAATCCGTTTGAAAAAGATAACACACACACTTGTCTCGATACACCACTTCGTCATCAAGTGGTTACCCAACTCATCATCTCCCTCGGGCATAAGTGACACCCGATGGGTTTTTTTAAAGAGTCTTTCGAAAGTACTATGCTTCCACCATTAGGCATATTCCCGTTCCACTTGCATAGCCACTACCATAGTGACCTATCTATTCCCACCCGCATAACCCTCATAGGAAGGTAGGGTCATGCTTGATGCAAGTTTCCATATGAAAGAAACAAGGTGACCCACACAAGTGGTCATTGTCTCAACATGATTCTGGTGCATTGACAATAAGTACTATATGACATGCATGGAAAAAGGGGTTTCATAGACATGGTCAAAGGGCTGCTTGCCTTGGTTGGCTTGGTCTTCAAATCCTTCAAGTCCTTCTCCTTCTTCTTCTTCAGCAACCTCGTCAAACATGGTATCTAATCGTCGCAATAAAATAATGGGAAAATAAGACAATAATAAAAACAGAAAAACCAAAGTGCTCAGAAAAATGTCAACTTATTTTTATAAAATACTAGAAGGAAAACTAAGAGGGCAAAAATTCTTAGTTTTGGATTTGGTGTGACAGAATAGGGTAGATGGATTTTTGAACAGAGGTTTTAGTGTTCAAATTTAAATTTAAATTTGTACAGTACATAAAAGGTTCATGAATATGTGTGAAAGTTATATCATTAAATAGGTTGGAATATTACAAGATTTTAGGAACTGGAATAATTTCATTTGGATTAATATTTAGTCTAGAGGAATTTTTGCAAGATTGACAGAAAAAGAAAAAGGAAAAGGGCTCTGTGCCTGCTGGGCCAGAACAGCCGCAGCGCAGCAGGCCCAGCTAGAGAGGCGGCCCAGCGCACTGGTGCCTACGCGCGCGCTAGGTTTTAAACCTGACGGGCGGGGCCCAGGCGTCAGTGAGAGAGGGAGGGGCGAAGGAGAGGAGAGGCTGACAGGCGGGGCCCGCCTGTCATCCCTAACCCTGCGACAGAGGGCCGGCGAGCTCATCGGCGTCGATGCAGGGCACGACAAGGTCGGGCGAGGGCACGGTTGGACTCAGCGTCGAGTAGCCGTTCGGGTGGAGGTAGTTGCAGTCGCCGAGGTGGCCTGGTTCGCCGGCGACGAGGTCACGCGGCGGAGGGGCTTCGGGCGTCGATGGTTCCGGCCATTTCCGGCTGCAAAAGAAGAGGGGAGGAAGGGGGAAATGGTCAATGAGCCGCGGCGGTTCCAGATCGAGGAAGAGGAGCGAGGGAGAGGGCCTGTACCCTGATGTCGACGGCGACTCGAGGCGGCGGAGCTCGAGCTCGATCTCGAGCTCGGGCTCGTCTGGAGAGGGGTGAGTGGTGTAGGGGGATAGGTGTGTGTGGAGGCGAGTGGTGAGGAGAGTAGAGCGCGGGGTGTCCCTTTTATAGGCGAACGGCGGGGTGCCGTGGACCCGTGCGCCGGCAAGCTCCTGCTCGTTGCCACAGGGCTCGGGAGGAGCTGGCGCCGGGTCTGGGGTGTTGCTAGGCATGGACTACGCCCAGAGGAAGGGAGAGAAGGAGCGAGGAAGCGTCAGGGTAGCGCGCGTGTGAGCGTGCTCATTGGAGCTCTCGGGCGGCCATGGTGCGCGTGCGAGCAGGGGCAGGGGAGAGAGAGGAAGGAGGGGATGACCAGCTGCCATGTTGTGGACGTCAAGGCGACCTCGAGAGACTCCATTACGACGCCCTAGGTAGTCGGGTGCCTCGGGCAGGACGCGGCTACAGTGCGGGAGCACACTGTAGCGTGCTCCAGAGTGCCCATATGGCCGGCATGGCCGTGTCCCACGCGCTCTGGACGCGGCCACCTTGTCCATTGGCTCTAGGGGGGAGTAAAGAATGTGGGAGGGACGTTCGATGCCGTGGAGGGCTTCTAGAAGGAGAGAGTGCTGAGAGAGAAGGGTGAAAGTGACTGTCCAGGAATGTAAAATAGGGTTTTACCCCCCTCAATCATTGAGCTGTGGTGCAGCCATTGCTGCTGGAGGTAGAAGGGGTCTAGTAGATGCTGTGGTAAAAAGCTTAGCTCAAGGAGAACAAGGAAAGAGGTAAAAGTGATAGTTATGGAAAATTACCAAAAGGTGTTTGATGTGGTTTTGGGTAAGCAAATGATTTCCAATTGACATGAGACTTAACAGGATCAAATGGTATATAGAAATAGGGTGTTCCACCAAGTTTGAGCTCATTTGAAGAAACTTGCAAATGTAACTTTAGTAAACCATAGAAATCAACAGAAATGGATTTTCCAATATTAAGTTAAGTAAATCATCCCTCCTTGATGCACCACTTGGTGTAGTGTCATCATTTGGAGTTGTGATCCTGTCCACAAAGTTTGAGGTCACAAGTAAAAAGTTGGTAATGTAAAGTTGTTCAAAGTTGGATCTGAACATAAATGGTGTGGGGGTACTCTGATCAAGTTACACTTCTCCAAAACTTATGCCATTTGGTCTAGATGCATTATTAGACCATTCTAGCATGTGTACCAAGTTTGATAGCATTTGGACAAGTTTGGCAATGTAAAGTTGCTCAAACTTCAAAAAAGGACAGAATGGTCTTGAGGGGTTTTGATGATGTTTTATTGCTTCCCAAGGCATGGGGCTTGGCAAGATCATCAAATATGTCATATCTGACATGATAGAATTTCCCTGGAATTTTTAGAGAATATTTCCTTTGTAAATATTTCAAAAGCTTGAATTATCCAGAAATGGTTTCTGAGGGATTTGCCCAATTTTTTGAACATGACCAAATGTTGAAACTCTTATATATGGACAATATATGTCCTAAGAGTCTCCCTGAATTTTGGCAAATATTTTTGAAATAGTTAAATAATTTTTTCCCTATTAAAGACCATTTCTGGACTTAAGAGAAAGCTTTTAAATAAAATAGGAAAATAACTTTTAAAATTATATTTTTGTGGTTTATGGGAGTCCTATATCTAATAGGTTCCAAATATACTCTTTAAAATATTTTTATCACCCTAAATCAAGCACTTGTAGTGCAAACCTCAATCCAGGGGTTTTTGGAAAACTAATTTTTGGCCAAATTATTTTTGTAAGAAAATACTATATTGCACTATACACATGGTATGATCACTGGGAAGAAGTTTGGAGCTAAGGGATGAAGTATATAAGATGGAGTAGTTAACTTTAAAGAGCACTTGAAAATCACACAGAGAAAAACTTAACTCCAAATAAAAGCCAAATGATGCCAAAAAAATTTGTTAGTCCAAATTTTTATGCTTTAATAATGCAATAACCTTGTTACAAAATGCAGGGTGTGACAGACCTACCCCCCTTACAAGAATCTCATCCCCGAGATTCCTAAACTAGGCCTTAAAAGAGATCGGGATACTCGGATCTAAGATAGTCTTCACGTTCCCAGGTTGCCTCTGCTTCCGTGTGGTTGCTCCACTGGACCTTGAAGTACTTGATGGTGCGGCTTCGCGTCCATCGCTCTGCTTCATCCAGAATGCGAATGGGCTTCTCGCGGTAGGTCAAATCAGGCTGAAGATCAATGGCTTGGTGATCGACATCCTTGTACAGATCAGGCTTGTCCGGAACTTGGAGACACTTCCGGAGTTGTGACACGTGGAATACGCTGTGCACATCGGATAGCTCAGGTGGTAGTTCCAACTGGTAAGCCACTTCTCCTCGTCGGTCGGTGATCTTGAAGGGACCAATGAACCTTGGTGCGAGCTTCCCTTTAACGTGGAAACGCTTGGTTCCCTTCAGAGGAGTTACTCGCAGGTACACATGGTCTCCAACACGAAAACTCATATCTCGGCGACGAGTGTCAGCATAGCTCTTCTGCCTTGACTTGGCGGTCTTCAAACGTTCTCTGACTAGTTGGACTTGCTCTTCTGCTTCGCGGAGAATATCTGGTCCAAAGACTAGCCCTTCTCCAGTGTCTGACCAGTTGAGGGGTGTGCGACACTTGCATCCGTACAACACCTCAAATGGTGCCATCTGAAGGCTCGACCGATAACTGTTGTTATAGGAGAACTCAGCAAAAGGGAGGCAATCTTCCCACTTGGCTCCGTATGCTAAGACATAGGCTCGGAGCATGTCTTCGAGTATTTGATTTACTCGCTCCATCTGTCCTCCGGTTTGCGGGTGAAAAGCGGTGCTGAAAGACAACTTGGTTCCCAAGGCTTCTTGGAATCTTTTCCAGAACCTTGAAGTAAATTGGGTGCCTCGATCTGACACAATCTCCTTTGGAATACCATGGAGGCTCACGATTCGGTCAATATAGAGGCCGACCAGCTGGTTCCCATTATAGGTTGTTTTGACGGGAATGAAATGGGCTACTTTTGTCAAATGGTCGACTATGACCCAGATGGAGTCATGTCCTTTATTCGACCTTGGTAATCCAGTGATGAAGTTCATTCCGACTTTATCCCACTTTCACTCAGGAACCTTGAGTGGTTGGAGCAATCCAGTGGGTCGCTGATATTCAGCCTTGACCCTTTGGCACACATCACACTTTGCAATATAGGTGGCAATCTCTCTTTTCATCACGTGCCACCAAAATCTTTCCTTCAAGTCTTGATACATCTTGGTTCCTCCGGGGTGGATGGAATACAAAGTGTCGTGGGCTTCTTGCAAGACCAAATTCTTCAGCTCCATCATGTTTGGTACGCAGATGCGGCCTTTGTACCAAACAATTCCGAGCTCGTCCTCGGAGAATCCTAGGGCCTTGCCTAGATTCATCTTCTTCTTGATGCCTTCAATGCTTGCGTGCCCACCTTGTGCTTTCTTGACTTCATCGATCAGGGTTGGTTTGACTTCCAGATGGTCTAGGAATCCATGGGTGACCAATTCCAAGCAGAATCGTTCCAGCTCTTCAAATAGGGCTAGCTGCCTTCTTTGAATTATGGCATTCAGGGAGCAAGCCTTTCTGCTTAAGTCATCGGCCACCATGTTAGCCTTCCCGAGGTGATATTGAACACTGAGGTCAAAATCCTTGATTAGTTCCAACCATCTTCGTTGCCTCATGTTCAATTCCTTCTGGGTGAAAATATACTTCAGACTTTTGTGGTTTGTGTATATCTCACACCGTTTCCCTAGGAGGTAATGCCGCCATGTCTTCAAGGCATGAACTACTGCTGCTAACTCAAGATCGGGAGTAGCGTAGTTCTCTTCATGAGGTCGTAGCTGCCTTGAGAGGTAAGCTATGACTCGTCCTTCTTGCATCAGAACGCTTCCCAATCCGGTTCGAGAGGCATCATAATATATCACGACCTCTTTGTGAATATCAGGTGTTGCCAGAACTGGGGCGGTGGTCAATCTCTTCTTGAGCTCTTGGAAGCTTTCTTCGCATTTTGGCGTCCATTCGAACTTCTTGTCCTTCTTCAGGAGCTGAGTCATTGGACGGGCAATGCTAGAGAATCCTTCCATGAATTTGCGGTAATAGCCCGCAACTCCGAGGAAGCTTCTAACTTCCTTGACGGTCGTTGGGGATTTCCATTGGGTCACAGCTTCGATCTTCGCGGGATCAACTAACAATCCTTCCTCGGTCAAGACATGACCTAAGAATCCAACTTTATGCAGCCAAAACTCACATTTGCTGAATTTGGCATATAGTTGGTGCTCTTGAAGCTTGTCTAGGACCATCCTCAAATGTTGCTCATGCTATTCCTCCGTCTTTGAGAAGAGAATAATGCCATCAATGAAGACAACAACAAACTTGTCCAAATATTCCATGAAGACTTTATTCATGAGATACATGAAGTAAGATGGGGCATTGGTTAATCCAAAGGACATGACCGTGCACTCATACATGCCATATCTTGTTACAAATGCCGTCTTCGGAATATCTTGGGGTCTGATATTCAGCTGGTAGTACCCAGATCTGAGGTCGATCTTGGAGAACACCTTGGCTCCGCTGAGTTGATCAAAAAGACCTTCAATCTTGGGAAGTGGATACTTGTTCTTGATTGTAACTTCATTGAGGGAACGGTAGTCAATGCATAAGCGGATGGTACCGTCCCTTTTTGCCACAAACAGAACAGGTGATCCCCAAGGGGAGGCACTAGGGCGGATAAATCCCTTCCTCAACTGCTCTTCCAGTTGCTTCTTCAACTCGGCTAATTCTTCCGTCCCCATTCTATAAGGCTTCTTATAGATGGGTCCTGCCCCGGGCATGAGCTCGATGATGAACTCAATGTCACGGTCAGGGGGCATTCCCGGTAGCTCGTCCGGAAAGACATCGGGATACTCTCACACTACTCGCACTTGCTCCAGCCCAACTTCAGACAAACAGTTGACTTGAGCGGTTTGAGCAGAAGAGGAGTTGGGGGCAAACTTGACTTCGACTCCTTGGTCATTGGTCACAGTGACAGTCCGGTTGGCACAGTCTAACAAGCCTTGGCGCTTGCTGAGCCAATCCATTCCTAAGATCACATCCAAGCCTTGCGATCTTAAGATGATAAGGTCTGCTAGGAAGTCTACACCATTAATGATAATACCGACTCCCTTACATCCTATCTTGGCTCTCATCTCTGCTCCGGGGGTTTGTACCACCATGGGATTATTCAGGGGTGTAGGGGTCATGCCACTTTTTAATGCAAATCTTTGAGTGACAAATCGATGCGTGGCTCCAGAATCAAACAAGACAGTTGCTGGTGCTGAGTTGACAAGGAACTTACCCAGCACGACGTCCGGGTCTTCCTGGGCTTCTTCAGCAGTGACGTGATTCACACGCCCTGTCCCATGGTTGGGCGGGTTGCGAGGAGCTTGGTTCCTTGACGGCATCCCGCGGCCTTGTCCTGGGTTCTGCACATTGAGGCGCGGTACATTGGGCTTCTTGTTGGGGGCACACCTTAGAGATATGTCCAGACTGGCCACAACCAAAGCAAATGACTTGGTTTGGGTTATTGATCTTGTTGCCACCACTGTTATTGGGGTTGAATGTTGGCCTTGGGTTGGCATACTGCTGAGGCTAATAGTTGGTGCGAGGTGCAGGAGCTCTTGGCTGCTGATAGGTTGGCTTGACCGGGGCTGGCTGCCACGGGCGAGGCTTCTGGTTGCTGAAACTTCCCTTGCTGATCATCTTGCGCTTGCGAGTGTCTTCCAGAGCACGCCGCTTGTCTTCAAGCATGAGTGCTTTGTTCACCAGGTCAGGAAAGGTTGGGCAGTCACACAAGACAAGCGAGTAATGCAGAGTCTGATTGAGGCCTTCCATGAAGTGCTCCTTTTTTGCAGCATCTGTGCTGACATCTTCAGGGGCATACCTTGACAGAACACTGAACTTCTACATATACTCCTTGACAGTGCCACTTCCTTGCTTCAGGGCTCGAAACTCACGCTTCTTGATAGACATGATTCCAGAAGGAATATGGGCCTTGCGGAATTTTTCCTTGAAGTTATTCCAAGTGATGTCTTTCCCAGCATGCATGACCTTGAATCCATCCCACCAAGCTCTAGCAGTCCCCCCGAGGCAGTGGGCATCATAAGCCACCTTCTCGCGGTCTTCGGTGCAACCGACTAGTTCCAGCAAGTCCTCAATGGTGCGGACCCAGTCGTCTGCATCCAGGGGTTCAGTAGTCTAGATGAAGGTTGGCGGTGCATGCTTCTTGAACTCCGCCAACGTGGAACGTCCATTGCCATTCCCCGCCGGCTGGCGGTTGTTGGTGACAGCTTGATCAATCTTCTAGAGGCCTGCGGTGTTGGCTTGGCGTTCCTCTTAGAAGGCTTGGAGAAGCTGAGCCATGTCCATGATCGGGGGAGGTGGTGGTGGAGCTTGGTCGTGGGTTTGGTCTTGGCTGGCCTCTGCTTGGGCGGATGCTCCGGCTTCGGGCTGCTGGGTAGAGGTACCAGTACGAGTTACAACAGGCATCCTATTGGAGCGGTCAAGGTCTCATGATTTGGAATGAAGAGGGAAAGCAATAAAGATGGGTGCCTAGTAAGAGGGTGGGTGTGACACTAATTATTTTCATGCAAGGGCCAAAAGGGCCAAACACATTCATTAAAATTCCAAATGGGTGATGTAGTCGTTTACACATTCCCGAAGGGAAGATACGACGTACATCCAAGCACAACAAAAGCAAACACTAGATGGCTTCATATGAACCATACAAGGACTCGACTTCGCATAGGAGTTACATGACCTATCCTACCGTAGAGGTCACGAGCTGGCATATCCGAGTTGCGAATGATGCCTAAGTGGCAGAATGCTCGGTTGCGTATTCTGGATCTTCTGGGTCTTCCTCCTTGTCTTCATCTGTCTGGGCCCCCCTATCACTTGAGGGTGTGGGGGAGTGGAGGAGTTGGACACGGTGGTGTTTTGCCGGTGGTGCAGGGAAAAGCTTGCGATATTCCCTTGCCATCATACGGCGTCGCTGGGGTGGTTCTTCATCCTTGGAAGATACATCTCCTGAGGGCCTTCCGCCTCGATATGCGATAGCGGGTTGCCCGGGAGGCGCACCTTCCTTCTTGATCCTATCCGTCTTCTCTTGTGCTCGTCGAAGAAGTGCCTTGGTCTTGTGGAGTTCTTCTCGGAGCTTCATTGATTCCGAGGCCAAATCTTGTGCCAAGCTGTCGGCACAAAGGCTGAAGTAGGTCTGGAATCGAAGTGGAAGTCCTTCCTTCAGTGGAGGGGCTTGCGCGCTGCTTTCATGTTCACCTTCCTTCCGGTAAGGCAAGAAGCGGGTTGTCATCTTGGCTGCCATCTCCGGAAGAAGTTCTCGGAGGCGGGTTAGTGCCTTGAGTGCAGCTGCCTCGACAGCGAGGGGTAGTGTTGCCATCTGGGGTCCCTCGAAGAACCAACTTGTGGGAGGATCGTTTGCCTTCACGATTACTTCCACATGGTACTCCACCTCAATGTCGCTAACCCAATGCTCATGGTAGGTGAGGATGGGTGCTCGGTGGAACTGGTACTCCTGGAGGCTATCGTCGAGAAACAAGGGGAACCCAGTGGTCAGGAGCTCTTTAGGTATAGCGGCCAACTACAAAGGTTGAATGGGAGAGGTTAATAAGCTGATGATATCTCAGGTTTGGTAAGGTTTAGAAAAGAAGAGAGGTTCAGAAGGTTTATGGAAAAGGGTCTCATCCTAACTAACGCCCATGCTAACTAAGGCTTCCTACAGTCAGGATGGCTCTGATACCAGCTCTGTGGGGACCCTGACTTAAGAGTCGAGATCACCAAATGCACGTGTACAGTGATCCCAGAGATGAATGCTCACTGAACACACAGAAGCTGAATAACAAGAGTCTTACATCCATACGTACCGTCTTACACAAATTACGACCATTATGGCCAAGTCTTACATAGATAAAGCCTCATGGGCTGAATAGCAAATAAACTCGAATAGCAGAAGTCTTCGTAGATAAGTAGAACCCATGCCAACTGCCTTAACCCTACAGGTATTCTGACTGGGAAAGCATCCTAGTTCGCATGTTCGTCTCCATAGAATTCTTCTTCAAATTCCTGCTCTTCCATGCCTGGCCAGTTAAATAACCAATGGCAAGCCAATGAGTACTTTGAATGTACTCGCAAGCAACCCATGTCTTTGGAACAAGTATGACAAGGTATGAAATAGTATTAAATAGGACATGTTTGCATAAAGCAATTTGTGAGTGCAATGTCATGAACTACATGCATCATAGGAAAAATAGGTTACAGATATCAACATAGCCAAGTTATGATCTCTTTCATCTTGTCAAGTCTTTTTGACTTAAATCAACGGAGCTTCCACACACACACACATGGTTTTGCAAACATTGGACGTGGCCCAAGAGCGGTTACCCAACTGTCCTTGACCGTGGACACGACTATTCGAATAGTTTTACACTCTCCAGAGGTTGCACACTTTACCCACTAGATCCGGGGAACTTCCGTGTCATCCACGACCCGCGGTACCTCAAGTACCCGGGGTAAGCACCCGATCACTATCTTTCCATAGACGACACTAACATGGGGTCCACTCGATTGGTAGCAATCCCCGTGCTCCACATTTCACATCTTAAAATCGTGGAGCCTCGCTCCCATATCACATACCACGGGCACGGGGTACCAACGGTGTGTTCGGTGCCTTGTGAAAATAGTCATGGCTGCCTATCCAAGCACGACCCCGTCCCGAGAGTGACCTCATGTCACTCCCGTCACTAGTAATGCGGGCACCATGCTAGTATCGGCCTAGGTAATCAATAATGCCCTTTCCCATATAAGGGTAGAGTGGTTGCGCATGTAAAGTTGGAATAACGGTCGCAACTTAAACCAATCCATTTGAAAAACATCACACACACACTTGTCTCGGTACACCACTTCATCATCAAGTGGTTACCCAACTCATCATCTCCCTCTGGCATAAGTGACACCCGATGGGGTTTCTGAAAGAGTCTTTCGAAAGTACTATGCTTCCACCATTAGGCATATTCCTGTTCCACTTGCATAGTCACTACCATAGTAACCTTTCTATTCCCACCCGCATAACCCTCATAGGAAGGTAGGGTCATGCTTGATGCAAGTTTCCATATGAAAGAAACAAGGTGACCCACACAAGTGGTCATCGTCTCAACATGATTCCGGTGCATTGACAATAAGTACTATATGACAGGCATGGAAAAAGGGGTTTCATAGACATGGTCAAAGGGCTGTTTGCCTTGGTTGGCTTGGTCTTCAAAGCCTTCAAGTCCTTCTCCTTCTTCTTCTTCAGCAACCTCGTCAAACACGGTATCTAATCATCGCAATAAAATAACGGGAAAATAAGACAATAATAAAAACAGAAAAACCAAAGTGCTCAGAAAAATGTCAACTTATTTTTATAAAATACTAGAAGGAAAACTAAGAGGGCAAAAATTCTTAGTTTTGGATTTGGAGTGACAGAATGGGGTAGATGGATTTTCGAACAGAGATTTTAGTGTTCAAACTTAAATTTAAATTTGAACAGTACATAAAAGGTTCATGAATATGTGTGAAAGTTATATCATTAAATAGGTTGGAATATTACAAGATTTTAGGAACTGGAATTATTTCATTTGGATTAATATTTAGTCTAGAAGAAATTGTGCAAGATTGACAGAAAAAGAAAAAGGAAAAGGGCTCTATGCCCGCTGGGCCAGAACACCCGCAGCGCAGTAGGCCCAGCCAGAGAGGCGGCCGATCGCAGTGGTGCCTGCACGCGTGCCAGGTTTTAAACCTGACGGGCGGGGCCCAGGCGTCAGAGAGAGAGAGGCGAAGGAGATGAAAGGCTGACAGGCGGGGCCCGCCCGTCATCCCTAACCCTGCGATAGAGGGCCGACGAGCTCACCGGCGTCAATGCAGGGCACGGCGAGGTCGGGCGAGGGCACGGCTGGACTCAGCGTCGAGTCGCCGTTCGGGTGGAGGTGGTTGCAATCGCCGGGGTGGCCTGGTTCGCCGGCGACGAGGTCACGCGGCGGAGGGGCTTCAGGCATCGATGGTTCTGGCCGTTTCCGGCTGCAAAAGAAGCGGGGAGGAAGGGGGAAATGGTCAGTGAGCCGCGGCGGTTCCAGATCGAGGAAGAGGAGCGGCGGAGAGGGCCTGTACCCTGAGGTCGACGGCGACCTGAGGCGGCGGAGCTCGAGCTCGGGCTCGTCTGGAGAGGGGTGAGTGGTGTAGGGGGATGATTAGGTGTGTGTGGATGCGAGTGGTGAGGAGAGTAGGGCGCCGGGTGTCCCTTTTATAGGCGAACGACGGAGTGTCGTGATCCCGTGCACCGGCGAGCTCCTGCTCGTTGCCACAGGGCTCGGGAGGAGCTGGCGCCGTGTCTGGGGTGTTGCTAGGTGTGGACTACGCCCAGAGGAAAGGAGAGAAGGAGCGGGGAAGTGTCAGGGTAGCCCGCGTGTGAGCGTGCTCATTGGAGCTCTCGGGCGGCCATGGTGCGCATGCGAGCAGGGGAAGGGGAGAGAGAGGAAGGAGGGGGCCGACCAGCTGCCGTGTTGTGGACTTCAAGGCGACCTCGGGAGACTCCATCCCGACGCCCTAGGTGGTCGGGTGCCTCGGGTAGGACGCGGCTACAGTGCGGGAGCACACTGTAGCACGCTCCAGAGCGCCCATATGGCCGGCATGGCCGTGTCCCACGGGCACTGGACGCGGCCACCTTGTCCATTGGCTCTAGGGGGGAGTAAATAATGTGGGAGGGGCGTTGGATGCCATGGAGAGCTTGTAGAAGGAGAGAGTGCTGAGAGAGAAGGGTGAAAGTGGCTGTCTAGGAATGTACAATGGGGTTTTACCCCCCTCAATCATTGAGCTGTGGTGCAGCCATTGCTGCTGGAGGTAGAAGGGGTCTAGTAGATGCTGTGGTAAAAAGCTTAGCTCAAGGAGAACAAGGAAAGAGGTAAAAGTGATAGTTTTGGAAAATTACCAGAAGGTGTTTGATGTGGTTTTGGGTAAGCAAATGATTTCTAATTGACATGAGACTTAACAGGATCAAATGGTATATAGAATTAGGGTGTTCCACCAAGTTTGAGCTCATTTGAAGAAACTTGCCAATGTAACTTTAGTAAACCCTAGAAATCAACATTAATGGATTTTCCAAGATTAAGTTAAGCAAATCATCCCTCCTTGATGCACCACTTGGTGTAGTGTCATCATTTGGGGTTGTGATCATGTCCACAAAATTTGAGGTCACAAGTAAAAAGTTGGTAATGTAAAGTTGTTCAAATTTGGATGTGAACAAAAATGGTTTTGGGGTACTCTGATCAAGTTACACTTCTCCAAAACTTGTGCCATTTGGTCTAGATGCATTATTAGACCATTCTAGCATGTGTACCAAGTTTGAGAGCATTTGTACAAGTTTGGCAATGTAAAGTTGCTCAAACTTCAAAAAAGGACAGAATGGTCTTGAGGGGTTTTGATGATGTTTTCTTGCTTCCCAAGGCATTGGGCTTAGCAAGATCATCAAATATGTCATATCTGACATGATAGAATTTCCCTGGATTTTTAGAGAATATTTCCTTTGTAAATATTTAAAAAGCTTGAAATATCCAGAAAAGGTTTCTGAGGGATTTGCCCAATATTTTGAACAAGACCAAATGTTGAAACTCTTATATATGAACAATATATTTCTAAGAGTCTCCCTGAATTTTGGCAAATATTTTTGAAATAGTTAAATAATTGTCCCTATTAAAGACCATTTCTGGATTTAAGAAAAAGCTTTTAAATAAAATAGGAAAATAACTTTTAAAATTATATTTTTGTGGTTTATGGGAGTCCTATATCTAATAGGTTTCAAATTTACTCTTTGAAATATTTTTATCACCCTAAATCAAGCACTTGCAGTGCAAACCTCAATTCAGGGGTTTTTGGAAAACTAATTTTTGAAAATACTTTTTGGCCAAATTATTTTTGTAAGAAAATACTATATTGCACTATACACATGGTATGATCACTGGGCAGAAGTTTGGAGCTAAGGGATGAAGTATATAAGATGGAGTAGTTGACTTTAAAGAGCACTTGAAAATCATAGAGAGAAAAACTTAACTCCAAATAAAAGCCAAATGATGACAAAAAAATTTGTTGGTCCAATTTTTTATGCTTTAATAATGCAATAACCATGTTACAAAATGCAGGGTGTGACAGGAAAGGATGATGGAGACTACGATTTCCCACAAGTCGGGATGAGACTCCGGACAATGAGAAAAGATATTAAAAAAAGAAAAAAGGGAAAAGGAAAAAAAAGATAAAAGAGAAGGGACAATGAGAGAGAAAAAATATATAAAAAAAGAAAAAAATAAAAGAAAGAGAAAGAAAAAGAAAAAGAAAAAAAGAAAGAAAAAAGAAAGAAAATAAATAAATAAGGAGAGAAGGGGCATGCTAGTTCCACACTTGTGCTTCAAAGTAGCACCAGGTTTTTCATATGGAGAGTCTCCTATGTTGTCACTTTCATATACTAGTGGGAATTTTTCATAGTAGAGTTTGATGCATACCCACTTGGTTTCATATTGAGCTTTCATACACCTATAGCTCTTAGTGCATCCGTTGCATGGCAATCCCTACTCTTCACATTGATATCGATTGATGGACATCTCCATAGTCCATCAGTTTGCCTAGTTGATGTGAGACATTCTCCCTTCTTTTGTCTACTACCACCGCATTCTATTCCACATATATTGCTATATCCATGGCTTGCGCTAATGTATTGCATGAGAGTTGAAAATGCCGAAGCGCGTTAAAAAGTATGAACCAATTGCTTGGCTGACACCGGGGTAGTACATGATTTATAGTTTGTGTTTTGAAGACAGAGCATGACAAGGCTATATGATTTTATAGGGATAATGTTCTTCAACATTTGATATTTCTGAAAGACATGATTGTTTGTTGGGATGCCCGAGTATTGATGTCTTTATGTCAATTTATAGACTATTGCTTTGAATCACTCATATATTAATATTCATGCCATGATTAGATATATGATCAAATTTATGCTAGGTAGCATTCCACATCAAAAATTATCTTTTTTTTATCATTCACCCACTCGAGGACGAGCAGGAATTAAGCTTGGGGATGCTGATATGTCTCCGCCGTATCTATAATTTTTTATTGTTCCATGCCAATATTATTCAACTTTTACATATTTTTGGAAACAATTTATATGATATATTTGGACTAACTTACTGATCCAGTGCCTGGTGCCAGTTCCTGTTTGTTGCATGTTTTTTTGTTTCACAGAAAATCCATATCAAACGAAGTCCAAATGCAATAAAATTTTACGAAGAATTATTTTGGAATATATGTGATTTTTGGGAGTTGGAATCAACGCAAACGGAGGCACACACAACCCACAAGACACTAGGGCGCGCCCTAGGTGCAAGTCACATGGTGGTGGGTTCTGCTCACCTTGGATGTCGGTTGGAGCTCTACTTCAGGCGCAAGGAAGCTTATATCCGAAAAAAATCGTGTTAAAATCTCAGCGCAATCGGAGTTACTGATCTCCCAGAATATAAGAAATGGTTTTCGGCCAGATTCGGAGAACGCGAAACAGAAGAGGACAGAGAGACTGATCCAATCCCAGAGGGGCTCTCGCCCCTCCAACACCATGGAGGCCATCGACCATAGGGGGAACTCTCCTCCCATATAGGGGGAGGCCAAGGAAGAAGGAGGAGGGGGGCTCTCTCCCCCTCTCTCCCAGTGGCGCCGGAGTGCCACCGAGGCTAGGATCGTGACGACGATCTCCATCAACAATCTTGCTACCGTCAACACCAACTTTCTCCCCCTCTATGCAGCAGTGTAACCTCTCTATTCCCGTTGTAATTCTCTACTTAAACATGGTGCTCAACACTACATACTATTATCCAATGATATGTGGTTATTCTATGATGTTTGAGTAGATCTGTTTTTTTCTATGGCATAATCATGATCTTGGTTGGTATGATTGTATATTTTATTTTGGTGTTGTCCTACGGTGCCCTCCGTTCTCGCACACATGTGAAGGGCCCTTGCTTTAGGGTGTTGCAATATGTTTATGGTTCACTTATGGTGGGTTGCTAGAGTGACAGAAGCTTAAACCCGAGTAAGGAGGGTATGACGTATGTGAGTAAAGCTATGGTTGGGTTTCACGACCTTAATGATCTTTAGTAGTTGTGGATGCTTGCTAGAGTTCCAATCATAAGTGCATATGATCCAAGTAGAGAAAGTATGTTAGCTCATGCCTCTCCCTCATATAAAACTGCAAGAATGATTACCGATACTTACTATCGACTGCCTAGGGAGAAATCCTTCTATTGTGTTACAAAAAGCTTACTACTACACTACTTTTATTGTCTTGCAATTTATTTCGAGTTTCAATCTTGCTAAGTACTCCTAGTGTTATTCTTGTTTTAGATAAAGCAAACGTTAAGTGCGCGTAGAGTTGTATCGGTGGTCGATAGAACTCGAGGGAATATTTGTTCTACCTTTAGCTCCTCGTTGGGTTCGACACTCTTACTTATCGAAGAAGGCTACAAAAGATCACGTATACTTGTGGGTTATCACAGAAGCAGCAGCTCATAGCAACTCATCATACAACAACAACAACAACAACAACAACTACCAATTCATCATATACCAACAGCAACTCATAGAAATTCATCATATACCAGCAGTAGTAGCAGCTCATAGCAATTCATTATATAGCAGTAGCAGGAGCACCTTATAGAAACTTATCATATAGCAGCAGCAGCTCATAACAATTCATCATATAGCAGCAGCAGGAGCATCTTATAGAAACTCATCATATAGCAGCAACAGCTCATAGCAATTCATCATATAGCAGCGGTAGCTCATAACAATGCATCATATAGCAGCAGCAACAATTCATAGCAATTCATTGTATATCGGATCAGGATGAAAATTTGGCAAAAAATATTAGGAGATCCTCACCTTGTTCGATGAGATCATCCTTCAACAGCACCTCAAGGCCACGGCCTAGGAGGAGGGGAGGGGGAATGAGGTGCCTTCTGCCGGAGTGGGGCATCGGCTGTAGTTGTGCGGCGACCGCTGGAGTAGTGCGTTGGATGGAACAAGCAGCTGCCGGAGACCATGAGAATGAGGGGCAGCGCTAGAGGGAGGAGCAGTCGGGGATATTTGGCACTACCCGCTAGCCATGTAGCCTAGCTGGACAGAGCATCATCGAGGAGAAGGCCAGATAGGACTAGTGGCGACGGCTCGCTGGAGGAACCCTAGCGCTGCAGGTAGGGGATCGAGGTAGAGGGAAAGGGAAGAGGAGATGCAAGCGGGCAGGGCAATGAACGCTTGCATTTTTGTTTTTACTTGAGGGTCAGGTGTGACGCGGGCGTGAGCAGTGGCATTCTGAGTGAAATATAGGCAGACAACACAGTCATTTCGCTATTCCCCTTCCCTTCAATTTTTAGTGAGCTTTGACCCGAAGCACCCCCTAAAGTGAAATAAGTTAAGCCCAAGCCCATAACTCAAAAACAACATCTTTATATCTTTTATGGCTTATTTTGACAATAAGCTCTGAAAAGTCGGAATAGAACTGGCCCTTAACATGCATTTCAACTGTGCGTGCAATGATGAATCACTCATGCCTGCTATGGTGTACATTTAGGCATCATACACGGCATAACCTAATACATGTGCATTTCATTATAGAATCTGAAATATGCAATATTTATGTTAGTTCATACGTTGCACATGATGTTTAAATGCCCCTTAAATCTGGTCATTCAATTGATGGTCTTTAAGCCTCCTTCTATGCTTCTTTTCTCGATATGTAATTCAGTGTCATGCAAGATTTTCTCACACATCTGTTTAATATCTTGTTTGTATCAGCGAGCTATACTAGGACTATTTTCTTTGATTACTTGCTATTCTTGACGTAACAAAACTTGTGAACAATTTAAACACTAAGGGCTGCTGTAGTGGGGGCTTGTATAACTCATAGGTGACATAAAGGTTTGGCTGCACACTAAAGTAGGCTCTCCAAGAGTACCTGGAGATCCAGTTTGAAGGTATGCCTAGTTTTTACACAGCGCACACATAGTAAATGCTCATTTCATTGTGTGCAAGAGATGTGGCATGCTTCATTATGTGGTGTTGTTTTGTTATAAACTCATCCTTTTGTGTTGTTCATAGACTAGAAAGTATGCATATTTTTCTTCCAAGGAGACTAGTAACTAGTTTATGTCACCTTGCAGAGGGGGTGCAATGAAGATAAGATTGAGGATTTCCAAGTACACGATGTCAGGAAGGAGCCTTGCATGAGAAGGAGGAGCAGCCCTGAGCCTGTTCATCCAGTTATGGTAAGTCACTGTATTACAATTAGCAGGACATCCTATTTGTATGACATTGTGCTTGCGCAGGGTTCTTCACCTGTAACCCAGTCATTTGGTTATTGATTAAAAACCCCTCCGCTCACTACTATATGATGTTCTAACTTTTTTGTAAATCAGATGTATGTAAACACATTTTAATGTGTCTGTTCACTCTTTACGGATGTAATCTACTTTTAAATATCTAAAACATCTTATAGTAGTGAAGTGAAACTGCTTCCTGCTATGGTAGAGTTGTCGATGTCATAAATGTCATAACCAAACGCATACTCACATCATTAGCCTCCCTATCATTACTAGGATCTTGATTACATACTAGTCGAGATACTTCATAGGGGGCAAAAATCATTACATTACTTGTTCCTTTATATAGTAAATGTAGCTAGGCCATGAATGTTATTGAGGCGTGCATGTATGCATGCTGCCAACTCAGCAGTTCAATTGCTTGTTTGTTTCAGGCATAGTTAAATTGCTCTTTTCAATTGCTTTATTTGTCCTCAATTAATGAGATGCCCAAACATTGATACCAGATGTTGGTTACTTGTAGAACTATTAGTTGACATAATTAAAGGCCTTACCGTTTAATTACTCTGGTGAAGTGTGCCTAAAGCTTTGAAGTCTATTAACCAACTATTACTGCATGAGGCTCACAATCTAGTTTATACGAGGCTAATGATTGCATAGTTTTGCTTGCTGTAGTAGGTTTGTATGAATCCCTCTGCTGTTCATTATGCTCCCTAAGACTTTAATTGAGCTATAGAGTGGCCAACTGCTTGCTTACTTATACGGAAGATATATATACCTCTATCTCTATCTCTACTCTTATAAAAAACAGAGTTGGTGATGATGGTGTGTCTGCCATCCTGTAATATAGGTCGTCCAATTTATATCTAACGGATAGGAAGGCAACTATATCAATTTTGCAAAAAGATACCCGCACCCCTCTCCACATTTGCAAATAAGGCCTTCCCTCATTCATCCTTTTCTCTCACAAGATAAACTACTCATACAAATGCATCTTGATGTTCCGTGCAACGCACGGGCATCTTGCTAGTATATATATAATGTTCATTAGCTGTGTGTGGTCTAAATTTAACCAGTCTATGTTTTGGATTTGGCCCCAACATCATGCTCCTCTGGTGAGGTAAGAGAGATTTCTGTATACGGGCTGCACAAATTACCATTTTTTATAAATTTTTAAATATCACCTGCTTATGCTTCATGACGTATAACATTATTGTTAGTCCTGTTTGCCATGTACAAAATAGTCTGTGTTGCTCGCTTCACTGCTGTAACTATATTTTTGCCCTAGTTATGTGTACTTACAAAATCATTTTAGGATGAAGTGACATCAACACAAAGATCTGAGAGCAGTGCGGCATGCCCATTACAAAATTATTATGGATTGGAATTGGAATGTGCTGATGTTCTCGAGCATCAACTAGAGGTGGCAAGACAACATGTACATGATTCTCAACATGCAATCAACATGTTGAGACTGGACTTGCAGGTATTAGATGCAGGAGTCAAAAAAATGAAACAAGACACTGAGGTAACCACAAAGGAATTGGAGATTTTGCAAACTGAAATTTGTGCTATATGAATTCGACCAATCCTATTTTCTAAGGAGATTATAGTTCAAATGGTAAGTTCTGTTGATGCGTGTCCATGGTGTATGAGCTTTATTTCCCCAGTGTATGTAATTTGCTGTTTGTGTACGCTTTATTATCACTGGTGCCGAACTCCCAACTATAATGCCCAATGGGTATAATATACTGTAATTTCTTTATTGTATAGTGTAGGATTATTCTTCGTTTCTATGCCTTAGTCTCTTTATTGTATAGTGCAGGGTTTTTAGAGGCGATAGTACAGAGTAGGATAATTCTTTGTATATTGTATATCGTTGAAACAGGGGCCAACACGCCCAAACATTTCCTGGACGCCATCCGAAAGAACAAACATGCAAGTAAAAGTGAGCCTTAATTGGGCTGGTCAACTTAATATTTAGTGGATACCAAACGATGTGGCCCACCGTAACAACAGTTCTTGGCAGGCCATTAACAGGCCGAAAGCTCGACAGGGCCGTATAAATGGAAATGGCCCGCGGCCCTAGCAGGCCAAAATAAATGTCAATTTTGTCTCGGCCCTTTTACTTAATGGGTCAGTAAGAAACCGAAAGTGTTTTGGGCCAGAAGAGGCCCAATTTGCAAACATGGCTTTTAACAGGCTGAAAGTCGTGTCGGGCTGAAATTGTGCCCTGCAGAACGTGGGCCGCTAATGGACCCAAAATCAGGTTGCACGTGAAGGAAATATGCCCTAGAGGCAATAATAAAATTGTTATTTATATTTCCTTATATCATGATAAATGTTTATTATTCATGCTAGAATTGCATTAACCAGAAACTTAGTACATGTGTGAATACATAGACCAAAACAGAGTGTCCCTAGTATGCCTCTACTAGACTAGCTCCTTAATCAAAGATGGTTATGTTTCCTAACCATAGACATGAGTTGTCATTTGATCAATGGGATCACATCATTGGGAGAATGATGTGATGGACAAGACCCATCCGTTAGCTTAGCAACTTGATCGTTTAGTTTTACTGCTATTGCTTTCTTCATGACTTATACATGTTCCTATGACTATTAGATTATGCAACTCCTGAATACCGGAGGAACACCTTGTGTGCTATCAAACGTCACAACGTAACTAGGTGATTATAAAGATTCTCTACATGTGTCTCTGAAGGTGTTTGTGGTGTTGGCATAGATCGAGAATAGGATTTGTCACTCCAAGTGTCGGAGAGGTATCTCTGGGCCCTCTCGGTAATACACATCATAATAAGCCTTGCAAGCAAATGCCTAATGAGTTAGTCACGAGATGATGTATTACGGAACGAGTAAAGAGACTTGCTGGTAACGAGATTGAACTAGGTATGATGATACCGACGATCGAATCTCGGGCAAGTAACATACCGATGACAAAGGGAATAACGTATGTTGTTGTGCGGTTTGACCGATAAAGATCTTCGTTGAATATGTAGGAACCAATATGAGTATCCAGGTTCCGCTATTGGTTAATGACCAGAGAAGTGTCTCGGTCATGTCTACATAGTTCTCGAACCCGTAGGGTCCGCTCGCTTAATGTTCGATGATGGTTATCATTATGAGTTATGTGATTTGATGACTGACGTTTGTTCGGAGTCCCGGATGAGATCACGGACATGACGAACAGTCTCGAAATGGTCGAGACGTAAATATCGATATATTGGAAGGCTATATTAGGACATGGAATAGGTTTCGAGTGATTCGGGTATTTTTCAGAGTACCAGAGAGTTACGGGAACTCGTATTGGGCCTTATGGGCCATACGAGAAAGGAGAGAAATGCCTCAAGGGTGGCCGCACCCCCTCCCGATGGACCGGTCCGAATTGGACCACGGAAAGGGGGCGCCCCTTCCTTCCTTCTCCTTCTCCCTTCCCATTTTACTATTCCATATGGGAGGAGGAATCCTACTAGGACTAGGGAGTCCTAGTAGGACTCCACACTTTAGCGCACCCTATGAGGGCCGGCCTACTCCTCCCTCCATCCTTTATATACGTGGCCAGGGGGCACCCCATGGACACACAAGTTGATTTTAGCCGTGTGTGGTGCCCCTCTCCACAGATACACACCTCGGTCATATCGTTGCATTGCTTAGGCGAAGCCCTGCGCCGGTAACTTCATCATCACCGTCACCATGCCGTCATGCTGATGAAACTCCCCCGTGATGCTCAACTGGATCAAGAGCTCATGGGACGTCATCAAGCTAAATTGTGCTGAACGCGGAGGTGTCGTACGTTCGGTGCTTGGATCGGTTGGATCACGAAGACGTTTGACTACATCAACCGCGTCACTAGACGCTTCCGCTTTCGGTCTACGAGGGTACGTAGACACACTTTCCCCTCTCGTTGCTATGCTTCCCCTAGATAGATCTTGCGTGATCGTAGGAAAGTTTTGAAATACTATGTGCCCCAACAGCACCGTCAGAGGCCCAACTGTTGTGCGGGCTGTTAACAGGCCGAAAGACAAAATGGGCTAGGAATTAGCCCATTTACCTAATGGGCCGAGGAAAGGATGAAAGTCACAACGGGCTAGAAGTTCGCCCACCTGCAGAATGGGCCGAGAAAAGGCTGAAAGACATACCAGGAACAACAAAAGACGAATGGAGCTAGCTGGAATGCATAGCTTGTTAGCATGAAACGCAAATCCATCATTAAGAACTAACTTGTTCCAAGTTCTCCCTTCCTTACAATTCTGCAATACATCTTTAAATTCAGCATCATGCACATATTGATCTTTGATGGTCTCCAAACCAAATATTCTAAAGTCAAGTTGTGAAAGCATAGTATAGCGACGAGACAAAGCATGAACAATAACATTTTCTTTACCCTTCTTGTGTTTTATGACATAAGGGAAAGTCTCAATGAATTCAAGCCATTTAGCATGTCTACAATTCAGTTTTACTTGACTTTTAATATGTTTCAAAGATTCATGATCAGAATGTATAACAAATTATTTGGGCCATAAATAATGTTTCCATGTTTCTAAAGTCCGAACAATAGTATATAATTCTTTATCATAAGTAGAATAGTTCAAACTAGGCCCACTCAATTTTCAGAAAAGTATGCAATAGGTTTACCATCTTGTTATAACACACCTCCTAATCCAATTCCACTAGCATCACATTCAAGCTCAAAAGTCTTATTAAAATCAGGAAGTTGGACTAAAGGAGCATGTGTCAACTTATCTTTCAATATAGTGAAGGCTTCTTCCCGTACGATATCCCAAACAAAAGGCACACCCTTCTTTGTAAGCTCATTGAGAGGTGCAACAATGGTGCTGAAATCTCTCACAAAATGCCTGTAGAAACCCGCGAGGCCAAGAAAACTCCTCACGCGTGTGACCGTTTTGAGCCGCGGCCAACTCTCAATAGCTTCAAACTTGGCTTTATCAACTTCGATTCCCTGGGGAATAACAACATAGCCAAGAAAAGATACTCGGTCGGTGCAAAAGGTGCACTTCCCAAGGTTACCAGACAAACATGCATCGCGTAGCGCAATAAAAACAACATGTAAATGTTCCAAATGTTCCTCCAAAGATCTGTTATAAATCAGTATATCATCAAAATAGACTACCACAAATCGTCCAATTAAAGCACGTAATACTTCATTCATTAATCTCATGAAAGTACTAGGTGCATTAGTTAACCAAAAGGCATGACTAACCACTCATATAATCCAAACTTAATTTTAAGTGATGTTTTCCATTCATCTCCCAATTTCATACGAATTTGATGGTATCCACTATGCAAATCAACTTTGGAGAATATTGTAGAGCCAATCAATTCATCAAGCATATCATCCAACCTAGGAATAAGATGACAATAACGAATAGTAATATTATTAATGCCTCTACAATCAACACACACACACACACGCAATGTACCATATTTTTTGGAACTAGTATAATAGGAACAACTCAAGGACTAAGAGATTCTCATATATAACCTTTGTCGAGCAGCTCCTGTGATTGACGCATAATCTCCTTCGTCTCCTCCGGACTAGTACGGAATGGTGCACGATTGGGTAGCGATGCACCGGGAATTAAATCAATTTGATGCTCAATACCTCGAATAGGTGGTAGTCATGGTGACACGTCTTCTGGAAAGACGTCAGCGAACTCCTGCAAAATGTTAGTGACAGTAGGAGGCACAGAGGAAGTCACGTCCTCGAATGAAAATAATGCCTCTTTGCACACAAAAGCATAGCAAACAGATTTGCTCAAATCTAAATCATCAATATCAGATTTGGTGGCAAGTAAATACCCACTCTTGAATTTAATTTCAGAAGCAACATGAGATGATGGTTTATTACTAGGTCTCATTTGTTGCTCAAATTCTTTTGCCACAATATGATTTTCACTCTTATTTTTCCCCTGTTTTCCTTTACTATCTCTATTAACATCATCTTCAAAATAGAATCAGGAGACATAGAAAGCAAAGCAATATGTTTATCCTTATAAACAAGTGTATAATTATGGTTTCTACCATGGTGTACAGAATTTTTATTAAATTGCCATGGTATACCAAGTAATAAGGAACATGCTTGCATGGGTACCACATAACAATCAACATAATCAGCATATGTAGCGATACTAAAACGCACACGAACAATACGTGTTACCTTAACCTTGCTGATGGTGTTAAACCATTAGATGTAGTAAGGATGCGGATGTGGTCTTGTGGTGAGAGACAACTTCTCCACCATCTCCATGCTAGCCAAGTTGTTGCAGCTCCCTCCATCAATGATGACGCGGACAGAACATTCCTTCACAACTCCCTTCGTATGGAACAAATTGTGCCTCTGATTTTTCTTATCCTGTGTTACTGCACAATCAAAAAATGTTGAGAAACTAAAGTTTCATACTTTTTTGCGTCTTCAACAGCCATGTATTATATATCTTATTCAGAATCATGTCCACACTGTTTGTCGGCGTTCTGGGAACGGGGGTACCCAGACTTGCCTGCCTGCGGCCCAGAGTGTGGCTCATCCAGCGGCCTGGTACGACCCAACTTCATCAGCAACCACTCAAGACCCTCGCGAGGGGCCAAGCCTCGTGAGGCGGACAACACAAGACCTCCACTAGGGCAGCCTCACTAGGCTATCTCCCGAGGAGCGGAGATATCAAGGAAAGGGGCACCTCATGAGGTCCGTATGACGTGAGCCATGACGACCAAGGCAAGGCGGGCGCCAGCGGGCGCAAGATGCCAGTTTCCTCTTTGGTGCTAAAGGGGCAGGCGCATGCGAGGAGTCCCGACGTGTCAGGCAAAGGTTTCCATATCGGTGCAACAAGACCAAGACCAGCAGGACGGTAGAGCGAAGGTCACCACGGAGCCCACGGCGGCGTCACCACCAGAGCCTTTGGCAGGCGAAGACCACCTTTTGTCAGGATAGCTTGTACTAGCTGCCCCCTTCAAACTTGGTTGTTGTGGGATCCCTTCCCGCTCAATATTTGGGAAGAGGACCTGGGCCTCTATAAATAGGACTAGCCACCACCATATGGGGCATCTCATCTTGAGCTAACCCAACCTAGGATGATCGGATCATTGAGACCACCCTGACACCCACTTGCTCGCTGAGCACAAGAACACCTCTCCTCAGGGGCTGTTCTTCCCATGTACTAGTTCATCCTCAGCCTACAAGGCAATCCACCACACCACACTAGATTAGGGTATTACACCACGACCGTGGCCCGAACCAGTATAAACCCTTGTGTCTCTTGTTCTTCTGGTTCGACGAGCTAGGCATAGGAATCGGTGCGAGAGCGAGATAGAGCGGAAAGGAGAGATTTCGTGCGCACCCCAGTGTTCGAACCTCAAGGGTTTACCGAAACCCACAATCCGACATTTGGCGCGCCAGGTAGGGGTGTGCCGAAGCTTCCCTTCCGTCGATCCACGCTCTGTCATCCCGCCGGTTCCATGGCCAACGCTCGCCCAGCCCGTGCTGAGCGGCAGGCCGCCCTTGCCGCCCGCGTTGCTCATACAAGTCCCGCCGACGGACCTCCTCGCTGTTCTCCATCACCCGCTACCAACGCCGCCACCGGCCCGATGCGGCACGAGCAGCAGGCCTCCTCCTTGCACCCCTCCGTGCGGCGAGATGGACGCACCGCAACCCCGTCCCTGACCCCGGTGGGCTCGTCGTCTCACGCTCGCCAGGACCCGCGGACGCGCAGGCTGCGTTGCTCATGGCACGTGAGCTCCTGTGCTACCGCCCCGTTGACGACTTCTACGAAGACTGGCTCGACCGCATTGCCGAGCTCGTCAGCGCCGCTAGGGGCTCTCCTGCACCGCCCCTCTCGCTGCCTCGCCCGCCTCCCCATGCGGGCGACGTGGCCCATGAAGCGCCTCCACCACCTCCACATCAAGGCGCCGTCCACGACCCAAGGCACGCGGCCCCGCGGCGAGACCCCCACGCGCGGCGCCCGTGCACGAAGAAGGAAGCTGCCAAGAGATCCAGCGGCCTCATAGAGAGCGCCAACGCTCCCTCCACCACCACGCCGAGACCGTGCGCCCCCTGCCATGGTGGCACGCGAGGACCAAGACCAAGCCCCGCCTCTGCAACAAGCTTCGGTGTCAACAACAGGCTGCAAGGCCCTCGCCCCCGAACTGTGCAACGTCAACTGGCCAGGGAAGTTTAAGCCCGATCTGCCTCCACGCTACGACGACACCCCCGATGTCGATGTCAAAACCGATGGATCTCGAGTAGGGCGTCCCAAACTATGCATCTGAGGATTGATGGTAATAGGAGGCTGGGGACACGATGTTTACCCAGGTTCAGGCCCTCTCGATCGAGGTAATACCCTACTTCTTGCTATGTTAATATGGATGAATATGATTACAAGAGTTGATCTACCTCAAAATCGTATTGGCTAAACCCTAAAGTCTAGCCTATGAGGAGTTGTGATTCTCTATTTGCCTCTACGGACTAAACCCTACAGTTTATATATGCACCGGAGGGGCCTAGGGTTTGTACATAACCATCTTACAGAGGAAGGAAAGGTTACACCCAAACCTAAAACCTGCCATAATACGAATACATGAGTCCTAGCCGGATACGAGAGACGATCTTCAACAATGATCTTCACGGCCCACCAGTCCGGCCCACCACGAGTTATCCGGCCACATGAGGACCCCTCAATCCAGGACTCCCTCAGTAGCCCCTGAACCTGTCTTCAATGACGATGAGTTCAGCTTCCGTATTGTCTTCGACATTGCAAGGCGGGTTCCTTCTTCCGAATATTTCTTCTGCAAAAAGGTGTATTGTGTTCGGCTCTGCAAGGTTAGTACAAACCTTAGCCTCGAAGGCAAGGCTCTTAAAAGAAAATGAATAATGTGTCTTTACTGACAACTTTTTGGTGAAGCATCGCGTCCATCCCACTAACATATCAAACCGTTTATTTGGTCCTAGTTTCGCGTTTTGAGGTATATCCTCATTAACACGTCTTATCGGAATAGAGATCGTGCCCGCTTATTGTGGGATCCTTATCAATGTGACATGAGCATCCACACCGTGCATTACGCACGACCACTTTGGGAAACGGCAAGGTTTATGGCTAAAGTGGGGGGACATTCTGTATTCACAGCGTTATAAGAGGATACCAATCCCTTTCAACAGCCCCACACTTTCCTCAAGCTCGAGCTCTCCAATCTCCCTAGCCCCAGCTTCCTCATCTCCTGTGCCCACCGCTTTGCGCTCCTCAATCACCGCCTCCTTCCCCAACAATGGCTGGATCCGGTGCCAAGGGCAAGTGGGAGGCCTCCACGGTCACTGAAAAAACCATGGAGGATCTTCGGAGCGCGGGCTATCTCGCTGCCGACATCGCGCACCGAGTGCCTGCCAAGGGTCAGGTGATTCCAGTCCCAGAGGTGGGTGAGAGAGTAGTGTTCACTTCACACTTTGTTAGGGGACTAGGGTTTCCGCTCCACCCCTTTGTTCGGGGTTTGCTGTTCTTCTCCGGGCTAGATTTCCACGATCTAGCCCCGAACTCAATACTTTACATCTCCGCTTTCATAGTGGTGTGTGAAGCTTTCCTTCGCATCCCTCCACACTTCGGCCTATGGCTTAAAACCTTCAACATGAAGCCGAAGGTGGTGGACGGGCAGCACACGGAGTGCGGGGGCGCCATGATTAGCAAGCTCCTGAATTCGACTTGGCCAAAAGGGTCGTTTGTAGAGACGAACAAGGTTTGGCAGCAGGAGTGGTTTTACATCATCAAACCCCGCGACGCCAAATGGGCGGCGGAACCTGCTTTCAGATCTGGACCCCCAAAGAGGTTAACCTCCTGGACCAAAAGGGTCTGGACTGGGGGTCTAAAGTTGAGGTGAAGACACTCCAGAGCCGTGTGTCTGGCGTGATTTTCAAGGGCCACCAGCTCTCGTCCGTGGTCCATGTAATGCTGGTCTGGCTTGTCCTTCCTTGCCAAAGCCAGGACTCCTCCCTATAGGAGTTTGATCCGGCAGGAGATAAGCCTCTGAAGCATCTCTTTGGCTTTACGCATAAAGAGATCTGGAAGCATCTCTACAAGAGCTAGGAGTGGCCGGAAGAAACCGAGCACGCATCTATAGTACTGCATTCTCCGCCCCAGAGGTAATAGAAAATTTCACGGAACATATATCCCTTCTCTTATTTCATGATACTAGGAATTGAAGTTTTTGCGTGATATACAGGGTTGGACAAAGAAGGCGACCTGAATGAAGTGTCCGGCGCCTTTGCCCGAAGACCCATAATCGCCTTGACTGACGATGATGCTGGTCCCAGCACCGTATAAGGCGCCGGTCAAGAAGCCCAAGAAGAAGGGCAAGGGGGCTGGAGACATCCCCCGCCCTACGAACGAGAAGTCCGAGAAGATCAACATCCTCTCCTCCGAAGAGGAGGAGGATGACGAGGAAGAAGAAGAAGAAGAGGAGCCCCCCGTGCAAGGCAAGGGGATGAAGAGGGGGGCCGTCGCTAACGCGGGCACGGCCGCTCCCCGGAGGAGGCTATACCTCTCTACTCATTTGGACTCATCATCCGAACAGAGCTTTCTGGTGAAGCCCAGGGAGAAGCCCCTGACCGAAACGTAAGTTTGTCTGAATTAATTGCTGCACCTTTGTTTGTTTAGCATTTTTTATGCTCACTTAGTATTTCTCACCTGTTGACCTACTGCCCTCCCCGAGGACACCCCGACGCCTACTTATCGGAGGGGAACTCTCTAGCGCCCAGAGAGAGGGAGAGTGACCCGCCGGTCCGAGCTCCATCGCCCATGATCGACGAGGGCACCGAAGTGTCCTTCCAGCGGGTGCCCTCCACTCAAGGAGTTGGGAGTGGGGTAGGCGACGGGGCGACTGAGGGTAATACCTTGGCTACCGCTGACCATGGGGAAACATTCCCCATTGAGACCAAAGACGGGGGGCCCAAATAGTCCAGGGCCCTCCCAAACATTGACCCAGAGCCTAGTGCGGCTTCGGGGTCCGAAGACCAGACCCCGCAGGTGGGGGTGGATACGATGGCGCCCGGAGTTAATCCGGAGGTGCCAGACCCTATGGAGGGAGCACTGCAAAGTGCTTCCATCGTGGAGGAGCACCGCACCGTGATGGATGCAGTGATGAAGAAGATCCAGTCCGTCAAGGGCGGACTGAATGAAGCCTTCAACAGCCTGTTAACAGGCTTTGAGGTAAGTAATGTAATGTTCTTTATGGAACTTTATTTATTTTAAATACACATGTATAGTCAATAGCGCCTGATGCTTTGTGTGATTCTGAACAGAATTGGACGAAGTATCCATAGTATAGCGTGCTTATAGAGCTGAACTGTTGTGCTTATGTTATTTGAACATGCTTCACTAGTTACGGCAACTGTACGATATGCAGAGGTTGCCGAACTAAATCAGAAGCTCTTGTTGGCCAACGTGGACCTCCACCGCGTTAACCAACGTTTAGATGAAATGCGAGGTATGCAGATTAAAATGTCAAGAAGACTAACAATATTAATTGGGTATGGGTATAAACTCTTTTATGATATTCTGTATTATAGTTGGCGCCACTGAGCTCGAGGCCCTCAAGGGAGAGCTCGCGAAGGCCAAGAAGGAGGCTGAGGCGAGCAAGGCGACCGCTGACAAAGCGGTTGCTGAACTAGAGGCCGAAAAGGCCGCGTGCGAGACGCACCAGGCTCGGGTGTCCGAAGTCAAAGTTGAACTTAATGATGCTATTCGCAAATGCGAGGCATTGGAAGGGGAGCCTTCGGAACGAGCTTCCAAGATAGCTGAGGCAATCAAGGCTGCCCAGGATGCGCGAAGCGAGTCGCGCAACACGTGTGAAGAAATCAAGCAGGCACAACATATAGCATCTCGTAAGACTTTTCTCTTATAGAGCATCTTCGGAGGGCAGAAGTATCTTGGGCTAACATGGTTATGGAGTTCTCCAGGCCTGTTTGCTGATCTTCTGAGGAGCAGTGCTAACGCTGCCTAGTACTTCGGAGCCCAGGAGGGGAATGACACAGAGAAGTTGTTTTGGTCGCAGTTCTATGCGCCAAAACATCCGGTGCCCCTCAACGACCAGATGGAGCAGCTGGTCGAGCTGCACAATATGGCGCGTTTGGCAATGAAGGACTTGATAGTCCGGCTATGGCCCGCTGATCCAATCCCAAGTAGCTACTTCGGATTGGTGAAGCGGCTCGTCGACGCGAGTCCACGGGTTGACGCATTGACGCGTTCGGCCTGCATAGAAGGTGCTTGGATGGCCTTCGCTCGTGTGCAAGTGCACTGGGCGAAGATGAGGGCGGAGCATATAGCTACTGCTGGACCGCCCGCAGGCAAAGAGCACTGCAAGCCGGAGAAATACTTCGAGGACGTCATAGAAGGCGCCCGCCTTGTAGAAGGCCAGTGCTCAAAGGATGTTATCTTTGAGTAATTGTATCCGGCTGTAAAGACTTAAGCTTATGAACTGATGTATATAACTTTTGCGCTATTATAATATGAGCGACTTTTTAACTCCTGTGTGGCTGTTTATATAATTCTAAAAGTTTCCAGTCGCCGGCTTCAGCCCCCAAGTACATAGTACTGGGGTGTTCGGTCATATGCGAATACGCTCTTTATCCAATGCTTGGTCCGTGTAGGAGGTGTATGCAGAGCGAACCAGGCAATCAGACTATGCGGCGTTATTGCTTTCACTTAGCCATAGGAATTTTGACAAGTGAGGCTAGGTACTAGCCCCTGGTGCGGATATGATATTCCCTATTTAAGGTATCTAATTGGACCTGGCTGGGCGAAAAAACCAACCCTTCGTATAACACAGGGTAGATCTCTATCGATTGTAGTATAAAACTAAGTCACCGGATTGTAGACCAGGTTCTCACCTATCATGACGGTCACTTTTCGGCTTTCTCTACTAAGGTACTTGACTGGACAAGCCAGAAGTACAATCGCAGTAGTTCTCCCTTTACACCCCAGTCGAACAATCGGGAACGTAGGAGTAAGCACAGGAGCCGGGCAACCCAACTATTGACCCAAGACATGATTCAGAACTGATGCATATAAGGCAAACATCTAGGACGCAGAACACTCCCTATAGGTGTTCGGTCTTTTGGACATATACCGGGCTGATACAGCCCCTGGTAATAGACCATGTTTACAGGGCACATGTGGCAATGTGATGTGGGGAGAGAACATTTATGGTGAGTGAATAAAACTCCGAACATAATGTGGATCAAGGTGCTCTATTAATATCCCTTTATAGTACATCGAGTCGTAAGCTTACAGATAATGCCGATGACTTTCTTGGACATTTTACATGCCAGAAAGGTATATAACAAGAAAGAGAAAAAAAAGGTTTACACAGGGTCTTAATCTAAAAAGAAACCTTAGCACGGGTCCCTGCTGCACGTCTGCGCCGTTTCCTCCTCTGTAATGTGTCCTTGAAGGGGGGAGTATGATGGCCATCTGTAAAAACAAAAAGAAACCTGGAAAAGAAAAAGAAATCCAGTGCGGCCATAAACAAAACTGGTTCATTTAGTGAACCTTAAAAGATAATTTTTAGAGTCCAAATAGGATCGAGCCGAACTATGGACTGTATACAGTGTGCCCCTAGCGTCGCCCAATGGATTTTTAAGGCATAATTATGCACTCGAGGTACATATGCTATCACATTATGGGGCAATCGATGGGGGCGTAGCTGCTAATCTAGCTCGGGTTCCTCCGAGCTACCGCACTGAGGCGTGTGGCGGACACATTTAGCTATATCCGCGACCGATAGGTTATCTGGCTTAAATAGGCCATTTTGGACTTGGATACTAAGGTTGCAGTGTCTTCCTCCGTGCGGAAAGAGCACTCCATATTTCCATTGACCGTGATGATGCCATGTGGTCCAGGCATTTTAAGCTATAGATAAGCATAGTGCGGGACTGCATTAAAGCGGGCGGAGGCTGTTCTTCCGAGTAGTGCATGATAGCCACTTCTGAATGGAGCTATGTTGAAGATTAACTCTTCACTTCGAAATTTACCCGGAGAGCCGAATACGACCTCCAGTGTCAAAGAGCCCGTGCAGCGGGCTTCTACGCCCGGTATCACTCCTTTAAAGGTCGTGCTGCTTAGCTTTATTCTTGATAGGTCAATCCCCATCTTGCGGACAGTGTCTTGATATATCAGATTGAGATTGCTGCTACCGTCCATAAGGACTCGAGTAAGATGGTATCCATCGATTATTGGATCGAGCACTAGGGCAGCCGACCCCCCATGATGGATACTAGTCGGGTGATCCCTGCGATCGAAAGTGATCGGACAGGCCGACCACGGGTTGACTTTGGGGGCGACAGGCTCGACGACATAGACGTCTTGGAGTGCACGCTTGCGCTCCCTCTTTGGGATATGAGTGGCATATATCATGTTCACTGTTTTAATCTTCGGTGGAAATTTCTTTTGTCCCCCTGTGTTCGGCTGGCGAGGTTCATCCACGTCTTTGCTCTGAGGTCCCTTCCCCTAGTGTTCGACGTTGAGCTTGCCGACCTACTTGAAAACCCAACAATTACGGTTGGTATGGTTTGCAGGCTTTTCTGGGGTGCCATGGATTTGGCACGGCCTATCAAATATTTTGTCCAGGCTAGATGGACCATCCTTGTTGCCTTTAAATGGCTTCTTCCATTGACCGGGTCTGGAGCTGCTGAATCCGGCATTTACCGCTGTGTCATCTGGGCTTCTAGCGTTATTTCAACGTTTGTTTTTGTTACGTCATGGCTTTCTATTGCCGTCCCTCACTTCAGATGTTCTAGGGTCACTGGTGCTGCTACGCGCCAAACAGCTGTCCTCGCCTGCGCAGAAGCGGGTCATGAGTGTAGTTAGGGCTGCCATTGTCCTCGGCTTTTCCTATCCATGGTGTCTGGCTAGCCATTCATCCCGGACACTGTGCTTGAAGGCCGCTAAGGCTTCGGCGTCCAGACAGTCAACGATTTGGTTCTTCTTAGTGAAAAACTGATTCCAAAGCTTGCAGGCTGACTCCCCGGGTTGTTGGATGATGTGACTTAGATCGTCAGCGTCCGGGGGCCGGACATAGGTCCCTTGAAAGTTGGCCCAAAAAGCGTCCTCAAGTTCTTCCCAACTCCCAATGGAGTTCTCTGAGAGGCTGTTTAGCCAGTGCTGAGCTGGTCCTTTCAGCTTGAGGGGTAGGTATTTAATGGCATGGAGATCATCTCTGCGAGCCATGTGTATGTGAAGGATGAAGTCTTCAATCCAGACGGCGGGATCCGTCGTTCCATCGTACACCTCGATGTTCACGGGTTTAAACCCTTTTGGAAAATCATGATCCAGCACCTCATTGGTGAAGCACAGAGGGTGTGCGTGTAACGCCCAAGATGCAACTATATCTCCCACGTGTCGAGGCACAACTTAGAGGCATAATCACATTTTGGTATGATCGCAAGAAGGTTATCTTCACACATTCCCATGTACAAGAACAAAGGGGAAAATTAAATACATAGTTGGCTTACAATCGCCACTTCACACAATGCATAAATAAGTCATACATTCATCCAAGTACAATCATAGTCCGACTACGGACAAGTTCAAATGAAAAGAAGATAACCACCCACTATGACCGATCGGCCCTAGTAGGAACCACTACTAATCGTCGGGATACGTCACGTACATATGCCCACGTTCCTCATTGAACTCCCACTTGAGTTCCTGGCCATCAACTGAATCGTACTCGGTTGTACCTGCACCTGTGTTTGTAGTAAACTATGAGTCAGGAGGACTCAACAATCCCATTCCCGGGTATCAAAACTATCAAAGCTTTTGGGTGAGGTTAAAGTGTATAGTGGGCTGCTACAAGCGCTAAACGTATATGAGGTGGCTAGCTTACGTAACATCAGAGCGAGAAGAGAAGTGAAAGCCATTGGCCGTGAACTAAATCACGATCACTAGATGATCCTGTCTACCTACAAGTCATCCATAACCCAACCGTGTTCTCTTCCCGAACTCCCTCGAAAAGAGACCATCACGACTACTCACACGGTAGTGTATTATGTTTGAGGTTTTGTGTCAAGTTGTCTACAACTGGATATTAACAAATTCCCATCCGCCACATAACCACGGGCACGGGTTTCGAATGATTATAACCCTGCAAGGGCGTCCCAACTTAGCCCATCACAAGCTCTGCGATCAGCAGAGGTAAAAACCCCTTTTCTTAAAGACTACCCGATCAGACTCGGAATCCCGGTGTACAAGATATTTCGACAATGGTAAAACAAGTCCAGCAAGACCTCCCGACGTGCCGACACCCTGATAGGAGTGGCGAGTATCTCGTCTCAGGCCACGATCGGATGAGCACATCGTACAGTAACGAAAATACCCCAAGTTGCCAAGGGGCAGTACCGCAAACGACTCTGGGTTGGATCAACACTCATGAGGAGCATTGGCCTAGGGTTGTTAATTAAGGCCTCGGGGTAGTTAGTCCCTATGCAAATTTTAGTTGTTATTAGGAAAATGGTAAAACCAAAGTTGGGCCTTGCCGGAGGAGTTTTATTCAAAGCGAACTATCAAGGGGTCCCCATATACCCAACCGCATGAGGAACACAAAATCAAGGAACATAACACCGGTTTATCAGTTCTTAAGGAAGCATGAGTGAAACACCGAGCAAAAGGCCAAGCCTTCCAACCATTGCAATGTATATAGGTGCATTAATGTAAAGTAATAGATATTGTGTTATGCCCAAAACCCAATCCACATGGAGCAAACTTCATCTTCACCTGCAACTAGCAACGCTTTAAGAGGGGGCTTGAGCAAAAGCGTACTTAGCGAAACAACGGTTTGCTAGGTGGGTAGTTAGAGGTTTCATGGCAAAGTGGGGCTGATATGAAAAAGGATATGTATCGTGATAAGCAGTAGAGCGAGGCATCTAGCATAGCAACAATAGAGGTGATATCAAGGAATGGTCATCTAGCCTAGTAAGTCGTCGGTGTACGCGGAACCTTGCTCTTCGCACTCGTACTCAGCAGCTGTCTCAACCTCGGACTCGAAATCGTCTCCCAGTGCTACCCAACATGAACAAGTATCCAAATAAACACACTTGACAAGAAAAGAACACATGATATGCATGAGAGATGCAAGTATGATGCTACAGAGCTACCAGTATGAAAGGAGATGAAGCCGGGAAGGACATATGAAGACATGATGGATGTGGGCAAGATCCAGGCAAACCAAGCATGCCACTCGATAGATTGTAATATTTTGGTCGAAATCGATATAAAGATCACTGGAATCGGATGCATGGTTTGCAAATGGCAAGCAAAACAAGATGCAATGCAAAACTGAAGTTAATAGTAGCATGGCATCTTTGGAGCAAGGTTTAAATATGCTACAACACCCAAACATGATGACAAAAGGCATGGATGTGAAGTAGACATGATTATCAACAAGTACGAACTCAGAGCACACCCAAAAACTTGCTGGAACACAATTAAACAAGCATGAAAAGATTCAATAAGTTAATAGATTTCTCAGACTTAGTGAAAATTACTAGGCATGCAACCAGGAACATTTTGTAGCTGCCTTTGGAGGCACACAACAGCAAGCAAAACAACGATAACAAACATGAAATTCACATGAGCATGAAGAGGACATATTATACTTCCAATTCATCCAAAGAAACAACTCATTCCATGCAAGGGTTGCTTAACATGAGCTTCGCCAAAGTGAATGTTCTGTTAACAGTCTGACAGTTTAGATTTCAAACATTTTGAGAGCAAGATAACAACAAGCTACGTTAGGGCATATATGCAAACAAAGGCATGGATTTATAGACAATTACATGGAAATCAAGACATGCTCACTAGTTATTCCAAAACATGCATGGAAAAGATTATGGCAACGAGTTTACATGGCTACATGTTATGACAGATTCCAGACTTAGCAGTTTTTTTCACCAAGTGTAAAACAACAACATTGGCATGGCATGTTTACAAGCTTGTTTGAGTCACCACAGATGCTATCATGGAAAACCAAATACACCACTTCAAAGATAACATGATTATGCTCCTAAAACATGTTGACATGTGGCTCAAAAGAAAATCACACAAAATGCTACGAAAAAGGTAAATCATCAAGTTATAACAATTTCATCAACTTAACAGCCACAAGCACTTTTGCAACTGGGTTAAACATGGCATGATGCAACCTAACATGTATTAAAATGCATCCATCATGAAGAGTATCACAAGACGAACATTTTGACATATCATACACTCCATTTGGACCAACATGCACAAAGTTACGACCTCATGAACATGCACACATATTGTTAACAGAGAACTAGTGCTGAAACAGTAACATCTCATAGAGCACTTCGAGAAGAATATTTTGATATATCATATGCGCAAAACATAGCTACGAGCACGGAGATACGACATGATGAAGGAGGCAAGAAAATATAAACATTTCGGGACTTAGTGAAATTTACCCCTCGTGAAAAGTCAACGGGACGGAGGGATCCATGCGTTTGTTTTGCGGTGTTGGTGGATCTGATCCACCCTCCCGGTGGATCCGGATCTTGCCAGAGTTCGCCGAAGAAGACGAGGGACGGCGGCCAGTGCGAGGTGCGGGCCAGCGACGAGGTGCGGTGGCGGCGAGCGGGACCGGCAGCGGCGAGGGCGGCAGCCGGCGGCGGTGGTCGCGGCGGAGGAGCGGCGGGCCGGGCGGAGGAGCGCCGGTGCGGTGGCGGAGCCTCGCTGACGGGTGGCGGCGCGGCCGAGGCGCTGGCCGGCGGGTGCGGAAGCGAGGCTGCGGCGAGGCGCGCTCGCCGGCGGAGGACGCGGGGCGGCCGGCGGCGGCGGGGCGCGGCCCGGCGGCGCGGACGACGTGGGCAGCGGGGCTCGACCCGGGCTCGGGCGGGCCGACGCGGTGGGGAAGTGGGCGCGGCTCGACGGGCGAATCAGGGGGCGCCACGTAGCGGCCCCACTGAGGTGGCGGCGTGCGATTCGTCCGGGCGACGTGGCTGGGGCAGTGGACGCGTCCGGCCGTCAGCGGACGTGTCTGGCGGCGCGGGGAGCTCGGATCTAGAGTTTTCTATCCGAAAATGGACGTGGGGAGGCTGTTTTATAGGTAGAGGGAGCTAGGAGAGTCCAAATGAGGTGCGGTTTTCGCCCACACGACCACGATCCAACGACCGAGAGCATGGAGGTGGTTAGAATGGGCTTGTGGGCTGTTGTGGAGGGGTGCTGGGCCAAAAGAGATAGGGCTTCCAGCGAGTTACGCGGCTAACCATTGGAGTATCAAACGACCTCCAAACGAGACAAAACTTGACAGGCAGTCTACCGGTGATATACCAAGACCACTCGACAACTCTCGGCCCATTCCGAGGATGTTTTTATCCCGCTCACGAAACAAGGCTAGAGAGGTGTGACGGGTGCTGTGTGAGAGACTCGGAATCCGAAACGAGCAACAGAGAGGACGGAGACGATGCAACTACACACGGATGCAAATGAGACTACGCCAATGCATTGCATATGATGGAAAAGACATAACGATGCAACACACGCTTAAAGAAAAAATGCAGAAAACTGAAATGAAGGAAGAGCTCAGAATGGAATTGATTAAGTCAACGATGAATATATTTCCATAAATGGAATTGTTACATTTGGGGCGTTACAAACTCTCCTCCACAATGAAAAGATCTCGTCCCGAGATCTAGGACTCAAAGAACTCCGGATATTTGGAAAGAAGGTGATCCTCGCGTTCCCACGTAGCTTCTCGATCGGTATGGTGTGACCACTTCACTTTCTTCTCTTCTCTTCCCTACGGGGGGCGTGTCAGCGCACCCGCTGGGTGTAGTCCTACACCCCGAGTTCCGAGTCGGCTGCTGAGCAGGCGGCTTGGAACTCCAAGGTTGTCTTGTCTTTTTGCTGATGCCGACGTTCTTTCTCTTCTCTTGCCAGCGACCGTGACCAACCTCCGCAACCAGCTGGGCAGGGTTCAGGCGGAACTTGCCGCCAAGGAGCGGGAGTGCGACCTTGCGGCCCAGGATCATGACCACCTGGCCAAGGAGCTGGCAGAACTGGCGGCGGCTCACAAGGCGGAGCTTGTGAAGTTGGCGGACGTCGAGGTGCTCCTTCGGGCTGAATTCGAGACCGAGCACTCGAACTGGGCCGAGAAGGAGGCGGCTCTGCAAGACGGCTACCGGGCCATTGCAGACATGTCGACGGTAAGCTGTCTGCCCTGCTTTCTTGTGCTTGCCGTCTGCTACGGCCAGCTTTCTTTTTTCGGACTCATTGTCTAGCTCTTGCAGAATTCTTCCCTGGCCACTCTGTTGCCTGCCAGCCAGGCTATTGAGGCCCAGCGCGACGAGAGGCGCGAGGCAGGCCGGGTGATTGCGCCCAACGCGCCCGGACTCCCACCGAACAACTTCTTGTTGTCAAGGCGCACCTCCAGCCGGCCCACCGCCTGCTCCGTCGCCTGCAACGTGCCGGGGCCCAAGTACTGGCCGCCCTCTGGCCAGACGTCCCAGTACTCCGCACCCCCAGCCGGACTGCCGACTGGCTGGAGGTGGCCAGTCGCCGCTTCGAAGCCTGGAAGGGTGCCGCAGCGAGGGCCGATGCGTGGACCGCCCTGGAATTCGCCAAGGGCTGGTACCCGGACCTGGATCTCGCCCAGCTGGAGACCTTCCGCATGGAAGCCAAACCCGAACTGGCGGCGGTGTGAGAGGATCTTGTCAAGCGTGCCACCTCCCTCGCCGAGTACGCTGGCACTGCCATTTTCATCCCAAAGTTGGATGAAAACGGCCACGTTGTGCCACCCGACAACTTTGCGCTGAACCTAGCGGCGCCGGAGGAGCTGGATGAGGAGATTGCGTGCAGTGACGACGATGAGGACGAGGGAGATAGCGACGAGGAAGCCAGCTCCTAGGAGGCGGAGCCGTCTGCTGGCCACCAGCCCGATCATGCCTCTACAAGCGGGCCCAGCGGGACGGCGCCGTCTGCTGCAGGAGGCGACCAGGCCGAGACCCATCAGGCGGCTCCCCCAGCAGCCAGCCTTGTTCACCCCGTCGTGCCACCTGCTCCGCCTGCTGCACCTTAGGCGTCATTTGTGTATCTTTCATTTCCTATTTTTTCTTAAGACTTGGTAGGATTAGTCCGAACAATTCCACCCACTGGGTGTATCAGTAAGTTATTGCTGGAAGGCGGCCTTCGAGGCCTTTTGTTATAAATATTCTCTTAATGTTGCATATGTCTATGCTGTTTGCCGGGTTCTAGAGTTAGTGCCGTCCTTTGTTCCTTCGGGCGTCTTTCTTTTGCTGTTTCCTTTAACTGCCGTCCTGCCAGCCGGACAGCCACTCTGTGGTCTGTGACTGGGTCAGGTACTTAGCTGTTTTCCGGATAGGCAAGTATCCCACCCTCTGGAACGCGGTGTGGCTAAGACAGATACTGGCTGGCCGGCTGCTCAGCAGCAGGCCAACTTGTATAAAGGGTCGTCTTGCCCTATGTTTATTTTTGCTTAGCCATTTTTCATGTGGGCACCACTTCCTGCCTTTGACTCCCGCAGTCGGACAGTCGCGTTCTACGAGTCTGTGACTATAGGTGGGAGAGGGCTTGGATGCCATCACATTACTTGTCCGACTGTTGAAGAAAAAAATTTAAACATAGGGCCATGCGGCAAGTCCCCGGGCCATCTGCTTGGTCCCGGTGCCGGACGAAGGAATGAAAAATACTCATTCACAGGCATAATTCTTATCATATAGATAAAGGGTTCGACAGTCCCCGAGAAATCCTCGGGGGTCCCATTGTTTCTCAAAATAACGTAGGTAGCGCGACACATACTGTCTTTATCTATAAAAGCGGCGAAGTAGGTTTGCATTCCACGGGCACTCTTGCGTGCTCTTGGCTTCTACGCATCGATGAGGTAGTAGGCATCGTTGCCTAGTACCTTGCTGATGATGAACGGTCCTTCCCAAGGAGCAGAGAGCTTGTGCTGGCCGGCTGTTCGCTGGATCAGCCGGAGCACAAGATCCCCCTCGCGGAAGGAGTGTGGCCTGACCTGCCGGCTGTGGTAGCGACGGAGACCCTGCTGATAGATGGCAGACCGGCGGAGTGCTACCAACCAGGCCTCCTCCAGGAGGTCCACGCCGTCTTCTCGTGCTTCTTTTGCCTCGGCTTCTGTGTACATGGTGACGCGAGGCGAGTCAAACTCAACATCTGTTGGGATGACGACCTCAGCCCCATAGATGAGGAAGAAAGGAGTGAAGCCGGTTGACTTGTTCGGAGTTGTCCTGAGGCTCCAGAGGACAGACGGCAACTCTTCGATCCAGCAGCCGGCTAATCATTCCAAAGGCTCGACCAGCCGGGGCTTGATGCCGGACATGATTAGGCCATTAGCACGCTCAACTTGGCCATTTGACTGTGGGTGGGCAACAGACGCTAAGTTCAGTCGGATGCCCCGTGTGGCACAGAAACGGGCCAATGCGCCTTTGGCAAAGTTTGTGCCGTTGTCGATGATGATGCTGTGCGGTATGCCATACCGGACTGTGATGTGTGCGATGAAGGTCAAATCAGTTGGGCCATTGAGTTTGTTGATCGGCTTCGCCTCGATCCACTTGGTGAACTTGTCCACTGCTACGAGCAAATGGGTCAGGCCGCCTCTAGCTGTCCTGAAAGGACCCACCATGTCTAGTCCCCAGACAGCAAACGGCCATGTGATCGGAATGGTCTTGAGTGCAGAAGCCGGCAAGTGTTGCTTGGAAGTGAAGCGCTGGCAGCCATTGCACTTCTTGACTAAGTCTTTGGCATCGTCCAAAGCAGTCGGCCAGAAGAAGCCGTGGAGGAAAGCTTTGGCAACGAGGGATCTTGAGGCTGCATGGTGGCTGCACTCCCCTTGGTGAATATCCTTCAGAATAGCCAAACCCTTCTCTGCTTCCACGCAGCGCTTGAAGACGCGTGTTGCACTTCTTCTGATAAGCTCTCTGTTAACTATTGTATATGATGAAGCTCGGCATTGAACTTGCCGTGCCGAAGTTTCGTCTGCTGGCAGCTCTCTTCTGAGCAGGAAATTGAGGATTGGTTGTGCCCAAGACGGCGCTGAGATTCCTGTTATTTCTGCCACTGAGACCAGGGCGATTGGGCTGGTAGGCGGAGGGCTGGGGTGAGCCGCTTGCTGTGCTTCTGAAGTCCCCAGGCCGGCTGCAGCAATCCCTGGGCCATCTGCTGGAACTGACGCTTCTTGGCCGCCTGCTGGAGCAGTCCCCGGGCGAGGAATCGGTGCAGCGGCTGCTGGGCTGTCTGCTGGAGTTGGAGTATCTAGGCCGCCTGCTAGAGCAGTCCCCAGGCCGGCTTCTAAGGTTGTCGGGCCGTTTGCTCCAGGATCAGCTGGTATGAAGATTGACTCTGACTCTCGTGATAGCTTGATAGACGGCTTGCCCTGGCACTGGAGGGACACGCCGGCTGGTATTGCTTGGCGGGTGGAGCCAATTCTTGTCAAGGCATCGGCTTGCACGTTGTCGGCTCGTGACACGTGGAGGAACTCGCAGCCGTCAAAGTGCCCACTGATCTGCTGGACAAGGAAACGGTAACTCGCCATGTTTGCGTCCTTGGTGTCCCAGTCCCGGAGGACTGGTGGACAACCAAATCTGAGTCACCATAGCACATCACTCGGCGGATGCCAATCTCTTTGGCCATACGAAGCCCGTGAATGAGTGCCTCATACTCGGCCACATTGTTGGAGGCGGAAAAGTGGATTTGCAGGGTGTATTTGAGCTTGTCGCCCTTGGGAGAGGTGAGGACGACGCCGGATCCCAGGCCAGTGCGCATCTTTGATCCATCAAAGTGCATCCGCCAATGGGTTGAATCTGGAGCATGCGGCAAGTACTGGGTCTCGACCTAGTCGACGAGGAAGTCGGCCAAAGCTTGCAATTTGATGGTGGTGCGGGGCTGGTAGAAGATGGTAAAGGGGCCCAGCTCAATGGCCCATTTCGCCACTCTTCCTGAAGCATCTGTTGCCCATGATTTCAGCAAGCGGGGTCGTGCATACAACCGTGATTGCATGTTCTTGGAAGTACTGCTTGAGCTTCTTGGCGGCGAATTACATGCCATAGCACATCTTCTGGTAGTGGGGGTAGTTCTGCTTGGAGACTGACAACACTTCGCTCAAGTAGTAGACCAGCCTCTAGACAGGCAAGGCTCTGCCGTCCTCTGGCCGTTCAACCACAATCACAGTGCTGACCACCCGGCTGGTGGCGGCTATGTAAAGGAACATGGGCTCCTTGTCTGTTGGCGCCGCCAGGACAGGCGGGGTGGACAACACTTTCTTGAGCTGCTGGAAAGCTTCATTTGCCTTGTCGTTCCACTCAAAGCAAGTAGTCTTCTTCATCACTTGGTACAGGGGGGTGCCTTTTCACCCAGCCGGCTGATGAATCGGCTGAGCGATGCCAGGCACCCGGTGAACTTTTGGACGTCTCGTATGCGAGTCGGGCTCTCCATTCTCTCACTGGCCTTGATCTTTGCGGGGTTGCACTCGATGCCGTGTTCATATACCGGGAAACCAAGGAGCTGGCCTGCTGGCACCCCGAAGATGCATTTCTCCGGGTTTAGCTTGATCTGAAAGCGACGCAGGTTTTCGAAGGTCTCTTGGAGGTCCTCCAAGAGAGTTCCCCTCTTCTCCGTCTTCACCACGATATCGTCCACATAAACGTGGGCGTTTCTGCCATGTTGCTTGAGGAGACACTTCTGCATGCAACGCTGAAATGTGGCGCCGGCATTCCTCAAGCCGAACGTCATAGTAAGGTAGCAGAAGGCCCCAAATGGCGTGAGGAAGGCGGTCTTCAGGTGATCAGTCGGATTTAGTTTGATCTGGTGGTACCCGGAATAGGCATCAAGGAATGACAGCAGCTCACATCCGGTTGTGGAGTCAATTACTTGATCTATTCGTGGTAGAGCAAATGGATCTTTAGGGCAAGCTTTGTTGAGGCTGGTGTAATCAATGCACATGCGCCATTTGTTGTTCCTCTTCAGCACTAGGACCGGGTTGGAGAGCCACTCAGGATAGAACACTTCCATAATGAAGCCGACTGCTAGCAGGCGGGTGACCTCTTCTCCAACAACTCTTCTTTTTTCTTCTGACAGGCCGCGGAGCGGCTGCCTAGCAAGCTTTGCATCTTCTCTCACATGTAGCTTGTGCTCGGCGAAATCCGTCGGGACACCCGGCATGTCTTTGGGGGACCATGTGAAGATGCCCCGATTCTCACGGAGGAAATCGACGAGCTCGCTTTCCTATTTGCTGTCTAGGTTTGACCCTATAATAGCAAATCGCTCCGGGTGAGACGGGTCCAACGCAATCTTCTTTGTCTCCTTGGCCGTCTAGAACGAGCCTTGCGGCTCCACCTCCCTGGGATCGGCTGGTATGGCTGGCTGCTCGCCAGCCATTGCCACCAGCCGTTCCAGGCGACGCTTCTCTTCAGCTACGATAAGGGACTCGGCCAGTCGGCTGCTGGCAGTCGCACATGCGATGGACTTCTCGTAGTCCCCGTCTATGGTGATTATTCCTTTGGGACCTGACATCTTCATCTTGAGGTAGGTGTAATGGGGTACCGCCATGAACTTTGCAAGAGCTGGCCAGCCCAAAATCACTTGATAGGGGCTTTCCAGGTTCACCACTTCAAACCAGATCGGCTCCCGCCGGAAATGCTTCTTGTCTCCAAACAGGACATCAATCTTGGCCTTGCCGATTGGTGAGCAAGAGAGGCCCGGAACAATACCGTGGAACACGGTCCTGGTAGGCTGAAGCTGTTTTTCTTTGATGCCCAACTTCTCCATGGTATCACGATACATGATGTTGATGTTGCTGCTGCCGTCTACTAGTACTCAGCAGAAACGACAGGCCCGCCTATCGGTGGAGAGAGTGGCATCCAGAACCAATGCATAAGCCCCTGGTGAAGGCATGATAGCCGGGTGATCTTCACGGCTCCAGCTGATGGGCCTTTTAGACCAGTGCATGAATTATGGGGCTTAGATGGCAACGATGTTGACTTTTCTGCGCTGCTGGCGCCGGCTGTGCCTATCGTCCGCCTGGCTTGTCAAGACGACATAGGCTCCATTCTCTTCTAGGAACTCGTCCTGGACCTGGCTGCCTGGGCGAGCAACCAGTGGTCTGGGAGGCAGAACCGTCTGCCCAGCAGGCGGTGGTGGCAGGGCTTCCCCTCTGGCAATCCTCGTGAGCCAATGACACTTTCGTGTGGTGTGATTGGAGGGCTTCGCGCTGCTGTGAAACTTGCAGGGGGCGTCCAGAGCTTGATCGAAGGAGAAGGCGGGCTGCCAGGCTGGCTTGCCGCCCTTCTGGCGTTTGGGACCTACTTGTGCTTCTGGCTGCTGGCCATCAACTGCTGCCACTAGCCGGCTATTGAAAGCCGGCGGGTGGGCCTTGCGCTTGTGATCAGTCTGCTGCTGGCGCCGACTGGACTCTCCAGCCGGCGTTTTGGGAGCCGGGGGAGCCATCTTCCCAGAGGCATCCACTTGCAGCTCTGACTTCATGGAGGAGTCGGCAGTGACATATTTGTCTGCTATGCTCAGCAGCTCGTCCAGCGTGGCGGGCTCGTCGCAAAGGAGTTTGTGCTTGAAGAAGGTGCCTTCTCTGCATCCAGCTGTGAAGTACTCGATGGCTTGTACCTCGTGCACTCCCTCGCAAGAGTTGCGTAGCTCTGCCTAGCGTGTCAGGTAATCACGAGCAGACTCATTCGGGCCCTGGACGCATAAGGAGAGTTGGCGTGGCTTGGGAGGACGCTTGTAGGTGCTGGTGAAGTTGCGAGTGAAGGCGTCGATGAAGTCTAACCAGCCATTGATGCTGTTGGGTTTGAGGCTGTTCAACCATGTTCGGGCCGTGCCCTCGAGCATGAGGGGCACATACTTCACCGTAACGCACCTGTTGCTGGCTGCTATGCTGACAGCCGTGGAGTAGTCCACCAGCCAGTCCTCCGGCTTCACCGATCCATTGTACTTGGGGGTGTCTCTGGGGAATGAGAAGCCCCTGGGAAAAGGCTCATCATGGATGCGGGGGCCGAAGCAGGCTGGGCCGAGGGCATCTTCTTCTTCGACTGCCTGGGACCGAGCCAGTCGGTCGAGGCGGTGGCGGGCGTCATTCTCCCCAACTCCATGCGGCAGCCCAAGCGGCCTACAAGAGTAGGGTGGTCAACAGGCGGAGGAGACACACGCCTCTCCCGACGGGGAGGAGGTGGGAACTCCTCTCGCCGCTCTACAGCCCTTGGGCGGCCATCTTGATCGCGCTCGATGGTGTGCGAGTTTGTCTGCTGCGGCTAGCAGCCGGCTCTGAGTCACGCCGGTTGTGGGCGACGACTGTTGCAGAGCGAGACGTGGCTCCTTGATCCCGCAGAAGAGGGCAGTTATCTGCTTGCGCACCAACCTCTCATGCCCGACGACGGGCTTCCTGCTGCGCAACAGCCGCGTCGAGGAGCTGGCGGGCACGCCGAGTCATGCACGCGAAGCTCGTCTCCGTCCAAGTGGCCTAGCTCATCGACTGCCGCCTGGGAAGCCCTTAGGTTCTCCGACGGAGAGGGGTACATGGGCCGCGGGGCCCCAAGCATATCTGCCAGCACTCCGCCGCGATCGCGAACGGCACCAGCCCAGCTGGGCTCGCCAGCAGCCGGCGTGCCGCCTATGGCACGGTCCATCTCGTGGCGGTAGGCTTCGGTGAGGCACCGGGAAGCGGCCAGCTTGTTGGCGTTGTCGAGAGCAAGACGCGGAGGGCCTCCAGCGCTGCAATGTCCGTCCCCTCGGCGATGGGGGCGGAGAGGCTCTGCATGGCTGCCTGCAGCGGGTCTTGGCCCGATCCGTCGGAAGGCTCGTCGTGGCTGGTGGCTAGCACCTCCGTGACGGTGCTGACGCCGCTGCCGCAGGCTGCAGTAGGGAGGAGATCGTTGTTGATCACCACATTCTTGGGGAAGGAATCGGCGGGCGCCGCGTCGAGGTCCATGATCATGTCAACTGGTGGGTCAGAGGAGCCCACAGATTCTATGTCGGAGGCGCGCTCGTCGATGATGTGGAGCTTGTTGAGGAGCTCGACGAGGCAGCTCTCCGGGGCAACTGGCTTTGAGGCCGGAGAGGGTTCGTCGTGAATGTGGACGTCGGCGAGAAGGTCGGCGAGTCCGCTCGCGGCGCATGCAGCCTCAGCGCCGCAAAGCATCCTGGCATCCACGCCTGCGGGCGTGCCGGGTTGGCTGTGCTCGCCAGGGAGGAACAAAGTTCCCGTCCAGAACATGTCTCCGGACGATGGTGCACCTTGCCCCAAGGTGGGTGCCAAATGTCGGGGTTTTGGTGCGACATATGCCTACAGGTGGCTTATCATGCATGGGGACAATAGAACGTCGCCGGACCCTGGAAGCGGGATAAGGCGATACTTAGGACGCCTACGAATCTTACCCAGGTTTGGGGCTCTCCGTGGAGATAACATCCCTAGTCCTGCTCTGCGGGGACTCCGCGTCATGACTAATGTCAATAGGGTGGCTACAAGGTTGCTCCTTGAGCTATGTCGTCTAGAGAAGGAAGAAGAGCAAGGCTAGCTCTCTACCTTCGCTCTAGGGAATCAGGATGGTTGCTAGGGTTTCTCCCTATGTGTCTCTCTTCTCCTTGGAGTTCAAGCCCCCACATGGAGGACCCTGGGGGGGGGGGTTTATATTGGCCTACCCCCCAGGGGTATAATAGTAATCCAGGCGGAGTGGCCCCAAGTTGTCAGCGTCTTCGGGTGTTGTCCTTTCCGCCTGTCTTCTGGGGCCCGCCGTCTACGGGGCCTCGTGATTGCCTTTCACTGTAGGCGCTCCTCTACTGACGACAACATCGTCAGGAGGGAAATGGCTACAGTGCCGCCACCTCCTGCCGTACGCTGCCACCACATCCTGTCTTGTCATCTTGATGAGGTTCAGACTCCTAGGGCACGGTGAGCCGCCTGCTACCAGGTGGACCGTCCCCCAGGCCGTCTGCCAGGGGCCGCTTGCTTCTTGTTCACCCACTGGCCGGTGGGGCCAGCCGCCTGCCAGCTCTGCCGCCTATGGGTAGTGGGATAGTGGCTTCCTCTGACCGAGGCTTGGTCACTAGTGGCATGGCTACAGTGATACGCCGCTTAAGTGACGTCCATAAGATATGCCCTCACTGTAGCCACGCCCTTATAGATTCTCTAAGGACGGGCTCAACTGCAGCCATGCCTTAGACTTGTCGTGGTCCCTCAGCACGCGACCCGAGGGGGAGGCGTGAGGCCGTCTTCTGGTCGCTGGCCACGAGGCTGTCGCCTGTTCGGGCCCCTGCCGCCTGCTGGCAGCCGGCTCCTGGGCTTAGCTGCCCCAGGAGGCAGCCCGATGAGCAGGCGACCGGGAGTAACATGCGACCCCCAATTGTCTTGAAATACCATGGGTGGTCTATGAGGACACCCGTGGTCAATATCTCCTACAACGACCACATGGGTGCTTGTTCTGACTTGGAGGTGGCGGAAGCCAGAACTTCTGCTGATTAGCAACCACTTATGAGGAGGAAGAGGAATTGACTACATCTCTGATTCTTTTCTTTGAAGCCTCACACTTGAGCTGGGCAGCTTCTTGCTTGAGAGCCATGTTGTAGAATTGATCAAATTGTTCTGGCTCGAAGAGAGTGTGAGCAAGCTGTAATTCATCTTTCAGACCACCTCGGAATTGGTAGATCTTGCTCTTTGCATCAGTAATATCTTGCTTAGCATAACGGGCCAGATTCTGGAACTTCACATTGTATTGGTACACAAACATGTTGCCTTGCTTCAGATTGCGGAATTGCTCATGCATGCCTTCAGTGACACTGGTAGGGATGTGATGAGAACGAAAATCGCGGCAGAAGTCAGTCTAGCTGACCACTTGACCTTCCCTAGAGTATTTGTACTGTTGCCACCAATCTGCAGCTTGGTCTTTGAGTTGGAATGCGGCAAACTTGACATAATCCTCAGGTCTGACATTACTGCACTCGAAGTGTTTCTTGATGTCCATGATCCAATCCTCGGCATCGAGCGGATCAACACAGTAGCTAGAGGACTTAGGATGATTTGCCAGGAACTGGTTCAGAGTAGCAAAATGAGGCCGGTTGTTGAATTTAGCTTGGCCTTGATTCCCTTGATTGTTCTGGTTGGTCTGAATAGTCTGAAAAGCTTGCATCATTTGAAGCATCATCTGAGTGTTGGTGGTGGTGGCTTGCATCACAGCCCGCCATGCCTCAGGAGGATGAGGAGGAGATGGTGGAGTTTCATCATCAACCTCCGGGTTCTGGTTGGGAACTTTCTAAGGTGCCATCCTGGAGATGACAACAACCGTTAGAATCCCAATTGCAAAATATATAAGCTGAATCAAAGGCTAGACATGTTGCAACATAAATCTTCACAAAATCATCCGAACATAACAATGAACGAATGAATTCCATAATCCTAAATGACACATCAACTTGTTGAGAAGCCACGTGAATGATTGAAGAATAAACCAACAAGGTAACATATGGAACAAATACATAATAGAGGTTTCGTCCCACATGTTCGTGCTGATGCCCCATGGCACATGTTACAAAGGACCTTGCAATCCCCGAGTCAGCATAGGCAAGGACTCTTTAAGATGCAACCCCCAGTGTAACAACGACTATGATAACCTCTCCACTAGATGTTGAACAATCATGCACCCGTTGGAAGATTACCTAAGAGCTACTTGAATCCCACCTATTAATTCCCGAAGCTTTCCGGTTATGCAATCTGGTGTTGGGGATACAGGGGAAGCACCGCATATCACTCAACTAATAAATCCTACATCCAGCGGTATCCATCCGTCAACACATAATCAGGCACCTTCGAAAACCGTTTACCTCGGACCTTCAAAACGCATCCGCTATACTAGCTGTGGTAATACTCCCGAACTATCCCCCAGTACAGGGTGACGTCGAGGTCATCTCACCACCAGACACGCATAGAAGAGTTTTCAATGTCGGCCGCCTCTGGTATTCTAGAACTGCAACGATACAATTGTGACGACAACACCTCGGAGCTCAACTCCCCGGGACACTGCCACAACCCCTGAATGACAGGAAGCACCAAGAACAATGTTCTCGTCACAAAGATATCAGAACAATCCAAACAATACCCGCGTGATCCTAATTTTTTTGGTTAAAATTGAGGATAGTGATGTTAAAAAAACGTCAGGAATCCTCACCAGAGTGACGAAGGGGACGAGGAGTAAAAAGAAATCCTACTCTCCGATATATATATAGGACTCAAAACATTTTTGTGTGTGTGCCTAGACTCAACATCGGCAGCGGTTCGATCAAATAGTGGCTCCTAGGTCGGGGAAGGCTCTGATTACCAACTTGTAACACCCAAGATGCGATTATATCTCCCACGTGTAGCGACACGACTTAGAGGCATAATCACATTTTGGTATGATCGCAAGAAGGTTATCTTCACACATTCCCTTGTACAAGAACAAAGGGAAAAAATTAAATACATTGTTGGCTTACAATCGCCACTTCACACAATGCATAAATAAGTCATACATTCATCCAAGTACAATCATAGTCCGACTACGGACAAGTTCAAATGAAAAGAAGATAACCACCCACTATGCCCGATCAGCCCTAATAGGAACCACTACTAATCGTCGGGATATGTCACGTACATACGCCCACGTTCCTCATCGAACTCCCACTTGAGTTCCTGGCCATCAACTGAATCATACTCGGTTGTACATGCACCTGTGTTTGTAGTAAACTGTGAGTCATGAGAACTCAGCAATCCCATTCCCGGGTATCAAAACTATCAAAGCTTTTGGGTAAGGTTAAAGTGTATAGTGGGCTGCTACAAGTGCTAAGCATAGATGAGGTGGCTAGCATACGTAACATTAGAGAAAGAAGAGAAGTGAAAGCCATCGGTCGTGAACTAAATCATGATCACTAGATGATCCTGTCTACCTACGAGTCATCCATAACCCAGCCGTGTTCTCTTCCCGAACTCCCTCGAAAAGAGACCATCACGACTACTCACACGGTAGTGTATTATGTTTGAGGTTTTGTGTCAAGTTGTCTACAACCGGATATTAACAAATTCCCATCCGCCACATAACCACGGGCACGGCTTTCGAAAGATTATAACCCTGCAGGCGTGTCCCATCTTAGCTCATCACAAGCCCTCACGATCAACAGAGGTAAAAACCCCTTTTCTTAAGGACTACCCGATCAGACTCGGAATCCGGTTGTACAAGATATTTCGACAATGGTAAAACAAGTCCAGCAAGACCTCCCGATGTGCCGACACCCTGATAGGATCCACGAGTATCTCGTCTCAGGCCAAGATCGGATGAGCACATCATACAGTAACCAAAATACCCCAAGTTGCCAAGGGGTCGTACCACAAACGACTCTAGGTTGGACCAACACTCATGAGGAGCACTGGCCCGGGGTTGTTAATTAAGGCCTCGGGGTACCTAGTCCCTATGCAAATTTTAATTGTTATTAGGCAAATGGTAAAACCAAAATTGGGCCTTGCTGGAGGAGTTTTATTCAAAACGAACTATCAAGGGTTCCCCATATACCCAACCGCGTGAGGAACACAAAATCAAGGAACATAACATCGGTTGTCAGTTCTTAAGGTGGCATGAGTGGAACAAAACACCGAGCAAAAGGCCAAGCCTTCCGCCCATTGCCATGTATATAGGTGCATTAATGTAAAGTTATAGATATTGTGTTGTGCCCAAAACCCAATCCACATGGAGCAAACTTCATCTTCACTTGCAACTAGCAACACTATAAGAGGGGGCTTGATCAAAAGCGTCACTTAGCAAAACAACAGTTTGCCAGGTGGGTAGTTAGAGGTTTCATGGCAAAGTGGGTCTGACATGCAAAAGGATAGGTATCATGATAGGCAATAGAGCGAGGCATCTAGCATAGCATCAATAGAGGTGATATCAAGGAATGGTCATCTTGCATGGTAAGTCCTCGGTGTACCCGGGACCTTGCTCTTCGCACTCGTACTCAGTGGCTGTCGCAACCTCAGACTAGAACTCGTCTCCCGGTGCTACTCAACATGAACAAGCATCCAAATAAGCACACTTGACAAGAAAAGAACACATGATATGCATGAGAGATGCAAGTACGATGGTACAGAGCTACCAGTATGAAAGGAGATGAAGTCAGGAAGGACATATGAAGACATGGTGGATGTGGCAAGGATCTTGGCAAACCAAGCATGCCACTGGATAGATTGAAAGACTTCGGTCGAAATCAATATAAAGATCATTGGAATCAGATGCACGGTTTGCAAATGGCAAGCAAAACAAGATACAATGCAAAACTGAAGTTAACAGCAACATGGCATCTTTGGAGCAAGGTCTAAATATGCTACAACACCCAAACATGATGACAAAAGGCATGGATGTGAAGTAGACATGATTATCAAAAAGTATGAACTCAGAGCACACCCAAAAACTTGTTGGAACACAATTAAACAAGCATGGCAAGATTCAATAAGTTAACAGATTTCTCAGACTTAGTGATAATTACTAGGCATGCAACGAGGAACATTTTGTAGCTGCCTTTGGAGGCACACAACATCAACCAAAACAACTATAACAAGCATGGAATTCACATGAGCATGAAGAGGACATATTATACTTCCAATTCATCCAAAGGAACAACTCATTCCATGAAAGGGTTGCTTAACATGAGCTTTGCCAAAGTGAATGTTCTATTAACAGGCTGACAGTTTAGATTTCAAGCATTGTGAGAGCAAGATAACAACAAGCTACAACAGGGCATATATGCAAACAAAGGCATTGATTGATAGTATATTACATGGACATCAAGACATGCTCACTAGTTATTCCAAAACATGCATGGAAAAGATTATGGTAACAAGTTTACATGGCAACATGTTATGACAGATTCCGGACTTAGCAGTTTTTTCACTAAGTGTAAGACAAAAACATTGGCATGGCATGTTTACAAGCTTGTTAAAGTCACCACAGAGCATATCATGGAAAGCCAAATACACCACTTCAAAGATAACATGATTATGATCCTAAAACATGTGGACATGTGGCACAAAACAAAATCACACACAATGCTATGAAAAAGGTAAATCATCAAGTTATAACAATTTCAGCAACTTAGCAGCCACAAGCTCTTTTGCAACCGGGTTAAACACGGCATGATGCAACCTAACATGTTTGAAAATGCAGCCATCATGAATAGCATCACAAGACGAACATTTTGACATACCATACACTCCATTTGGACCAACATGCACAAGTTACGACCTCACGAACATGCACACCTATTGTTAACAGACAACTAGTGGTGAAACAGTAACATCACATAGCAGTTTGGCAACGAAGATTAAGACATGTAGAGGAACCCTAACATGCACAAAATTAATGCCATCACGTAGAGCACTTCGAGATGAATATTTTGATATATCATATGCACAAAACGGAGCTACGAGCACGGAGATATGACATGATGGCGGAGGAGTGGCGGGCCGGGCGAAGGAGCGCCGGTGCAGTGGCGGAGCCTCGCCAGCGGATGGCGGTGCGGGCCGGCGGGCGCAGAAGCGAGGCAGCGGCGACGCGCGCTCGCCAGCGGCGGACGCGGGGCGGCCGGCGGCGGCGGGGGCCAGGTCGCGGCGGCGGCGGGGCGCAGCCAGGCGGCGCGGACAACGTGGGC
>LR738711.1:279918069-279945810 GCA_902687465.1 Secale cereale | reverse complement strand
GGCTCGGCGGGTGAATCAGGGGGCACCACGTAGCAGCCCTGCTGAGGTGGCGGCGTGCGATTCGTCTTGGCGACGTGGCTGGGGTGGTGGACGCGTCCGGCCGTCGGCGGACGTGTTCGGCGGCGCGGGGAGCTCGGATCTAGGGTTTTCTACCCGAAAATGGACGTGGGGAGGCTATTTTATAGGTAGAGGGAGCTAGGAGAGTCCAAATGAGGTGCGGTTTTCGCCCACACGATCACAATCCAATGACCGGGAGCATGGAGGTGGTTAGGATGGGCTTGTGGGCTGTTGTGGAGGGGTGCGGGGCCAAAAGAGATAGGGCTTCCAGCGAGTTACGTGGTTAACCGTTGGAGTATCAAACGACCTCCAAACGAGACGAAACTTGACAGGTGGTCTACCAGTGATATACCAAGACCACTCGACAACTTTCGGCCTATTCCGAGGTTGTTTTTACCCCGCTCACGAAACAAGGCTAGAGAGGTGTGACCAGTGCCGTGTGAGAGAGTCGAAATCCGAAATGAGAAACGGAGAGGACGGAGATGATGCAACTACACACGGATGCAAATGAGACTATGCCAATGCAATGCACATGATGGAAAAGATATAACGATATGAAACACACGCTTAAAGCAAAAACGCAGAAACCCGAAATGAAGGAAGAGCCTAGAATGGAATTGATTAAGTCAACGATGAATATATTTCCATTAATGGAATTGTTACATCTGGGCGTTATAGTGCCTTGCCTCTGTATTTTGCTATATAATGGCGTATGTTCGATAGTTGTGATGTTCAGTATTGACGCCGAACTGATATATGACCGACATGATTGGCTTGATAGTCGCCGTCCCGTGCGGGAGCACGGTCCCTAGATTCATAGATGGATATGGTCTTGCGAGCCTTTTTGTTCAGGTCCTCACGCAGATCGTGTTTCCGGGCCTAAGCTGCATCCTTATTTCCTTTACGGGGTGGGGGTGCGGGCTTGGGCACGCCGTTGCTAGCCACTCTGTCCCATCCACGAGGTGGTTGGTCCGGCTTGTCGGCGGTGTTGTTCCTTGATGGTATAGGCGCAGCGGCCTCGTCGTCGAATTCAGGCAACAATTTACGCTTAGGATAGCCTTTGGTTTGGCGATTGCCTAATCTTTGCTCAGCGTCCAGCACTTTGTTCCATCTATCGTTGAGCGTATCTTGTTCGGCTCGAAGCCGTCTCTACTGCTTTTTCAAGCTCCTCACGGTGGCAATAAGCCTCCGACGGAAGCGCTTTTGTTCCAAGGTTTCCTCTGGGACGATGTATTCGTTGTCGCCCAGGCTAACATCCTCTTCGGAGACAGGTTCATAATTACTGTCTTCGGCAGCGCTGTTATTAGAAAGTGGTTTCAGACTATGTTCGCCGTCCTCTCGCTCGTCTTGCTCCATCGCTGGGTCTGCGGGGTCTTCGGCTTGCTCCGGACTGTCACCGTCGTTGGTGACAGTGTTGCTATCTTTTCCTTTACGGGATTTAGTTTGGCGCTTTGGGCGCCGGTGTTTGGGAGGTTCTTCGACAGGCTTGTCCTTTAAGGGGTCGTTTTCGCCGTCACCCTCCTTCTCCTTAGGTGTATCCACCATATACACGTCGTTAGAAGACGTAGCTGTCCACCGCCCGGTTACGGGCCGACTTTGATCTGGATCTGCTTCGTCTTCGAGGTCCATCCCTTCAAAGTCTTTGAAAGCGTAGTCAAGTAGATCGGTTAGATCTTCGACCGTGGCTACCAAGTGGGTGGTGGGTGGGGAGCAAAATTCTCCATCAGCCTCCAGTTCAAACCGGATATAATTCGTCTGTTTGTCCCCAGCTAAGGAGAGGGATTTTAACGATTTTAACATGTCGCCGAAGGGTGAGTGCTGGAAGATATGTGCAGCACTGAATTCGGCGATAGACGCCTGGTCGAGTTTGAAGGGCTTAGATGCGCATGATTCGGAACCTATGGCCGGAGACGAGTCCGTAGATCCGGTGACAAAGGTCCTGCTCGAAGCCGGGTCCATGTGCGGCTCCAACGCCGTTGAGTCTGCGGCTTCCGGGACGGGGTTGAGCTTCATGTCTTCGGGCGACGCGATTTGTTCCGGATCTTGGTTCAGAACTGTTACATGTGCTATCTCCTAATCCGATGACAGAGTTAGGTCGTGTTGATCGCGGTGGCAGGGAGAGGTCGCCATGGGCTCGAATCTGTCGAAGATCAAGTCTCCGCGGATATCAGCAACGTAGTTTAAGCTACCGAATCTGACTGGATGGCCAGGGGCGTTGCTCTCAATCTACTCGAGGTGGCCTTCTGTGTTGGTACGGAGCATGAAGCTGCCGAACACAACAAGCTGGCCGGGAGAGAAGATTCCCTCGGTGTTGTCGTCGTGGTTGATGACGCGATCCATCAGTCCTTCGGTTGACGACATAGTGGAACTCTCAATGAAAGCACCAATGTCGGTGTCAAAACTGGCGGATCTCGGGTAGGGGGTCCCGAACTATGCGTCTGAGGATTGTTGGTAACTGGAGGCTGGGGACATGATGCTTACCCAGGTTCAGGCCCTCTCGATCGAGGTAATACCCTACTTCCTGCTATATTAATATGGATGAATATGATTACAAGAGTTGATCTACCTCGAGATCGTATTGGCTAAACCCTAAAGTCTAGCCTATGAGGATTTGTGATTATCTATTAGCCTCTATGGACTAAACCCTCCAGTTTATATATGCACCGGAGGGGCCTAGGGTTTGTACATAACCATCTTGCAGATGAAGGAAAGATTACACCCGAACCTAAAACCTGCCATAATACGAATACAGGAATCCTATCCGGATACGAGAGACGATCTTCATGGCCCACCAGTACAGCCCACCACGAGTTATCCGGCCACATGAGGACCCCTCAATCCAGGAATCCCTCACCCGACCCTGCTGAGCTCCTGCAGCTATACGAGCTGAGCATCGAGGCATCCGGCGGCAACGAGAGGATCATGGTGAACTGGTTCCCCATGGCTCTCAAGGACGGCGCGCGCTCGTGGCTCCTGAACCTGCCTGCGGGATCGATCTCCTCATGGGGTGAGATGCGCGAGCGGTTCATTGCCAACTTCCAGGGCACCCGCGACCGCCCCCCGGCTGCAGGTGACCTGCGGCGCATCAAGCAACAACTAGGAGAAATCCTGCAGAACTTCATCCAGCGCTTCAACAGTGTCCGCGTCAAGATACCCAAGGTCACGGATGAGGTCGTCATCTCAGCGTTCTCAGATGGCGTCCGCAGTGTCAAGATGAAGGAGGAGCTCGCCATCCACGAAGATCTGTGCACGACCCTGGAGCTGTTCTACCTCGCGACCAAGTGTGCTAGAGCTGAGGAGGGGTGCCTCTCCCTCGTCGAGCTCCCCACCATTGAACCTGAAGACACGAAGGACAAGGGCAAGGACGTGAAGTGCAAAGGAGTGGTTCTGCTCGCGGCTAAGCCAGAGATGAAGCGTAACCGCGACTACCCGGAGTCATCTAAGAGCAGCCGTCCATTCTGCGCCTTCCACAACGTGCACAGCCATAACACCAATGACTATCAAGAGCTCAGGGCCCTCCACGAAGGGTGCATCGACCAATGCCCCAAGCGCAGCAGCCGTGGCTACGGCCGTGGAGGAAGCCGGACCAGGGGGCGCTCGGATGACCACGGCCCCCGTCAGGAGTGGCGTGATCAGCCTCGTGGGGACCGCTGGCACGATCAGCCTCGTGAGGGTGCCTGGAGGGACCTGCCTCGTGAGGGTGCCTGGAGGGACCAGCCTCGTGTGGACCGCCCTCAGGGCAAGGTTGGCCTCCCTCTGCTGCCACCACCAAGAAGGAACGATGACCAGGACGAGGGGGCTGGGGGCTTCCAGGAGCCTCGCGCCATCGCCTTAATCCAGGGCGGAGCAGAGGCCCCAGCCTCTCGACGCCTCTTCAAGCTGTTTGCCCGGGAAGTAAACGCGGCTCTCCCCAAGCTCAAAGCCACGCGCCCACTAAGGTGGTCCAAGTGCGCCATCACCTTCAGCTCAGTAGACCAGCTCAAGTGCGCGGCGACTGCTGGCGCCTTCCCGATGCTCTGTTCACCCGTCATCAGCAGCGTTCAAGTTACCAAGACCCTCATCGACAGTGGCGCAGGGCTCAATGTTCTGTCTGTTGAGACGTTCGACAGCCTCCAAGTACCGTACAATCAGCTACAACCTACCAGGCCCTTCTTCGAAGTGAACGATGGCTCCACCACCCCGATAGGGCAGGTCCGACTACCTATCACCTTTGGCAAGCATGGCAACTACCACACAGAGCTCATCAACTTTGATGTCGCCCACATTCATCTTCCCTACAATGCCACCCTCGGGTACCAAGCCCTGGCCAAGTTCATGGCAACGACTCACCACAGCTACAACATCTTCAACATGCCAGGAAGCGGCGGCGTCATCACCGTCACTTGCGAAGAAAAGGATGCGGTGTGCTCAATCGAGTGCGCTTACTAGGCTGCGGCGGTCGAGGATCCAGACAACGATGGCGCCGTCTACCCACCTGAGGTCGTCCCCAAGAAGAAGAAAAAGTTGCTCGCCCTGGAGCCTCACGCAGATGCAGCACCCGGTGGCCGTACCTCAAGACCTGTGCTCGGGGATGGGGCGCCTCCCTCCCTCGCATAGGAAGGTGCGCTCGGCGCTCCCGTCAGGCTGGGCTCAAGGGCTCTCCTTTGGAGGGCCTCCGACCTAGCCAATGTCTCGAGGGAGACGCTCGGGCACCATGTGGAGGCGTGCTTCGCCGCACGTTTCCCTCCGGAGGCCTCAAGGCGTGAGGCACCAAGCGCTCAGGAGTTCATCAGCCAGACCATCGAAGACTTGCACGTGCCAAGAGCAATGTGGGGTGAGCGCCGCCCGGCACCTCAAAGTGCAGCTGTCGCCCCAGGCTCGGGCGACGGGCTGCGCGTTTGCGTCAACGTCCCAACACTCAATAGGATAGCGTCTCAGGAGCTCTACTGTCCCTCCCAGGTGGGTCGGTGCGAGGGTCCCCCTCACAACTACATCCGCATGCCCTTTGGCTTTCTGAACCAGGTGACCCTGCACCAGCGCCACATGTGGGAGGTCCTGGCGACTCACGAGGCCAGGCATTGGGAGATCTTGGCGGAGGTGGCCTCGGTTCTTTGTGAGCTCTCGGAACCTCTGAAGCCTTGTGAGGCCCCGGAGTCAGGCGGCTCGTGAGGAACGACATCTGCGTCTAGCGTCTTCAACTACATCAGCACTACTTCAGCAACTGTTCCAGGTGACATTTTTCAGTTTTGTGCAGCCGGGAGCGCCCCTCGGGCTGCATTATTCCCAGGTCGCACGGGCTTGTCCCATGTGGCGTGTATCCTTTGGCATCTTTAGCTTACTCTGTTGGGGGCGCCCCCTCGGGGCACAACATCCCCAGGCCACACGGGTCCGTCCCTGTGGCATGCATCTCATTTTACGTCGCTTGGTCTAGCTCATTTCCTCCTACGATTTGCCTTACGGGCATCACCTACTCACTCATGCCCTCTTTTGGCTTCCCTCGCTGCCTAATGGACTTCTGCTCATCCTGCAACGGGGGCTGCATACATTGGCACGGAGCTTGTGCTCGGGTCCGTCCCTGCAACACTGACAAATCCGAGAGATCGAGCTCCGACTCGCGGCCTGCTCCGCATATGTCACCTCACCAGGTCCTCGGTGGCTTCGTCTTCCTGCGGAATTATCAGAGGCCCAGCAGTAGGCACGGTTCTAAGTGGTGCTGCTTGAGGCTAACCTAAAGGAATCTCAGGAGCACGACAGCAGGCAACCCTGCCGGTCTCCCCTTCTCACGTAATTTGCTTGCGCGTTAAAGGGGGGGGCCTCTGAGCATCGCGCCTCAGGGGCTACTACTGACTCTCCAGCCCTCACCCCCTGGCCTTGACCATGGCATCGCGACTTGGCATACCAACAGCAGCTGAGCTTCGCTCGAGGGTCGGGACCCGAGGACGCAGAGCACAAAGAAGGATGGGAGAAGGGGAAACCGACTTAGAGAGCTCAGGTCTGTTCGTACGTCAAGGGGGACCCTTGCGCATTGCGACCCAAGGGCCTAACTGGCCATGTAGCCCCTCACTCCCTGGTCTTGTCCTGGCGACCCGGACAAGCCAGCGGCGGCTGAGGTATGCGCGGGGCCGGGCCCTACCGACACAGAACATCAAGGCCTAAGTCCAGCATTTCCTTACCGAGGGCCATTCGTACGTCAAGGGGGACTCCTGAGCATCGCGGCTCTGGAGCCTAACTGGTCACATAACCCCTCACCCCTTGGTCTCGTCCTAGTGATCCGGACAACTCAACGGCGGCTGAGGTACGTGCGGGGCTGGGCTCCGCCGATGCAGAACTCTAGTGCAAGCGGTAAGGAAATTGCGAAATCTCAGCCATGCAACATCGGAAGCAAGCCAGACACACTACTTGTGGAATCACCTCATACCCATCAAGATAAGTTGTGAATCCCATCAGTGTGCCGACATCACTTGAAGAGTTGGATTCTCCAGTCACGCATTGGCAATGTCACCTCCCTTTTTAGCCTTCGGAAGCTGCTTGCACGCCAAGGGGGACCTCTTGAGCATCGCGCCTTAGGAGCTCTTACCAGACTCCGGGCCGCCCACCTCCTGGCCTTGACCACATCATCGCGACCTGGCATACCAGCGACGGCTGCAGCTTGCCTTGGGACTGGGACCCGCCGGCGTAGAGCACCAAGCTACTGAAAGGGTAAAAAGGAGTGATATTGCCGGAACGAGGCTTGCAAATAGAGTCTATTAGCAAGGATAGTAAACACCAGAGAAAAAGCGTTACAAGTTCTTTACACGCCCCCATGGGGTTGACTTTGATTCCTTGCAGGGAACACCAGAGAAGGATCTCAGGGGGCCCTAGCTATGGCTACCGTCATCGACGCCATCATAAACAGTGGGACACGAGAGGCCATCTCCGACCCCGCTCAAGTCACCGTTCGCGACGAGCTTGTGTCGCTGATGCGCTCCGGGCACGACACGAGCTTGGAGGTGTGTAGCTATCATCGCTCGTCTTCGGAGACTCGCCAGCCTCGGGAGAGCTGCTGGACTACCAAGGGCAATCACTGCTGCTGGGAGAGCTGGCGGCGGGACCGATGGCTGGCATGGCGCTAGCCGCTGTGTCATTCCAACGGCCCCCTCCGGGGCAACACTCCAGGCGACATCCCTCTACGTCGAACACCTTGAAGAGCAGTACGGAGGCGCCGTCGTACTGGAAGTGGATGGCGAGGGCGCCCTCCACGCGGCAGACGCGGGCGACCTCGCCCCATCCGCGGGTCATGAAGATCTTACCCGGGGAGACGACCTCAACCTCAACCCCCATCGCCAGGGCCCGGCACTCGGCATGCTATAACCACAGCTCGAGCGGCCCTCTCGGTGGCATCTCTACAGAGAAGAATGGCAGGAAGCAGATCCAGGAGCTAGGAGGCATCGCCGCCCACACCACGAACTCAGGCAAAGAGCCTCCAGCGTGCGTTCACAGGACGGCATGCTCCACGCGGCCAAAGCGCGGGCGGCGCTGGACGCTACCTTCCCCTCCTGAGCCTTGCGCCCTGGCGTACAAGGGCAGTGTTTAGCCGGGGGAAGCCGCTCGTGCCAAGGCCTCATCACTTTCGGCCCCAGGATGGTGCCACGAGGGTGGAACGGTCTTTTCTTCTGCAGGAGCAACCCCGGCTCCTCACGAGGAGTCTTTCCCTTCTCGGCGGCGGAGAATCGCCGAATCAGCACCATGGGTGGCGCTGCCAAGCAAGGAGCACAGAGGAAGAAGAAGAAGCAGGAGGAATGGAGGAAGTAGATGGGCAATAGGGGCACCGCCCGTCGCTTTGTTTATAGCCAGGAGAAGGCCAACTGCCGGCCTCCATAACTGCAGGCAATGATGGTATTTTGTGCATGCAGGGACTTGTCAAGTCGTCCAGTTGCTGAGGTGGTGTGGGGGAGTGGAGATGCCCACGTCCCGTCAATCGCCACACATCGATCAAAGCCGTAGGATTTTGGGGTCCACGGCGCTCCGCACTTGACCCTTGGCTTCATCTCGAAGCCAAGTCTGAGTGCACCTTGGGCCCGGGGGCTACTGTCGGCATTCTGGGAATGGGGGTACCTAGACTTTCCTGCCTGCGCCCAGAGTGTGGCTGATCCAGCGGCCTGGTACGACCCAACTTCATCAGCAACAACTCAAGACCCTCGCGAGCGGCCAAGCCACGCGAGGCGGACGATGCAAGACCTTTCCTAGGGCGGCCTCACTAGGCTAGCTCCCAAGGAGTGGAGATATCAAGGCAAGTGACACCTCACGAGGTTCGCATGACGTGAGCCATGACGACCAAGTCCAGGCAGGCGCTAGCGGGCGCATGATGGCAGTTTCCTCTTTGGTGCTAAAGGGGCATGCACATGCGAGGAGTCCCGAGGCGTCATGCCAAGGTTTCCATATCGGTGCAACAAGACCAAGACCAGCAGGACGAGAGAGTGAAGGTCACCACAGAGCCCACAGCGGCGTCACCACCAGAGCCTTTGGCAGGCAAAGACCACCTTTTGTCAGGATAGCTTGCACTAGTTGTCCCCCTTCAAACTTGGCCGTTGTGGGATCCCTTCCCGCTTAATATTTGGGAAGAGGATCTGGGCCTCTATAAATAGGACTAGCCACCACCATATGGGGCATCTCATCTTGAGCTAACCCAACCTAGGACGATCGGATCATTGAGACCACCCTGACACCCACTAGCTCGCCGAGCACAAGAACACCTCTCCTCAGGGGGCTGTTCTTCCCATGTACTAGTTCATAGCCTACAAGGCAATCCACCACACCACACTGGATTAAGGTATTACACCACGGTGGTGGCTCGAACCAGTATAAACCCTTGTGTCTCTTGTTCTTCGGGTTCGACGAGCTAGGCCTAGGAATCAGTGCCAGAGCGAGCTAGAGCGGAAAGGAGAGATCTTCGTGTGCACCCTAGTGTTCGAACCTCAAGGGTTTGCCGGAACCCATAATCCGACAGTGTTCTTCACTTGTAATAAGAGCCAAAATCTCTTCATTATAGTCACTAGCGGACTCAGACCCACCATCCTTAGTAACAATTATCACACACGGAGATGGCCATTTGCTCTCATAGTGACCTTCACCCTTGCAACGATGGCATATAACTTCATTTGTTTCTCCGGGTGATTCCATGGATGAAGAAGAGCTCTGTGCGGGACCAGAAGGTGTGCTGTTAGGACCGGAATTTCGGGATATAAACTTCCCAAAAGCGGGCCTTGTGCTCACCAGCCCCAGGATTAACTTTTAGCTGATGAGGCACCAACTGGTTACAGAATTTCCAAGCAAAATACCAGATATGTAGTACAAGACCATTCTGGCCTGTGAGTACAACACAAGATTTCTAGTGGCTGATGGCGGAAGCGGTTTGTGGTTCATCGGTGACTATGGGACTCCATTTCCCACGGGAACAGCTGACCGGGTTAACTCCTATCTTCGCGAGGCTGCTATCTTCATTACGTAGGTTCCGGGGCTGTCCTCGCATCGTTCCTTCCCGCGCAAGGAATCTGGCCAAGACAATAGCTAGGGACAAGCCAGTGAGTACTTTGAATGTACTCGCAAACATTTTTAAACATGGGTGAGTTATAAACATGTTCGAGAATAATGCGGATCACGATGATAATACGGATATGACGGTCCTTAATGCAAGCAGGTAATTTGTATAAAAAGGCATATGCAATCAAAGAGTGATAATAAAATAAATAGCAAACATGCCACAGTCGGGCGTCTGAGCGACACCACATAAAGGGCTTATAAGGAAAATAAATAAATAACAAGCATGCCATAGTCGGGCGTCTGAGCGTCACCACAGAAAGGGCTTAAAAAGAAAATAACAAGGATACCATAGTCGGACGTCTGAGCGACATCACAGAAAGGGCTTAAAAGAAAATAACAAGAATGCCACAGTCGGACGTCTGAGCGACATCAAAGAAAGGGCTTAAAAAAGAAAATAACAAGAATGCCACAGTCGGACGTCTGAGCAACATCACAGAAAGGGCTTAAAAAGAAAATAACAAGAATGCCACAGTCGGACGTCTGAGCGACATCACAGAAAGGGCTTAAAAGAAAATAACAAGAATGCCACAGTCGGACGTCTGAGCGACATCACAGAAAGGGCTTAAAAGAAAATAACAAGAATGCCACAGTCGGACGTCTGAGCGACATCACAGAAAGGGCTTAAAAGGAATAAACATAATCCATGGTGAATATCCAGGAGGTAGAACCGTCCCGGGGATACTCATTTATTCATAAGACACAAATGGTTAGTGCACAAAGATAATTGTAAATACCACACATTACAGATCATGGTCAAGGTTCCGGTTAAGTAGTTTCTCCTCCAAAGACCTACACTAAGACTGACACTCGACCCATCCCGGACTGTAGTCCTTAACCATGGACACGACTATTCAAATAGGTTTAGTATCTTTGCAGAGGGTTTACTCTTTACCCATGAGTAACGGTTTTCCTTAGTCCATCGGACTAATACCGTCTACGGCCTTTTAGTCAAAAACCTGTCTGACTTGCACACACCAACTTAGCTTTACCTGTGCCTGGAATCACCCATGACACCTGTCAAAACAAACTTTGAGTGGGGAGGCTACAACCTCGCGTAGCATGGGATCAAATTTCTATTGCGCGCTCTAAGGGGTGCCCCCCTCTCGGTCCCAACCGGAAACACCCATGCCCCCGGACCAGGTGGCATGCCTACCGGATGCAGCCGGTATCTTCCACCATGGCCTCTCTGTACGGTGTGTGCTAGGACAGGGGTTGACACTTACTGAACCGTACCCTACATGCGGCAGGGACAAGGGGTAGCACATAACAAGTATGGGGGTTACTTGAACAAGACTCGATCTACGGTCGACTCAGGAGGTTTCAGCATTACTCACATGATTAGTCAAAACCGATATATTTTTCAACAACAGTCAGAAACACCATCCGTCATGCCTTACCAAGCCGTATCGGATTCCACCGTCCCAACGGGGAGCTAGTGACAAGCTCGCGTCTACACAAAACCGCGACTTTCACGACTTCCTTCCATTAGGCATGAAAGGCATACGGAGGGGATCACCGTCATGCAAACAAAATATTCTCAGCAAGAGTTTTTCCTCAAACACTCATAGGTACGATCACATTGTCACATATGAAATAAAATGAACGCAATCATATTGTAGCAATGGTGTCAACAACAACCGCATGCAATGAACCAGGGTTTAGGAGTGCTTGCCTTTAAGTAGAGGGGAGGAGAAATGCATTCCAACACTTTTTGGAAGCTTTCTCCCTCTTCAAAATCCTAAAGAAATAAAATGCAATCAATACATAGACTCAAAACAGCCCAAAAAAGTTGTCTGGAAAATTTTCATGTAAATATGAAAATAAACTAGACAATATTTGGGAAACAACAGAAAAAGAAACAAGTCATTTGGATTAATATTTAAAAAGATATTGCCAGTCAAAGTTTGGTCAAATTTGCTCTTAGAATAAATCAGAAATAGGAAAACGTTTCGATATGAATACGCTTTCGAAGTGGGGAGACGTACTCGGGGGTTTGCGCCTTCACTAAAGCATGCCTGGGCTGGTGCTGTCTCGCTGACAGAGGGCCCAGGGGGCCCACTGGTCAGGTTTGACCAGTCGCCCCCGCCTCCTTCTTCCTTTGGCCGAATAGAGGCGTGGCTCCGGCAATGAAAGCCGGCGAACGGCGGCTCCTTGAGGGCATCCGAGGGCGGGGATGGATTCGTTAGACTGGGGCGGTCAACGCGGTGGTCGAGGGGGCGACGGAGGTGGAGGAAAACACCGGCGACGAGCTTCGCGACGGACGGCGGTCTCGAGTGGAATTGGGGCTTCGTCCTATGATAGTTCCCGAGCTCGTTTGGGATGATGGGCGGCTCCGCAAGATCATAGGGAGTCGAACGATGGTGTTGGTTGGGTGGAAGGGGCTCGGGTTGCGACGTATTTGACTGGAGGGCGGCGGCGGCTGTACTCGCCGGAGTTGGGGAGGAAAACTTCCCCTTGTCGATTTGCTGCTTCGGGGGTGCTCTGCGGGGTAGCTAGTGGCTGTCTGAGGTTGCGGAGATGCTCGGGGCGCCCTTAAATAGGCAGGCGATGGCGGTTCCGCGGCGGCCATGGATAAGATCGCCAGCGACCGCCATTATGTAGCTCAGGGCGATGTGGCAACGACGGGAGCTAGGGGACAAACTTGTGGATGATCTGGCGCTGCTCCAGGGGCAGGTGGCGAGCACTGGCGGCTTGGGCGGCGCTGCCCACAGCAGGAGTTGCTGTGGCCGCCCGCTACCTTCCGCGGCTGACCTGACGGCGGCACTGTGGGGTTCCAGAGATGTCTCTGTGGTGGGGGAGAGTGCAGGCATGAAGACGGTGCGAGTGCAGCGGACAGAACGGGCGGGGGTGTCGGCAGAGCGACGCGGCGGCTCGGTGCGCGCGCGCCCAGAGCACGCGCGTGAACTGCTCGACAAAATGCCAGAGCATGCCACAGGGTTTGGATAAGGCTGGGAAATAGCAGGGTTTGGTTAGAGGCTTAACTAAGATCAGTGGACATGCCAGCATGTATGTAGGTGCAAGGTCACAGTGCAAAGTAAAGATCATGCCAAAACTAGCCATGCACCTCAGGTGTTTGACAAAATGCTAGAGGCCACTAGGCAACTCTAGGGGTGGCCAAATTCTCCAGATCAGTGTCTCTATAGGTGGATGAGATGATGGCAAAGCTAGTTGGGCAAGACCAGAAACTTGCTAGTGCAAGTTTTGCTTATTTCAGTTCTGGACAGGAAATGAAGGGCATTGTTTCATGTATCAAAATTCCTCCAAAGTGTCCATTCTCCTGGACTTAAGGGTTTTGCAAGAATGGTTATAAGCAGGAGGAAGCTCAAGGGCACTGGAGCAAAATAAACTAGGGTTGCAGTGCAAAATACCAAACTAGACCAGAATTGAAATGAGGTTGTTTCACTCAAATTTTCCAAAGCACCCAAATAGGTTTTAGCATAACGTTGAATAATATACTCCTATGAACATCCCGTAATTTTGGTGGAAGCTATAAATAAATATAATATGGGGTTGTAGTGCAAAACTGCCTACTGGACCAGATTGGAAATCATGGTGTGGAGCTCAAATTATTTAATGAAATAAAAATATTCTTGCATAAAAGTGATCCAACAAATATCACATGACATCTCAAATTTTTTGTTGGAATTATAGATGAACCTATCAAGGGGTTGCAGTACAATTTGGGGCCTAAAAATTAAGGGAAACCATTTTAAAGGAGAGAAAGTTTAGGGAGACAATTATATACTTAATACTACTGACATCAGACAAGTTATAATGAGTGAATATGAGAGTCTAACAATAATTGGAAAGTTTTTACTAGTGGTAGAAATTCCAACATGAATAGAAGGATCCTCAAATTAAAGAAGCATCCAGTAAAAATTGCCAAATTTTAATTGCCTCGCAAATTTTTAATTATTAAAACATGGTTAAAATTTTGGGGTGTTACAACACTACCCCCCTTAAGAAAAATCTCGTCCTCGAGATTTGTTAAGGGTTACTATAAAATCCATTCTACTAACACAAGCAAAATATCACCAAAAACAACTTTTCTGCAAATAAATGCTACTACAGTGCATGGGCAATAAGTGGTGTAAACTGCAGTGTTAAACACTGGCGCAGCATGGGAAAAAATCTAGGTCGTGGAAAACGAGATATTTCTACTCGGGGCTATAGTAAATTTAGAAATGATATTTCTAAATTTTCAAATACGCTGGTTGCACCCGAGAGCACAGTGCTCTCACTGGCTGACAGGTGGGCACTCGCCCCACTGTCAGTCTCTTCTTCTACCTCCGGTTCTCTCTTCTCCTCTCTCCCGCGCGTTTTCCCGCGCTTTCTTCACCGGCGACAGCTAGCTCGTAGGGCATCTAGGCCGTACTGCCATAGTGCGCGGCGCGCTAGCTGCTGGTGCAGCGTGCACTCACCTCGCGGGCCTGCGTGCTGTCGGCACTGCTCGCGGATTCGCCTCCGAACACCGGTAGTCGAGCGACGAGCGGCGCTGGTGGACTCCGCCCACCGTACACCGATCTCGAGCTATAAAACGACCGTGGTGCTCCTTCTTCCTCCTCACACCTGGCCTCGCTTCTTCTTCTTTCTTCCTTCTCCTCTATTTGAGTCTGCAGGAGCTTGGGTCGAGGCTCTAATGGCGGAGGCGATGCCGGACTGGTGCATGATCCTAGTGTTCTTGGGGTTTGCGGCATTGCTAGGGTTATCCGTGCTCTTGTGTGCGATGATCCTCGACGATCATCGTGATGCGGCGGCTCGAGTGCTAGCTCTTCGTGGTGGCGGCGATCACGAGGATGAAGCGTGGTTGTCGGGTGCTAATGGTGGTTAGTGCACGGTAGGCAACTAGTGCTTGAATAAACTCCCACGAGTTTCTCTTCAAGAGACTGTGGTGTGCTAGACTGGTGGTTATTTAGATGAAACAGGTGTATGCGGATTAGTAACTTAGTGTACTGTGTGGAGTGGACGGAGTTGTAAGTCTGTTGTTGTGGTGTTGCGTGATGAAATAAAATGTCTACGTTATGCAGAGAGATATGTTGCAACAACTCAGGAAAAAAAATAGCACACGATACGACACACAGCTTAGATACACAAAGGTGCAGGGATAACCACGTAACAGTTACGTCTAAAACGTAAACGGTAAATGGACAGGGTCCTGGGAAAAAGTCTCTGGCGCTGGGGGACACTCTTCTTCTATCGGTGGAAGCGGGTTGACTAGTCGATGGATGTGCTTCTCCTGCCCGGGCCTCAGGGGTCTGCCGATGGCGATCCGAGGATTTAAATCGGCGAGGCTCTGGAGATAACTCATTATCCGCTGGGTCAGACGCTCTTGCGCGATGACATACTGCGTAAGGTTGGCTAGCACGGGGTCTCTCTCAATTCGTCCACCAGGAAATGATGCTGGTTCTCCGGGTGCTGCGCGGCTTGGAAAGTAATAATACCCTCGTTCGCTGGCATAGGGCACCGCGAATCAAAGGCGAGCAAGTGCTTCACAAGCGGCAGCCTCTATGGCCATCTGGGGAGTTGGCATGGATTTCCCCATGAAGGAAACTTCTGTAGGGTCTTGGTTTGGGTTTGCGGGCGGGATGTGTACCACTGCCCAGTATTTCAAGGTGGATGGGGTGATCCTCGATTTGAGCAGCTCATACTGGGGTGGACGGGTAGCACTCATGGTACTGCAGGTAAAATCCCACAATATCTTCACAAAGCTACCTGGGGATGCCTCTGGGGTTCTCAGGTAAATACTAGGGATCGGCATGGTTCAGGAAATGGCTGTGAGAGCAGAATACCAGGTGAGGGATGCTTGGTAAGGTCATGGTGTGGCCTTTTATATAGCAACCGAGCTGGTTTATAAAGATCACATTGAGGGACCGCTATATTGTTGGAGTCGCTTTATGGGGTCGGGGTCAATGTTACAGGTACCCACGTCTTGCAAGGTGACGTGTTTACTGTAGGGGTTGTCGGTGAGGTGCTCTGGAAGTCACACCTGAAAAAATACTGACATAGCTGTGCACGGGTGCTATAAGGGTGCAAAAGTAAACTGTACATACATATCGGCATACAGGTTACATGACCACGGGGTGCGGACAAGATAAAGCTTGGTACTACTCGGGTGATCTAATCAACCTCGTTTATATCCAAGCGGCCTTGCCTTGTGGATGTTGAAGCTTCTCCGAGAGCTTCATCATTGGAATTGGCTGGTGGTGGCTGAGGGGGTGCAGAGTCGGGGCAGTGATGATGTCCCTCGCGGGGATTGTTGGCTACAATCCCGTTGGAGCGTGTGCCAAACAGGCGACACATCACCTCTGGAAACACCAAGGCGTTCTGGTCAAGGACCGAGGCAGGTCTCGGGGACTCGATTGGTTGTCTGAACAACACGACTGGGTTGTCAGTGCCGGACTCGTCTCGTCCTCTTGCTGGGGCTTGGCGAAGCAGTTCTCCACGAGCTGCGATTAGATCAAGGGTGACTTGATCGAATAGTTCCTCGAGCACACTAACATAGCGTACCAGATGCAATAATGCAGGATCCGTCTCGTGGTCTCCGCTCGCAACTCGAGGAGGCCTACCATACCCGTTGCGACTGGGGTAGTAGTAGAATGAGTGACAGTTAACTCTGGGCGACAAGTGCCGGAGCTGAACTATAGCTTCTCGAGCAGCTAGCTGGATAGCTTGCGGCTCAAAGGAAGTTGTCCTTCCGGTGAACCTGTATGGGCGCTCTGGTGACAGACCCCTACCATAGATGTGCACAGTGGCCCAGAATTGACGGCTTTCACCGCCCATGGAGTCTTGGCACACAACATATTCTGGGGTCTCTTCTAACGCAAGAGCACGAGGAGTGAGGTTTGCGAGCACGGTCACAAAACCTCCAAGGTTGGTTGCTGTCGTTTCATTGTGGACAATGGGTCCTGGCATTTTAGCTCGGTCTGGGGTAGTGGCTGTGTTGGGTTGGGGTTAGCGCATCCTATTTATAGGAAAGGACGGAGTCTTCCTTCGCACGCTTGCGAAGGAAACTGTTTGGGTGCCGGTCACTGGCGGTGATCGACAGGCTAGACTGATAGGTTGGGCACCGACTATCGAAGGTGTCAGCCCTCTGTGCGGGTATCTTACGCGAGAAGCTTGGCCGGGGTTAGGATATGGTCTGGTGTGGTGGTTAACCTAGGTTTTTGACCTGGCTAAGATAGGATTAGCCAACGGTCAGCCTAGCTCTGATACCAAGGTTGTCAGGACCGGAATTTCGGAATATAAACATCCCAAAAGTGGGCCTTGTGCTCACCAGCCCCAGGATTAACTGTTAGCTGATGAGGCACCAACTGGTTACATAATCTCCAATCAAAATAGAAGATATGTAGTACAAGACCATTCTGGCCTGTGAGTACAACACAAGATTTCTAGTGGCTGATGGCGGAAGCGGTTTGTGGTTCATCGGTGACTATGGGACTCCATTTCCCACGGGAACAGCTGACCGGGTTAACTCCTATCTTCGCGAGGCTGCTATCTTCATTACGTAGGTTCCAGGGCTGTCCTCGCATCGTTCCTTCCCGCGCAAGGAATCTGGCCAAGACAATAGCCAGGGACAAGCCAATGAGTACTTTGAATATACTCACAAACATTTTTAAACATGGGTGAGTTATAAACATGTTCGAGAATAATGCGGATCATGATGGTAATACGGATATGACGGTCCTTAATGCAAGCAGGTCATTTGTATAAAAAGGCATATGCAATCAGAGAGTGATAATAAAATAAGTAGCAAACATGCCACAGTCGGGCGTCTGAGCGACAGCACATAAAGGGCTTATAAGGAAAAAAATAACAAGCATGCCACAGTCGGGCGTCTGAGCGACACCACAGAAAGGGCTTAAAAAGAAAATAACAAGGATGCCACAGTCGGACGTCTGAGCGACATCACAGAAAGGGCTTAAAAGAAAATAACAAGAATGCCACAGTCGGACGTCTGAGCGACATCACAGAAAGGGCTTAAAAATAAAATAACAAGAATGCCACATTCGGACGTCTGAGCGACATCACAGAAAGGGCTTAAAAGAAAATAACAAGAATGCCACAGTCGGACGTCTGAGCGGCATCATAGAAAGGGTTAAAAAGAAAATAACAAGAATGCCACAGTCGGACGTCTGAGCGACATCACAGAAAGGGCTTAAATGGAATAAACATAATCCATGGTGAATATACAGGAGGTAGAACCGTCCCAGGGATACTCATTTATTCATAAGACACAAATGGTTAGTCCACAAAGATAATTGTAAATACCACACATTACAGATCATGGTCAAGGTTCCGGTTAAGTAGTTTCTCCTCCAAAGACCGACACTAAGACCGACACTGGATCCATCCCAGACTGTAGTCCTTAACCATGGACACGTCTATTCGAATAGGTTTAGTATCTTTGCAGAGGGTGTACTCTTTACCCACGAGTAACGGTTTTCCTTAGTCCATCGGACTAATACCCTCTACGGCCTTTTAGTCAAAAACCTGTCTGACTTGCACACACCAGCTTAGCTTTACCTGTGCCTGGAATCACCCATGACACCTGTCAAAACAAACTTTGAGTGGGGAGGCTACAACCTCGCGTAGCATGGGATCAAATTTCTATTGCACGCTCTAAGGGGTGCCCCCCTCTCGGTCCCAACCGGAAACACACATGCCCCCGGACCAGGTGGCATGCCTACCGGATGCAGCCGGTATCTTCCACCATGGCCTCTCTATACGGTGTGTGCTAGGACAGGGGTTGACACTTACTGAACCGTACCATACCTGCGGCAAGGACAAGTGGTAACACATAACAAGTATGGGGGTTACTCGAACAAGACTCGATCTACGGTCGACTCAGGAGGTTTCAGCATTACTCACATGATTAGTCAAAACCGATATATTTTTCAACAACAGTCGGAAACACTATCCGTCATGCCTTACCAAGCCATACCGGATTCCACCGTCCCGACGAGGAGCTAGTGACAAGCTCGCGTCTACACAAGACCGCGACTTTCACGACTTCCTTCCGTTAGGCATGAAAGGCATACGGAGGGGATCACCGTCATGCAAACAAAATATTCTCAGCAAGAGTTTTTCCTCAAACACTCATAGGTACGATTACATTGTCACATATGAAATAAAATGAACGCAATCATATTGTAGAAATGGTGTCAACAACAACCGCATGCAATGAACCAGGGTTCAAGAGTGCTTGCCTTCAAGTTGAGGGGAGGAGAAATGCATTCGAACACTTTTTGGAAGCTTTCTCCCTCTTCAAAATCCTAAACGAAATAAAATGCAATCAATACATAGACTCAAAACAGCCCAAAAAAGTTGTCTGGAAAATTTTCATATAAATATGAAAATAAACTAGACAATATTTGGGAAACAACAGAAAAAGAAACAAGTCATTTGGATTAGTATTGAAGAAGATATTGCCAGTCAAAGTTTGGTCAAATATGCTCTTAGAATAAATCAGAAATAGGAAAACGTTTCGATATAAATACGCTTTCGAAGTGGGGAGACGTACTCGGGGGTTTGCGCCTTCACTAAAGCACGCGTGGGCTGGCGCTGTCTCGCTGACAGAGGCCCCAGGGGGCCCACTGGTTAGGTTTGACCAGCCGCCCCCGCCTCCTTCTTCCTTTGGCCGAACAGAGGCGCGGCTCCGTTGATCAACGCCGGCGAACGGCGGCTCCTTGAGGGCATCCGAGGGCGGGGATGGATTCGTTAGACTGGGGTGGTCATCGCGGTGGTCGAGGGGGTGATGGAGGTGGAGGAAAACACCGGCGACGAGCTTCAGGGCGGACGGCGGTCTCGGGTGGAATTGGGGCTTCGTCCTATGATAGTTCCCGACCTCGTTTGAGATGATGGGATGCTCCGCAAGATCATAGGGAGTCGAACGATGGTGCTGGCTGGGCGGAAGGGGCTCGGGTTGTGACCTATTTGACTGGAGGGCGGCGGCGGCTGTACTCGCCGGAGTTGGGGACGAAAACTTCTCCTGGTCGATTTGCTGCTTCGCGGGTGCTCCACGGAGTAGCTAGTGGCTGTATGAGGTTGCGGAGAGGCTCGGGGCACCCTTAAATAGGCAGGCGATGGCGGTTCCGCGGTGGCCGTGGATAAGATCGTCGGCGACCGCCATTCTGTAGCTCAGGGCGACGTGGCAACGACGGGAGCTAGGGGACAAACTTGTGGATGATCTGGCGCTGCTCCAGGGGTAGGTGGCGAGCGCTGGAGGCTTGGGCGGCGCTTCCCACAGCAGGAGTTGCTGTGGCCGCCCGCTAGCTGCCGCGACTGACCTGACGGCGGCACTGTGGGGTTCCAGAGCTGTCTCTGCGGTGGGGGAGAGTGCAGGCATGCAGACGATGCGAGTGCAGCGGCCAGAACGGGCGGGGGTGTCGGCAGAGCGACGCGGCGGCTCGGTGGGCGCGCGTGCAAAACGTGCGCTCTGGGTGCGCCCAGAGCACGCGCGTGAACTGCTCGACAAAATGCCAGAGCATGCCACAGGGTTTGGATAAGGCTGGGAAATAGCAGGGTTTGGTTAGAGGCTTAACTAAGATCAGTGGACATGCCAGCATGTATGTAGGTGCAAGGTCACAGTGCAAAGTAAATATCATGCCAAAACTAGCCATGCACCTCAGGTGTTTGACAAAATGCTAGAGGCCACTAGGCAACTCTAGGGGTGGCCAAATTCTCCAGATCAGTGTCTCTATAGGTGGATGAGATGATGGCAAAGCTAGTTGGGCAAGACCAGAAACTTGCTAGTGCAAGTTTTGCTTATTTCAGTTCTGGACAGGAAATGAAGGGCATTGTTTCATGTATCAAAATTCCTCCAAAGTGTCCATTCTCCTGGACTTAAGGGTTTTGCAAGAATGGTTATAAGCAGGAGGAAGCTCAAGGGCACTGGAGCAAAATAAACTAGGGTTGCAGTGCAAAATACCAAACTGGACCAAAATTGAAATGAGGTTGTTTCACTCAAATTTTCCAAAGGACCCAAATAGTTTTTAGCATAACGTTGAATAATATACTCCTATGAACATCCCATAATTTTGGTGGAAGCTATAAAGAAATATAATATGGGGTTGTAGTGCAAAACTGCCTACTGGACCAGATTGGAAATCATGGTGTGGAGCTCAAATTATTTAATGAAATAAAAATATTCTTGTATAAAAGTGATCCAACAATATCACATGACATCTCAAATTTTTGGTTGGAATTATAGATGAACCTATCAAGGGGTTGCAGTACAATTCGGGGCCTAAAAATTAAGGGAAACCATTTTAAAGGAGAGAAAGTTTAGGGAGACAATTATATACTTAATACTACTGACATCAGACAAGTTATAATGAGTGAATATGAGAGTCTAACAATAATTGGAAAGTTTTTACTAGTGGTAGAAATTCCAACATGAATAGAAGGATCCTCAAATTAAAGAAGCATCCAGCTAAAATTGCCAAATTTTAATTGCCTCGCAAATTTTTAATTATTAAAACATGGTTAAAATTTTGGGGTGTTACATGTGCTCCTGGCAGATGGTGGTGGTGGTGCCTGTTTTCTTGTATCGCAGTTGGAGTTGGCGGCTGAAGTAGGCGGTGCTGCGGTAGGACGGGTGGAAGTAGAGGACGTATGTGGTGTCCATGATGAAGATCAACCTGTAGAAAAATTAGTTCGCGCCAATGCATGTCCATTCTGCACTTCACGTTCAGCTTTGCAAGCAAGATGCAATAAACGAGTGATAGTATTATACTTGGTATACTCTAAAATGGTCTGAATCTCTCTATTTAATCCACCCATAAAACGTGCAAGCGTAGCTTCATTATCCTCAACAATACGACATCTAATCATGCCAGTTTGTAATTCCTGATAATATTCCTCCATAGAATTTTTTCCCTTGTCTTAAACGCTTCAATTTTTGAAGTAATTCACGTTGATAATAGGGTGGAACCCAACGAGTACGCATAGCATTTTTCAAAGTAGCCCAAGTAGTTGGAATATTATTCAGATATAATCTACGATGTTCAGACCACCACACACAAGAAAAACTAGTGAAATCACAAAAGCAGCAACAACACGTCTCTCCTCGGGATATTATAAACATGTAAAACGTTGTTCAGTTTCTAACTCCCAAGTAAGATATATATTAGGAACACATCTACCGTAAAATCGTGGAATATTCAATTTTAGTTTAGGGAGATGGTCATGATCTCATACCTGAGGTGGTGGTGCAGACCTACCGTTGCGATTCTATGCATGTGGACGACCTGGTGGTGGTGGTGCTGCTGCTGGTTGCACGCAGTTTTGACTTTGACCAACCTCATCCTCGTAATCGCCCTCATATATAATCGTCATCCTCCTCGGCACAAGGAGCAACAATAGCAGGAGCCGAATGAGCATCAACAATAGGTACAACAGCACCAGAAGTTTGGCCATCCTCAAGAGGAACACAATTCGCTCGTACGAACTGAATTGGAGGGGACGTTATTGTTGTCGTTGCAGAGGTACGACAGGTGTAGCTGGTGGTGGTTGTGGAAGACGCTTGAGCAATTCATTAAACTTGTTATCCAACTTTGTTTCAAACAACTTCTCCATGGCCACTTCACATCTGTTTAGCACATCTCCCACCTGGCCACTCATCATTTGCTCATGCAACTCCTTGTTCGTTATGTTCTCCCAGTCTAGCTCGTTAACTTGTGAGCCTGGCATGGTTAGCAGCAATAGAAACACAAAAGAATATTTCCTACAGACTACTAAAAAGATGTATAGCGGTGGAAAGTCACAAATTCGTCAAGCGAATCTCAACCTCTTACCAGTTCTTACCAAACAACAGGCGGTGATCTAGACCATTGTAGTCAAAAACGCCTCAAAGCTTGGATAGAGCGATTGCCAGGTAGTGTCAAACACACGACGTAGATGTATGTGGAGCTGGGAAGGCTTATAATATGGTAATAAAAAGGTCAGCAATAATCAATTCAGAGATGCAACGTTGAATAAATGCTCAACGATGGTAGTGTGCTGGTCCTAGGCTAGACCGTACTAGAGATGCAAGCCTAGAACACTAACAAAATCATGGCGCTGCACATAAACAAGGGAAAAGCACACTCTAAATTTTTTGGCGCCTTTTTTGCTGTTTTTTGCGCACTTTTTTTGCCAAAAAACACTATAATAGCGAGTGTCTCAAAACTCTTCCCAAATCAAAACAATAGGATAGACAGAGAAAAAATGACTATTTTTCGGAAATAAGGGCAGCGACAACCAAAAAGTGTGATACAAAATCACTCATGGCGAGTGTCTCAAAACGCTCCCAGGGACCTAAAAACAGGATAGGAAAAAATAATTTCACCAGCCAAAATTTTGGCCTAAAATGTGTCCGGGGTCTCCAAACTTTTTTTTGAAACCTACACAAGTAAGGAAACACGAAACTAAGACTAGATGGATCTCGAAAGCAAACCTAATATGATAAGAACTTGGATTGGTGTTGGTATATGGACTCGGATCGGTGGTGGCATATGGACTCAGATCTTTGGTGGTATATGAACTCGGATCGGTGGTGGTATATGAACTCAGATCGATGGTGGTATATGGACTCGGGTCGGTGATGGTATATGGACTTAGAGAGGTGGCGTATAAGCGGCGGTGGTAAATGGCAGGGCGATGATGATGGTGCAGCGGCGGCGTGACAACTTGTGACTAGAACTCAAAACTCTAAATGACTAGACACTAATACCAACAACTTGACACGATGATGCAACCGCATAATTCAACAAAGAAAATACAGAAAAGATTATGCTATGGCTCAGATTGGTTTGGATATGATGAACTAACCCTAATTTTTTGGGGGGTTTTAGTGGACTATAGGTATGGAGAACATACTCGATCTGAACTATGAAAAACTGCAAAATCTCACTGAGCAACCTCGAAATCTGATACCACTTGATAGGGGCAAAGGTGTCCGGTATTTCGATGAGATGGTGATTATCATTTTCAAAGGAGTAGACTTTGACAATCCGACTACGAACATGCGAAGACGTCGCGCCTTAGCAATTGCTAAAGCAACTTCGAGAGGTTACTGACCCTGCCGGAGAACAATCAACCTGACCACGAGGGTATATTTCCTGCAAGCTAACAAAGAACAAGAGAGAAACTGAGATTGCAATCTAGATATTGATAATATAAGTGGAAAGCTTTATTGATAAAGATGGGGTTATATGACGTCTTTTTCTGGTCGTTGAACACAAACGAAGTACACGAAGTTGCAGCTATGGAGAATTTAATCTAAACAAAACCAAAGCCTAAACGATGCCCTAAGGGCTGTATACATGGAGGAGTAGGGGGGAATTTCATGACCCCTTGGAGGAGGGGTTCGAAACCAACCCTAACTCCGTTTCCCCACACATACAGACTCTAAAAACATCCTATATTGTAGTATTTCGAAATTACATGGGCCTGGCCAATAATAAGGTGACGTAGCACCTATAATAGCCTCTGGACAAAATTTATGAAGTAGCATCTTGAATATTTCGTCCAAGCCTTTATGCACTCATTCTGGTGGCTCCAGAGTCCGGAAATCATCACTTGAGACTCCATTGTTGTTCCCCCTGCGCATGCTATCATCTCCATGCTTAATCTTGCTCCAATGTTCATCCTTCTTGTCGAAGCTAGGCCCTTCATTTGTAAGCAAAACAAACGTATCCAATTTAGGTAGCATCATATGCTCATGTACATTAGAATCGTTACCAAGAAAAGAAAGTACCTGGTAATTTAATTGGGTGCGCTAGCTCTAGTAGTTGGTCGGTTATGTATAGCGGTAGGGGCTGTGGGTGTAACAATGGTATTGATGTCCTCATCACATTCGTTTGGGTAGATGAAAGGATCGGAGAAGAGGTGTCTAGAGGGGGGGAGGGGGTGATTAGACACTCAAGAAGAAAAGTAGCAGTTTGTCAAATTCCTTTAGTTGAGGTGGAGCTCTAGCACAATATTAAGCATTTCAAGCAAACATAGCAAGAGTATAAGCAGCGGAAAGAGTAACACATGCTAGTTGCAAGAAATTAACCAACCTACACATGCAATTCTAAGAGTGTAGTAGCGGAAAATAAAGCATTGCATACAAAGGTAAAGGGAGAGGTTTGGAGAGTGCAAACGCAATAGAGACACGAAGATTTTTGGCGTGGTTCCGATAGGTGGTGCTATCGTACATTGATGTCTACTACGCAACCTTCTTCGTGTAGACTCGTGCTGGACCTCCAAGCATAGAGTTTTGTAGGATAGTAGAAAATTTCCCTCAAGTGGATGACCTAAGGTTTATCAATTCGTGGGAGGTGTAGGATGAAGATGGTCTCTCCCAAACAGCCCTACAACCAAATAATAAAAAGTCTCTTGTGTCCCCAACACACCCAATACAATGGTAAATTGTATAGGTGCACTCGTTCGGCGAGGAGATGTTGATACAAGTGTAATATGGATGGTAGATATAGGTATTTATAATCTGAAAAATATAAAAACAGCAAGGTAACTAGTAGTAAAATGAAGCACAAACGGTATTGCAATGCTTGGAAACAAGGCCTAGGGTTCATACTTTCACTAGTGTAAGTTCTCTCAACAATGATAACATAATTAGATCATATAACAATCCCTCAACGTGCAACAAACAGTCACTCCAAAGTCACTAATAGCGGAGAACAAACGAAGAGATTATTGTAGGGTACGAAGCCACCTCAAAGTTATTCTTTCTGATCGATCTATTGGGCTATTCCTATAAGTGTCACAAATAGCACTAGAGTTTGTACTAAAATAACACCTTAAGACACACATCAACCAAAACCCTAATGTCACCTAGATACTCCATTGTCACCACAAGTTTCCGCGGGTTTGTTTATACGATATGCATCACACAATCTCAGATTCATCTTTTCAAACCAACACAAAGAACTTCAAAGAGTGCCCCAAAGTTTCTATCGGAGAGTCAAGACGAAAACGTGTGCCAACCCTATGCATAAGTTCACAAGGTCACTGAACCCGCAAGTTGATCACCAAGACATACATCAAGTGGATCATGTGAATATCATTGTCACCACAAATAAGCACATGCAAGACATACGTCAAGTGTTCTCAAATCCTTAAAGACTCAATCCGATAAGATAACTTCAAAAGGGAAAACTCAATCCATTACAAGAAGGTAGAGGGTGATAAACATAAGATGCAACCATAATAACAAATCTCGCGATACATCAAGATCGTGCCAAATCAAGAACACGAGAGAGAGAGAGAGAGAGAGAGAGAGAGAGAGAGAGATCAAACACATAGCTACTAGTACATACCCTCAGCCCCGAGGGTGAACTACTCCCTCCTCATCATGGAGACTGCCGGGATGATGAAGATGTCCACCGGTGATGGTTTCCCCCTTTGGCGGGGTGGCGGAACAGGATCCGGTTGGTTTTTTGTGGCAACAAAGGCTTCCAGCGGCGGGACTCCTGATCTAGGTTTATTTGTAGGTTTTTCCGTATTTATAAGAATTTTTGGCGTCAAAGACAAGTCAGGGGGACCCACGAGGCGCTGACAAAGACGGGGGGCGCCCTCCACCCTTGTGGTGGCCTCGTGGCTCTTTTGGTCAATCTCCGACACCCCGTGGGCTTATTTTGGTCCATAAAAATCATCATAAAGTTTATGCTCGATTGAACTCCGTTTGGTATTCCTTTTCTGTAAAACTCAAAAACAAGGAAAAAATAGAAACCGGCACTGGACTCCAAGTTAATAGGTTAGTCCCAAAAATAATATAAAATAGCATAATAATGCATATAAAACCTCCAAGATAGATAATATGATAGAATGGAACAATAAAAATTATAGATACGTTGGAGACGTATCAAGCATCCCTAAGCTTAATTCCTGCTCGCCCTCGAGTAGGTAAATGATAAAAACAAAAGTTTTGATGTGGAATGCTACCTATCATATTTATCAATGTACTTATTATTTATTGTGGCATTTATGTTCAGATCCATAAGACTTACAATAAAAGTTTATCAATATCAAAATAGTAAAACTTCGAGCATACCAAAAGCAATCTACGAAGCTTAAAAAATAAAATGGTTAAAGAAGTTATCCCTACAAAATCACATAGTCTTTATGCTCCCTTTTCTTAACACAAGATACCCCTCATGCCCATCCCAGTGTCAGCCAAACAATTGCTTTCATACTCTACTTTTTCATGGCCTTTTTCAACTCTTCATGCAATATATGAGCGCGAGCCATGGACATAGCACTATGGGTGGAATAGAAGGTGGTCATAGGCAAAAGAAGGGAGAAAGTGTCACATCAACTAGGGAAATCAATGGACTATGGAGATGTCCATCAATCGATATCAATGTGAGTGAGTAGGGATTGTGTTAGGACCGGATTTTCGGGGTATTAAATTCCCAAAAATGGCCCTTGTGCTCACCAGCCCCAGGATTACTTTTAGCTGATGAGGCACCACTTGATACAGAAATTTCCAAGCAAAGGTACAAATATGTAGTACAAAACCGTTCTGGCCTTAAAGTACAACATAAGGTTGCTAGTGGCTGATGGCGAAAGCGGTCTGTGACACGTCGGCGTCTGTGGGACTCCATTTCCCACGGGAACAGCTGACCTGGTTAACTCCTATCTTCGCGAGGCTGCTAGCGCCGTTACATAGGTTCCGGGTAGTCGTCGCAATGCTCCTCTCCAAGTAAGATATCTTGTCAAGACAATAACCAGGGGCAAGCCTGTGAGTACTTTGAATGTACTCGCAAACATTATGAACACAGGTGAGATAAAATCATGTTCGAAAATATAAGATGAATCACGATGTTAATTGTGATGTCACAGTCCATATTTTCAGTAGGTCATTTGTATAAAAATGCATATGCCATCAGGAAGTGAAAATAAAATAAATAAACGATTATGCCACAGTCGGGCGTCTGAGTGACACTACATAAAGGGCTTATAAGGAAAAAAATGAATAATAAGCATGCCACAGTCGGGCGTCTGAGCGACACCACATAAAGGGCTTATAAGAGAAGGTAAATAACAAAATGCCACAGTCGGACGTCTGAGCGACATCACATAAAGGGCTTATAAAAAAGGTAAATAACAAAATGCCACTGTCGGACGTTTGAGCGACATCAC